>ML660197.1:30256878-30278360 GCA_007570785.1 Antilocapra americana | reverse complement strand
GGGGGATGGAGGAGGGAGGGAGGAGGGAGGGGGGTTCTGGAGGGGGAGCATATGTAAACCCATGGCGATATCATGTCATTGTATGGCAAAACTAATTAAAAATAAATAAATAAATAAAAATTAATAAAAAATAAATAAATAAAAAATAATCACCCAAAAAAAAAGAAAAAGAAATGGCAACCGATTCCAATCTTCTTGCCTGGAAAATCCCACGGACCAAGGAACCTGGCAGGCTACAGTCCATTTGGTCGGAAAAGAGTTGGACATGATTTAGTGACTAACCAATAACAACTTACTGCAGGTAGAGTGCACTTTTTGGCCCAAGAGATATATGGGTTTGACCTCAGACAGAACCTAACCAAGAGAAAAAAACGACAGCAAAAGAGTATGCAAATTCTAAACCTGAGCATTAAGAGTCTAACTTTTGCTGTCCTACAGTAGAAGCCAACACAGCACTGTAAAGCAATTTTCTTCCAATCAAAAAATAGATTAAAAAAAAAAAAAGAGGAACTGCATGTTCCATGGTCCTCATATTTTGCTTCTATCATCCTTATGTGAAGAACAGCTCTCAGTGCAGATGCCAACACTTGTGGGAAACCTACAACTTGAAACCAGGCTCTGACTAGATCAGCTAATCCAGGGACATATGACTGAGAATGAAAGCTTTATTTCAAGCCACTAAGTTTTGAAATTGTTTGTTATGCAGCATTACTGTGGATTTGTTAACTAATTGAGTAGTCTACTGAAAATCTGAAAACTCATTTGTTTCTTTTTTAAAAATAAATCTTGGCAAAAGTCCAGTATCCATCCCCTGTCCCACTTTCTTGGGTTCCCTGTATATGAAGCCCATATTGGATTCCCAGTGTCACAACTCCATTTGGCAAAAGCTGAGGGTGCCTGCTTCCCAAGATGAGAGAGAACAGACACTCCCAGAAGGACAAAGGCCTCCTACAAGCTTGCCAAGCAGAACTCCTAGACACATCCTTCAGTAGCTACTTACTGACCTTCAGCAAAAGCCATGCTCTTTGAAAGGCATAGAATCTGTGAAGAAGTAGGACACAAACAATTTCTGATTCAGAGTATCATACATTTCGTGAAAAGGAAAATATAATGTGCTAGAGTCAATAACACATTTATTTTTTATTCCTTTTAAATTCAAATATTATATTTAACACACATGAATATGGGTATAAATTATATCACACAGAGTTTGCATCTTCTTTTGACTAATACCATAATTTTTATGGTACATTTCAATTCATAAAGCATCACTCTGATTGTCATACATGAAACCTTGCAGGTTTCCTACAAGGTAAGATACACAGATATTAATATATGCATTTTACTGATAAAGAAAATAAGTCAAAATGACTTTTTAAATAATAACAGTAAGTAATATCTATTGAATTCTTACAGTTGTCCAGCCTATGGCTGAGAACTTTACAGAAAAAATTCCACTTAATCATACAACTACTATTATTATTCCCATTTTTCAGGTGTGGTAACTAGCTCAAATAACTTGCATAGATCACATTACTGCTACTGCACATAACTGCCTACTACGGTAGGCAAATTCTATGTCATTCATACATTCACATACATTTATGCAATAAATACTTAATAAATCCTCACAGTATGACAAGTAGTGAGATATGAAGGCCAAACTCTTTATAAACAAAATGTACTATGAGTAAAGGAGGTTGAGGATTTTGTGTAACCTCTAAAGTGGTTCTCAAAACCAGTACCCTAAAGTGTCACCTAGAATGGGTATTGAAAAGATAGTGATTCACTGAATCTTAAAAAAATTGCGGGATTCGTGTTTTTAGCAACCTGGAAGTCATTTGGATGGACAGAGTCGACTGAGACTACAGTAACTCTCAAATGTACATTCCCTAATAGACCTGAGAAGTAAGAAAAATAAAGCCAATCTAATAATTTTTCATAAACCCATTTTTTAATTCTGTAAAAAAGAATATGATAAAATATTATATTAGTTACATAACACAGAGGTAGAAAATTGATCAGATTCTAAAACTGTGAATTTTTGATTTGTGGGTTCTTACAGGATCACATCAGTTCAGTCAATCTGCTTCCATATATCACCAACTCCCAGAGCTTGCTCAAACTCATGTCCATCCAGTCAGTGATGCCATCCAACCATCTCATCCTCTGTCATCCCCTTCTCCCCCTGCCTTCAGTGTTTCCCAGCATCAGGGTCTTTTCCAATGAGTCAGTTCTTCACATCAGGTGACCAAAGAATTGGAGTTTCAGCTTCAGCATCAGCCCTTCCAGTGAATATTTAGCATTAATTTCCTTTAGGATTGACTGGTTTGATCTCCTTGCAGTACAAGGGACTCTCAAGAGTCTTCCCCAACACCAAAGTTCAAATGATTTAATTCTTTGGTGCTCAGCTTTATTTATGGTCCATAATTCACATCTATACATGAATACTGGAAAAACCATAGTTTTTACTATATGAACCTTTGTTTGCAAAGTAATGTGTCTCCTTATTAATATTCTGTCTAGGTTGGTCACAGCTTTTCTTTCAAGGAGCAAGCATCTTTTAATTTCATGGCTGCAGTCACCATCTGCGATTTTGGAGCCCATACCATTTCTGTCCTTTATTGTGCCCACATTTGCATGAAATGTTCCCTTGGTGTCTCTAATTTTCTTGAAGAGATCTCTATCTTTCCTATTCTCATGTTTTCTTCTCTTTCTTTGCATTGATCACTGAGGAAGGCTTTCGTATCTCTCCTTGCTATTCTTTCAAACTCTGTATACAAATGAGTATGTCTTTCCTTTTCTCTTTTGCCTTTTGCTTCTCTTCTTTTCTCAGCTATTTGTAAGCCCTCTTCAGACAAACCTTTTGCCTTTTTGCCTTTCTTTTTCTTGGGGATGGTCTTGATCACTGTCTTCTGTACAATGTCATGAACTTCCATCCATAGTTCTTCAGGCACTCTGTCTATCAGATATAATCCCTTGAATCTGCTTGTCACTTCCACTGTATAATCATAAGGGACTGGCTTTATGTCATACCTGAATGGTCTTGTAGTTTTCCCTAATTTGTTCAACTTAAGTCTGAGTTTTGCTCATGATCTGAGCCACAGTCACCTTCTGGTTTTGTTTTTGTTCACTTTATAGAGCTTTTCCATCTTCAGGTGCAAAAGATATAATCAATCTGTTTGGTACTGACCATCTGGTGATGTCCATGTGTAGAGTCATCTCTTGTGTTGTTGGAAGAGGTTGTTTGCTATGACCAGTGTGTTCTCTTGGCAGAACTCTGTTAGCCTTTGCTCTGCTTCATTTTGTACTCCAAGGCCAAATTTGCCTGTTACTCCAGGTATCTCTTGACTTCTTACTTTGGGATTCCAAATGATGGAATGGATATGAAAAGGACATTTCTTTTTGGTGTTACTACTAGAATGTCTTGTAGATCATTGTAGAACCATTCAGCTTCAGTTTCTTTGACATGAGTGGTTGGGGCGTAGAGTTAGATTACTGTGACACTGAATGGTTTGCCTTGGAAACGAACAGAGATCATTGTGTCATTTTTGAGATTACACTCAAATACTGCATTTTTGACTCCTTTGTTAACTATGAGGGCTACTCCATTTCTTCTAAGGGATTCTTGCCCATAGTAGTATATATAATGTTTATCTGAACTAAATTCACCCATTCCGGTCCATTTTAGTTCACTGATTCCTAAAATGAAGATGTTCACTCTTGCCATCTCCTGTTTGTGACCACTTCCAATTTACCTTGATTCACAGACCTAAAATTTCAGGTTCCTATGAAATATTGTTCTTTACAGCACTGGACTTTACTTTCATCACCAGTCACATCCACAATGTGGGCGTTGTTTTTGCTTTGGCTTAGTCTCTTTATTCCTTCTGGAGCCATTTCTCCACTCTTCTCCAGTAGTATATTGGGCACCTACTGACCTGGGGAGTTCATCTTTCAGTGTCATATCTTTTTGTCTTTTTATCCTGTTCATGGGGTTCTCAAGGCAAGAAAACTGAAGTGGTTTGCCATTCTCTTCTCCAGTGGACCACATTTTGTCAGAATTCTCCACCATGACCCGTCTTTCTTGGGTGGCCATATAACATACCTTATAGTTTCACTGAGTTAGACAAGGCTGTGATACATGTGATCAGTTTGGTTAGTTTTCTGTGATTGTGATTTTCATTCTGTCTGCCCTCTGATGGATACTAATAGAAAATAAATATAGGAGGCTAACCTTCCACACCTTTCTTTAGTCTTCTCCTGGATGGAACCAGTGGGGTAACAATACTGCCATAAAGTAAAACTTGTAGAATCACCATAAAAATTAAATAACTGAGAAAAGAAAAAAAATAAGTACTTCGTGGCCTAGAAAAGAGTAATAGATTATCTCTTCTCCAAGTTGACATAATAAAGAGATTATAAAATAGAGGAAAGCAAAAGTGGAATAAATTATGTTGTCCCAGCAAAATTAGGCACATTACAAAACTGTTAACTATTAACTTTAAGTCAAGAAGTTAAGCATATGTAGAGAATGATTCATTTGTAAAGACAGGAATTTAATATCCAAGAATTGTTAATGATCTGTTCCTTTAAATGTTTAGCATAATATCTAGTATATGTCCTCTCTTCTATGCAATATCTAGAAAGGAATCTTACTAAAACATATGTCTAGAATAGTGTCTGATATTTATTCATCCCAGAAAAATATCTGACAAGTGAATGAATGAACGAATGAATAAATTCCTTCAACAAAGGCAAATCTAACAGGAGTATTATCTTCTGTAATAACACTGACTTAAAAGGAAATAACTTCAAAATAGAAAGGGAGGAAACTTATTTGCAAGGCTTAAAGGATTTTTGCTTTAACTGAACCACAATCGTTGACAATGCCAGCCCTTTTTGAATGTATATGGAAGTCATTGATTTCTTATACAAATTAAAGCAGCTGTAAATTCCATTTACAAGTATTGATTGTGTATGTGTGTTCGGGGGTTGGGTTGGTGGGTGAAATGTTGGAGAGATATCTCTTAAAATAAAATTTTCTTCAAATATAAAAATATACATACATAGACTTTTGTATATATTACTAACTTAAGCCTATGCATTAATACTCTATAAGTTAAAAAGCCTACAAGTTAAAAATAGCAAAAGGGTACTAGTTACAGTTGAGTGGCACTTATTGCAAATTTACTCACTGCAAACTATCCTTGATATGCTGCCTGTCTCTTCCTGGTAAATGGCAGTGAAGGTCAGTGAATCTAATTTGACAATAATGAGCCTATTCTGCAATGTGTTATAATATTGTGCCCCTACATTTTTTTAAGGCATTAGCCAATCAAAAAGGCTGTTCAATGACACTAGGGAAACCCCAGGAGAGATGAGGAGAGTCAAAGAACAGTACTCTCTTATTTTTCTTTTCCAATAATGGAGGCAGCAGAGGTTATGAACATGTTCAATATGCATTAAAACAAAACAGAGCCTGATAGGAATGTTTTAATTAATAACAATTATCTTCTGCAGCATTGTGATTCAAGCCAGTTCTCTGAGCATGAAGGAGAAACTTGACACTTGTGCTTCTTTGTGGACAGAGATTTTAAGCAAAGTTAATGGAAACTCAGCAGATGAATGGTGCTGCAATTCAAATGTACTGTAAAATTACTGAAATCATTTCAATGTCACAGGACTACACTGCATTGCATTTATGATTATTACCTCTTGCTATGCTTTAGTGATATTTTGTTAGATATCCTAAGGATCATCTTTTAAAAAATCATAGTATTGAGGGGATAATTATGATGCAACAAATTATAATTATTTTTATATAATAATTTAGATATATCCTATACATATCTTAAACATTCTTTATATAATTTATCTATACAACAATTTTATAATGATAGCAAATAATAATAATTATTATAGAAAAGATACAAAAGCTGGAATGTTGACACAGGATAATGACCTACCAATAGTTATATCCCATCCCAATACCTTTGTTAATCTTATCTTTAGCTTTTATTACTCAAAGGATAATTCTGGAAACTGATATGTGAAAATCACATTGAATATATGTTTAAAATATATATTCTTGGTCCCCATCCCAGACATTCTAAGTCAACATCTTCTGGGAAGGGGCCATCAATCTGTGTTTTAATAGGTTCTCCAGATAACTGTCACACACATTAAAACTTGAGAAGAACTGTCCTACCCCAGAGGTTTTAAATTGGCAGCCACAGAATTCAGGGGTCTATGAACTTGTGGTGGAAAAAAATGCTCCTTAATTTTCATTGAACTGTAATATTCCCTTCAATTACTAATGCAGTCAACAAATCACCGTGGTTTAAAGTGTCTGTGATTTGTCCTCAATAAAAATCAGAGATATTGCCCTAGTATATTGCAGTTGTTAAAGATATCTCAAAGTACTACTGCCTTAATTGCTCCTCAAATTATATCAATTATTAGACTCACTGCTACAGCTTGTAATTTAATGAAATATGAAATGAGTATATATACATATGTATGTGTGTGTATTTGTGTATATATAAATCTATATCAGGAATATTTAAAATACTATTTTGATAACTGTTTCAATATAAGTTTTTTGCTGTGTAACCCTACATATTTTCTTTGATGTATTTAGAATTAATATTCTGAACAGAGATCCCAGGCTTCATGAGACTAACTGAAGTGTCTACAATACACACGGAGTTAAGAATCCAGGTCCTACCTCTCCTGGGCCTTGTATTTATGCAGAGGGACAAGGAAAGTGTGGCAAGAGCTAAATGTAAACTGTTTCTCTGGCTTAAACAAATCCTCCCTGGCATTTCCTCTGAACGGACACAGATGTGGGAGCATAAAGGAAGGTGGCTCATAAAATTCCAATGTATTTAAGAGTGTGGGGCGGGGAAGCAAAGGAAAGCAAGAACACTTGTCAGTCATGAATGGCTTATTGGCTGACTTCGTCAGCAGGGGAGCTGAATTTGATCAGTTCTGCCATGATTAGTGTCACTACAGTCAAGTGTAATTTCTGTATAAATAGAAGTGGTGGATAGGAAAATAATTCAGTCCATCCCTCTAAACTGTCTCAGTCAGCAGAGACATCAAAAACTGTCAGCCCGAGGAGGGGAAATGCACACATATCCAACCAAGCCTGTAATTGTATTCAGTATTCAAATATTTCAAACCACAGAATATTATTTTCAACATAAGACCAAAGAAAAACCAATGTTGATTGTGCAGCTCATCTAACTGTGAAAACAGCATTTGTTTATTTTTCATTGTCTCATTGATAAAGTAAGCAAGTAAGTATTTTGCATTTTATCACTTTTCAATAGTAGGATATTTTCATCTAAAAATATGTCTCTCTTCTAATTCCTTGGCTTAATGAATAATATCTCCTTTCGATCACTTGTCCAAGATAGGAACTTGGAGGAATCCTTTCCCTCTTTCACTAAATGGATCACTAAGTCCTGCTAATTGTATCTCCCTACTGTCTCTAAAAATAACACACTTCTGTTAGACCCATTGCTAGTTAGGTTAGTTCAGAACTAATATCATTATTTTAATTACAATACAGGAACAGACTCGTAACTGGTCTCCTTGGCTCGAACCCTTATTGTTGCCAAAGTTTACTTCATATGTTCATCAGAATAATAATTTTAAAATACACTCTTGATGTCACTTCCCTGCAAAAACACACAGCCGTGAAATTCTACTAACCCCAGGGAACATGTCATAAATCTTATGGTTTATCAGGTCCCAGACTACATTTTTTGCCTTCATATTCCTCACTGACACTCTGGGCTTGAAACATCAACACAGGAGAAAACAACACACCAGGACTATATCATTGTTTACTCTTATGATATAAACAATGTTCCTAATGATGATGTTACATGATGAATGAATCTTGATGAATTGTGGTTGATATTGTATTTTTTAACAGGCAGGAAAGAAGAATGCACCTATCTAATATGGTTAGACTCAATTTTGTCATTTAAAGAAATATCAGTTACCTAGAAAATCAAATATTCTCTGATGAGAATATTCAATGTGAGTATTATGCACGTAGAGATACATATTTTTCAAAGATCAGGTAATCAGGGGACATTGGCTCCATCTCAAATTATGTGTCTTTGTACAAGTCATTTTTCACTGGGCCTTGAGTTTCTCATAGGTAAAATACATGGTGAAAATTCATGCCTACCTTTAAGAGCCTATGTGGTAGTTTGACAATCTGTCCATAAATGATTTGACACTCTGCGTTCAAGAGGGATAGCACAATTCCCTTCCAAGTAAGTGTGGGCTGGACTGAGCGACTCATTTCAGATGAACAAAATATGGTAGACATGATAATATGTTACCTCTGTGGTTACAATGCAAAAAGCCTGAGGCATCAGGCCCCCATTTTGAGTTCTCTTGCCCTCTCTGTTTCTCTCTTTCTTTTATCTCAGGTAGCCTATAGAGATGTCCAGATAGTGAGAAAAATAGATCTCCAGCCAACAAGAAACTCATGTCTGTGAATCACTGATTAAGCATGGAAGTAAATTCCCTAGCCATAGTCAAGCTTGGCGTTGATTGACCACAACCTCAGCCAAGAGCTTGACTGCCATCTCCACAGAGCTACTATTAGACTGACTGCTAAGCCAACTCCTAATCTTACTCTCAATCTGTAATATGTGTTTACTTTCTTAAGGTGCTAAATCTTGGTGTAATTTTTTACACAGAAACAGATACCTAACACAGATTAGAATCCAATATATCAAGTAATTCTGTGACATCATTATCTTTTAAGTACTCCCTTATTCTTGATCCCTACACTCTTTTCAACATCTAAAACAGCAAACTAATTGCTACTATAGGTTTACTTTTTAACAAAAATTACAAGGATGGGATGATATGGGAGAACGGCATTGAAACATGTAAATTATCACATATGAAATCAATCGCCAGCCCAGGTGTGATGCTTGATACAGGGTGCTCAGGGCTGGTGCACTGGGATGACCCAGAGAGATGGAATCGGGAGGGAGGTGGGGGGGAGGGGGTTCTGGAAGGGGAACACATGTATACCCATGGCGGATTCATGTCAATGAATGGCAAAACCAACACAATAACGTAAAGAAAATAAATAAACAAATAAATTAAAAAAAATTACTGACTTTAGAAAACAGATTTACACTTGCACATGTAGATTTACATGTGTATTATACTCTTAAAAGGATTAGAGTTACTATATTTTCAATGAAAAGGAACTCATATGAATGCCAGTCAAGATGCACAACGTAGACTCCATGCTGTGGGATTTGCTCTTTCTCAACTTGTGTATGACAAGCTAGTTGCAATTACATCAATGGATTGCTTTCTATCATCCTCACCAGTGCATTAATGAAAGGCCATATGATTAAAGAAAAGATCATACTGTTTGAGGAGAGCAAGGGAACCAGTTTAAACAAGTAGATGGAATTAAAATCATTTTACTAGCACTATTTTCCAATCCAGTAATTGCTGAAACTACTCTGAAAGGCTGAGTATATACATATTCAATATGGAATATCCTCAGAGCCACTTTCCAAACTTATCTTTAAAAATGCAATGCTTAGGTAATATAAATTCCTTGATGATTCTCTCATACTGGCAAACTGAAAATTTACAAAATAATATTAAAAGAAAGATACTATCCTCAGGGTTACTCTATGTCCATAGCTTTAATTCAGACTCTTTGCTTTAACACAGGCTTCCCAACAACAAATCTATGCTAGGTCCACATGAATTGTCTTCTCCATTTCTCTTCTTTTCATTAATCATCCTTTTATCTAACTGAACCTCTACTCTAGATTTTAGCACTATGAGACAAGGACCAGTTCTTATGAGACAAGGCCCAGTTAGTGTCATGCCAAGCATAATGAGCACTGGGCTAGGAGCTCCAGTTTCAGGCTCACCTCGGGAGCTGGGGGAAGGAAAAGAGCACTAGGGATGATGGAGGTGGCCAACTCTTATTCAAAATTAATCATCAAAAATTTGATTTAAAATCAAGTGGCTCATAATTGTGCCCCTTCCCCACTCTCTTTATTCCCTAGTAAAGAAGTGAGACTTTTCATCCACATGAGTCCCTTACAGTCAAATGAAATATTTTTTAAACCTGTATTTATCACACACACAAAGTCTTATATGAATGTGAACAAAAAACTGGAAGATAAAACAATTTTTCTGTGACCTTTTAAAGTCCACAGTTTTGTAACATTATAATCACGATCTGGTTATACTTTGGCATCTTGTATTTTCCCCTAGTGGGAAAAGAGATGTGCACCAAATTCCAAATTCCATTGGAATTTCATGGGTCTAGTCTTAAGGAATTTTCTTTCTTCAGAGAAAAATGAGAAACTTTTCATGACTTTCTTAATCAAGAGTTAGTCAGCTATTTCCTACTGAGGCCTAAGACTTTCTGACAGCCTGATGACCTCTTATTAATTGATACCTCGACCTTTATGAGACATACACAAACTTAGGTCTAATTAGGAGTACATTGGAGAGGCGGAAGCACTAGATTTCAAAAGCAATTACTACTATGGTATATTTGAAAATACAAACTCAAAAGACAGGTAACAAAGTTCCAAAGAAGCATTGCAAATGCTTACAAAGTCAAGAATAAAATTGAATTAGAAAGGAAAAATAGGCATTAGAAAAAGTGATTTAATATTCTAAAATCATTCACATATATATCACATCAAGAAGACTGAAACAACAGAGTTGTAGAATTAAAAGATTGGAAACTTCTTAAAATAGGAACTAAGATAACATAAATAACTCAAAACATTTTTAATATCATCTGCTATCTAATCAAGACCACACTGAAATACATCTTTAGAATTTCATTCACTCACCTATTTTTTGTATTAATAATAAATAAATAGTAATTCACTGAGTATAAAAGAATAGCTTTATTAGATGATATTTTATTAGTATTTCCCCCAAAAAAAGATCTTCAAACTAAAATAATTAACTTTATTAGAAGCTAGCACTACATTCATCTGCCTGAATTTTAAATTATCTTTGCTTCTGCACAGGAGTAGCCACTTTGTGAAATACCATCAGGATGAGTCCCCCATATCCATAATGCATCTTTTTATCCTAGTGAAGTCACTCAGTCATGCCTGACTCTTTGCGTCCCTGTGGAGTGAAGCCCACCAGGCTCCTCCGTCCATGGGATTTTCCACGAAGAGTACTAGAATGGGTTGCCATTTCCTTCTGCAGGGGATCTTCCCAGCCCAGGGATCAAACCCAGGTCTCCCGCATTGTAGGCAGACGCTTTACTGTCTGAGCCACTAGGGAAAAGGCACTAGCCTTTTTATCCTAGAGCTTGATACAAATAGTAATGATAATAAATTAAAACTAGCAAAATATTCTGCCAAATTCTAAACTCTTTTTTAACAAGGAGTTGTGTCTATAATTGAAAATTTCTACTTGTTTGGTATCATGTTAGTAAAAATCTACAGTTCCTAGAGGATCACCTTCCTAGTCTTTTTGTTTAATCAACTGATAAAGGGATGAAACATCTTTAAATAAGAAGAAAAATCTTGTATATTTAAAGTAAACTTTGAATGATAAAACAAAAGAAGTGCTTATTTTCAATCCAGTCATAGTATTCTAGTCATTTTAATTATGTGACCATAAATGATTTAAGATTCCTAATGACTTATTTTTTTAATTATGAAAGCACAATAACAGACTTAAGGAGACTTGGAAAACACAGAACAAGGTTACATATAGTTCTATTATATACCACAATTATTATTTAAATAGATAAACTAAGATTTTTAGGTGGAGTTTTAATATCAAACTGTCAAAAATTAATAAAATGAATATACAGAGAAGTAGAAGGATATAGTAGACCTGAAAAGCACATTGAATCAATCTAGCATAATTAAGATTTACACAATTTTCTTACAATTTTAGGATACAAATTCTATTCAAGTTCCCATAGACTGTAAACTAGGAGACACTGGAACATATCCAGGAACATAAAACAAGGTGCAAAAATTTCAGAACATAGATGATTTAGAAATGCAAAATAGATGAATAAAATCATTACCAAACCTTAAAATGAATAAGCAGTGCCATTTAGTGATAACTGTATTCTGTTATGAACTAGACCTAGTTCCCATATCACATAATATGTGTGCATGCGTGTTAAGTCACTTCAGCTGTGTCCGACTCTTTGTGACCCTATGGACTATAGCCCACCAAGCTCCTCTGTCCATGGGATTCTCCAGGCAAGAATTCTGGAGTGGGTTGCCATGCCCTCCTCCATGAGATCTTCCTGACCCAGGAATCAAACCTGCATCTCCTGCGATTCCTGCATTGCAGATGGATTCTTTACTGCTCAGACATCGAGGAAGCCCACTAACATATGACTTACTATTTTCTCATTAGTTTATGCTTCTATTTTCCATCATTGCATAAATAACAATACTAAATGTTGTTGCTAAAAATACAGAGCCACCAGTTTTGTTTGTTGGAATGTGATATAGTATCATCAGTTCAGAAAATGAAACTCTAACAATTTCATATAAAGTTCAACATTATATCTACTCTATGACCCAACAGTTCCACTCAGAGGCATTTACCAAGAAAATAAAAATCTATGTTTTAAAAATAAGGCAAAGTATATTTATAGCAGTTTATTTATAATAACACAGATATTCAGAGGGAAAGACTAATAAATGAGATGTAGTATATTCATACAATACTACTCAACAAAAAGATCAATTTATTCATATATGCAGTGACATGAATTATTAAAAACATTTTCCTGAACATAACCCTTATACAAGTGAATATAGTGTATTATTTGATTTCAAATAAAATTCTAGAAGAGACAAAATTGATCTGTAGTGAAAAGAAATAGGGACAGTGTTTATCTCTGGAGATAGGGGGTAGGATACACTGGAAAGGACTATGAGGAAACATTTTAAAGTGATGGCAATGTACATATCTTGAAAAGAATTTGCATTTCACAATTGCATGCATTTGATAAAACACTAAATGTATACTTTAGATTTGTACAATTCATTGCATATTTTTTACATAAAAATTTTTAAATAAGGTAAATAAATACTGAATTCTACTTAAAGTATACATTCTAATGTATTTAGATAGAGGAGTACTGATTTCTGCATTTCATTTTGAAATGCAATGGACATAAAAACGATAACACAAGCACAATAAAATGTTAATGTTAAAATCTAGGTTGTGACCATATTACTTGAAAGCTGTTCTGTTTGATAATTTTTACAATAAAATGTTAGAAAAAATTGAAGTGTCATTTATCTTCTAATCATATAACACATTAAGGAACTGATAGATTTTTAAAACTTGAGGTAAAACATTTTTATGGTGACAATAATACAATAACTCTCTTTGCTAGTTCCTTTGGTTTTCTCAAAATATGTTTTTTCTTTTACATGGCATTTGAGGACAGATATTTTGTTGTTTAGTTGCTGAGACACGTCCAACTCTTTGTGACCCAAGGACTGTAGCCTGTCAGGCTCCTCTGCCCATGGGACTTCCCAGGCTCCTCTGTCCATATAGGATTGCCTCTGTCCATGAGATTTCTCAGGCAAGAATACTGGGGTGGGTAGCCATTCCCTTCTCCAGGAGATCTTCCCAACCCAGAGATCAAACTTGACACTCCTGCATTACAGGCAGATTCTATACCACTGAGCCACCATGGAAGCTCCCTTGGGTTCCTCAAACTATGTTTTTCCTTCCCTTAACATTTGGGGGCAATGAAAGCAAACCTTTTTACCGACATCAGCATTCTTTTGTTAACAATTTGCAAAATAGGCTATAGTTCAGTTTATCTCCTCCTGGAGTCTCCAAACAAGAATCTCTTATCTTTGAGAAAGAACTAAAACCAATTTTATAGAATATTTTCAGCTTTGTTTCCTTCCTTTTATCCTAAAAACTTAATATAAGCATGTTAAGAAATAAATTTAGCCTTAAATATTGTACATATACTAATATTTGTTATTTCTCTTTCTCTTTTAGTCACTCCACCACCCCATTGCTATATTTTCTAGAATATGAAAATTAAATAAAAAAAGATAAATTATATGAAGGCACTATTCAGTAAAAAGGTGAAAAGCTAAACAAAACATCATTTTCTACTAATTTAACTTGGTAACTGCTGCAAGCCTACAGTCTTTTGTTGATGGTTCCAAAGAGGTCTGTGACTCTATTCATGATCTCATATAGGAAGAAAATAATTTCATTTTTACTTTTAAAAATCTTAAAATAAGTGATGACAATTTTCACTCTTAGAATTTTTCTGATCAGTCTATAATAAACTTATGATGGCCCAAAGAATAATAAAGAGCTTCATATGAATTACAATCTAATTTGAGATGGTTCATAGGAAAAAATCTTCAGAAATTCAGCATCTTGGCTATTTTTTCACTGGATTTCTACCATTAAAAGCCAGTTATTAAAAGTAAATGATGCTCTTATATAACATATAACATATGGCTCTCCAGCTCAGTATTAATGCTGAATTTTATAATTTTGTGTATGATAAATGGACACTTTTTATACCAAACAGATTAACATTAGATATTCACCAAGGGTAAAAGCTGGATGCATATAAACCTGCACAGTTTATTAGAGTAGCCACTAGTCACATGTAACTACTTAGTATTTACCACATGGCTTGTCCGAATTGATATGTGCTACTAATTATATATATATACACACACACACATATACATATACAGAATTTTGAAGCCATAATATGTAAACTTTTTGATCATATGTTGAAGTGATTTGTTGTGTTTGTTTGGCTGCTAAGTTGTGTCTGACTCTTTTGGAATCGCATGGACTGTAGCCCACCAGGTTCCTTGGTCCATAGCATTTCCCAAGAATGCTGGAATGGCCTGCCATTTTCTTCTCCAGGGGATCTTCCTGACCCAAGGATTGAACCCATGTCACCTGAATTGCAGGTGGATTCTTTACCATTGAGTCACCTTGGAAGCCCATATTGAAGTGATACAATATGATTAAATAAAATATATTATTTAACTAAATACTTAATTAAATAAGTGAAAGTCGCTCAGTTGTTTCTGACTCTGCAATCCCATGGACTTTACAATGCATGGAATTCTCCAGGCCAGAATACTAAAATGGGTAGTCTTTCCCTTCTCCAAGGGATCTTCCCAATCCAGGTCTCCCACATTGCAGGTGGAATCTTTACTAGCTGAGCCACAAAAGAAACCCAATTAAATAAATAAAGCATATTATTAAATTAGTTTCACCTTTGTATTATATCTTTTTTAATATGGTTACTATAAAATTTTTAAATTATTTGTAAATGTAACATTTCTCATGAAAGTACATTTGGCAGAAATTTTATGATTAAGCATGACAAGACAATTTCTTGATTTTTAAATACTATACAAGGAAGAAAAGAAGAGTGGGAAACGAGATGTAATGAAATTTGATTCACTGAAGCACCAAAAATCTTGGCCTTGATTCACATTTATCAATATTTTATATGATATTTTGAGCCTTGTTTCTTGTTAGAAAATAATAATTTTTCTTCTTGTAGAGGAAATCCAGTTAAATCCAATCAATCCTATTCCTTCTCTTTTTAAAAGAACAGAAATATCATAAGGAAATTTCTGAAAGTTATCTATGAGCAGTGTTATCTATGAGTACCAACCCTTTACTTAAAAAGCTTGCTAGCAAAATCATAAACATTTTTTGGTTTAAATCTCTGTATCTAGGTTTTCTGTAACTTAAAGTTAAACTGAATTCCAACTAAAACACATTGATGAACTAAATTCTTAATTATTTTTACCCAATTTTTTGATGCCACTTTCATCTCTACTTTAAACGTAAACTGTGTTTGTAAAATCAGAATTATTTTACAACAATATGTTTTTTCAACATAAATCATTTATTTCTGTTCTTGTTTACACAGTTCTTATTTAAATCTTATGAAGTTGCTCTCTGATAAGATCACCTTACCTTCTTAGCTTCAAATTCCGTTCAGTCCAGCCCACAGTTTAATTCAGTTCAACAAATATTGACTGAGCCACTCTGTTAGACACTAAATTAACCATGTTAAAGAATATCGTCTCAGTCACTGCTGGTTGACATCTTTACAGATCAAATCAGATCAGTCACTCCCTGACATTAAGCTCAAAGCTATGTTATAAGGAATTTCATTTAAGTAGTTTGGAAATTCTCAAGGACCTTCTTCTTGTCACTACAGAACTAGATGAGAGTGTATCAAACTAATGTATTTGGAAATGTAGCTGGTTGACTGCTAGTAAAAAGAATACAGTAATCTTCTATTTGTTTGGCACTTCACATTTGCAAAACACTTCCACAAAGATTGTCTCCTTTTTTTTGAAATATCCACTGTTGGGACAACTTGGTAAAAATGCAGATCTTTAAGATTACTTCTCCCTAAGCAAGAGACATTTAGTCTCTTTTCACTTCTATAAATGAAATACTTCAATTCTGCATTCTCAAAATCCTGAGGAATGCCCTGGAATCACCATAGGCTTCACTCTTTCAAGAATAAAAGAAAAACATTCTGCCTCTTCATAGATTTACATTAGTTTAATATTCAGTATGTTATATGAAATGCACATCAATTTATTTTCATTGGAATTGTGCCTCTGGCACTGCATCTCTTTTCCCTTGATGGTTCTTACATATGAACTGGGCAGTTTTAGACATGCAAGCATGCATGAATGCATTCATCCTTCAAACACATAATTTCTAATAGAAGGCACCATGCTAAGAACTGTGGGACAGAAAGGCATTTCATAATTTTAGATTCTTTATGGTCTTAAAATATGGTAGGAAAAATTAGCTGTGTGGGCAAATTAGGATGCATGTACCATATGGAGAGACAATAAATTCAATACCAGAAGTAAAGCAGAAAATCTAATTTCTACTGGGCTTATCAGAGAAGGTTTGTGCTACAAACATGTGAATTAGGTTTGAAAGGATGGCTAGAATTTCAAGAAACCAAAAATAAAGATATTACGTTCCAGTAAAAGAAAATTGCAAAGCATAAAAAATGATAATATGAACCTGTACTTTTAGTGAGGCCCACAAGCAAGGTAGAGAATCTTTGTAAAAATAGTAGAGTTGAAGCTAGAATTATTGTAAAGTGACTCAAATGCAATAGACAAAACAAAAACTACAAAAAACAAACCCAAATATCAATCTAGATTTTGTATTTTAGTCAAATGGAAGTAACTAAAGGTTTTAGATCTCAATTTCAGTCATATTTTGGAATATATATATATATATGTGTGTGTGTGTGTATGTGTGTATAATTGCATCTATTATACAATAGGTAATACAACTTTGTAATACTCAGTGATGGTAAAGATGTGAGAGAACAGACGTACTTACTAATGCTTGGAGAATATGTGACTCACTGCCCCTATTTTGAAGGGAAATTAATCAGTATCTATAAGATTTTTAAATTCATATATTCTTTTACTCAGCATTTCAAATTCTGGGGATTTATTCCATAGAAATATTGGCATGGGTATATAAAGTAATATACAAAAATATTTACTTTGATAACGATGTGTTTAACAAAAAGAAGGGAAATCTTGACTACTCATCAACAGATAAATCGACTAATGAATTCAATTAATAAATTATGGTACATCCACAAAATATTAAGATTTTAAAGATAGTTCTATAATTAGTAATACACAAGGTCAAAGTATATTATTATACAGAAAAGGCCAGTTGTAGAATTTTATTGGTATGGATCCACTTGTCAAAAATTGAAAACAAAAACTCATCTTTCTCTCTCTATATATAAGTGTATATATATATATATATATGTGTGTGTGTGTGTGTGTATTTCTTTAAAAAATACTTAAGCTCTTATTATATGCCAGACATTGTTCTGTATGCTAGAGAAACTACAGAAAAAAAATAGACCAATCTCTGCATTCATGCAATTTCTATTGTAGACAAGAAAGCAAATAAATTTGATGATCACAATTTAGAATCAGTCATGATGACAGAAACTAAGAGAGGAAGAACCTGAGTACTATCTTAAATATGGTATACAGATAGGTTATTCTGAAAAAATAACATGTAACAGAGACTAGAATGAAGTAACCCAGGAACTATGAGAGTATCTTTGAGTAGATGACCCCCACACCGAGCAATCAGCAGTGGCAAAGGCTCTGAGTTACTACCAAGGAACAAAGAGAAGGTCGATATGAAGGGACTGTAAACCAGGGTAAAGGTGGTAGAGCTGCACAGGCCATAGTTTACAAAAATGTCTGCTACAGCTGCCTAAAACTATAGAAAAGATCAGGAATGTAACAATGGCTACTATGTAACAGAGACTCCCATTGAATGTACCTACCAAAAACTACCTTGCTTTAAAGTCATGGAATGAACCTATAAATCACCTGAACTCTAGTAGTGTTGATTTTTTTTTTTTATTTTAAAGACATGAAGGCAAATCATAAGAAGGGTCTTAGAGTTTCCCTGAACTGGTAGAAAGGAAGCGGGAGGGTGCTGAGGGCGAAAATAATGCCCTATCTGAAATCTCTTCCAGGTAGCCAAAGTGATAAAAGAAAAGGACTACAAAGTATCAAGCCAGTACAGTGAAGATTAAATGTGAGCTCCTACTGCCATGATTTATCCACTGAAATAGCTGGGAAACTTCCTCGAAGTCGTTCATATATCACAGGAGGAAAGGCAGTGAGTCTGACTGTATAAACACACCGCAGGGCTGACTGTTCCCATTAACTGTCGGTCTCAGTTAAAGGTCTACCATTAGACAGATTCCTGCTGTAGCTTAACAGAAAACTGCAGGTACAGATAAAAGTTTGAGGGAGACATGTACGTTAAGAACATCCTTGAGAAATTTTTCAGAGGAAAGGAAGAAGAGGAGTTCTATGACTTGACTACTTTAAAATTTGATATTTTGTCATATATAGCTTTTATTATGTGAGGTATGTTCCTTCTATCCCTGCTTTTTGGAGGGTTTTTATCATAAATGGATGCTAAATTTTGTCAAAGGCTTTCTCTCCATCTATTGAGATAATCATGTGGTTTTTATTTTTCAATTTGTTAATGTGGTGTATTACACTGATTGATTTGCGAATATTGAAGAATCCTTGCATCCCTGGGATAAAGCCTACATATGACAAACCCACAGCAAACATTATCCTCAATGGTGAAAAACTGAAAGCATTACTCCTAAAGTCAGGAAAAAGACAAGGGTGCCCACTCTCACCACTACTATTCAACATAGTTTTGGAAGTCTTGGCCACAGCAATCAGAGCAGATAAAGAAATAAAAGGGATCCAGATTGGAAAAGAAGAAGTAAAACTCTCACTGTTTGCATATGACATGATCCTCTACATAGAAAACCCTAAAGACTACCAGAATATTACTAGAGCTAATCAGTGAATATAGTAAAGTTTCAGGATACAAAATCAACACACAGAAATCCCTGGCATTCCTATATGCTAACAATGAGAAAACAGAAAGAGAAATTAAGGAAACAATTCCATTCACCATCGAAACAAAAAGAATAAAATACTTAGGAGTATTTCTACCCAAAGAAACAAAAGACTTGTATATAGAAAACTATAAAACACTGATGAAAGAAATCAAAGAGGACACAAATAGATGGACAAATATACCGTGTTCATGGATTGGAAGAATCAATATAGTGAAAATGAGTATGCTACCCAGAGCAATCTATACATTCAATGCAATTCCCATCAAGCTACCAGAGGTCTTTTTCAGAGAATTAGAACAAATAATTTCACAATTTGTATGGAAATATAAAAAACCTTGTATAGCCACAGCAGTCTTGAGAAAGAAGAATGGAACTGGAGGCATCAACCTACCTGACTTTAGGCTATACTACAAAGCCAGTCATCAAGACAGTATGATACTGGCACAAAGACAGAAATATAGATCAATGGAACAAAATAGAGAGCCCAGAGATAAATCCACGCATCTATGGACACCTTATCTTTGACAAAGGAGGCAAGAATATACAATGGAGGAAAGACAATCTCTTTAACAAGCGTTGCTGGGAAAACTGGACAGCCACTTGTAAAAGAATGAAACTAGAACACTTTCTAACACCATACACAAAAACAAACTCAAAATGGATCAAAGATCTAATCATAAGACCAGAAACTATAAAACTCCTAGAGGAAAACATAGGCAAAACACTCTCCGACATAAACCAAAGCAGGATCCTCTACGACCCACCTCCCAGAATATCGGAAATAAAAGCATGAATAAACAAATGGGACCTAATTAAAATTAAAAGCTTCTGCACAACAAAGGAAACTATAAGCAAGGTGAAAAGACAGCCTTCAGAATGAGAGAAAATAATAGCCAATAAAGCAATGGACAAACAATTAATCTCAAAAATATACAAGCGGAGGGGAACTAAGATGGCGGAGGAATAGGACAGGGAAACCACTCTCTCCCCAATAAATACACCAAAAGAACTTTTAAAGACTGCGCAAACTCCATAAAACAGGATCTAAATGCTGGCAGAGGACATCGGGCATCTGAAGGGATGGCCCATTGCTGACGAGAGGAGGTAGGACAAAAGAAAAAAGAGAGAGAAAAAAGTAAAGGGAGAGACAGAGTTGGGGGCGGGGATCCGTCCCGGAAGGGGAGTCTGGAATAAAGAAGAAAAAAAAAAAAAGAGGAGAAAGGTTTCCGAATACCAGGGAGCATTCTCTCGGGCGGATTTGCGGTGAATCTTGGAGAGCAAGATAGCTGGGAGTAAAAGCAGATTAATAATTAAGCCCTGCAAGCTACATTTCTGGCTGGAAGGCACAGGGAAGCGGCGGCAGCTGACGCCCCACCCCCCACTAGCCAAAGCGGACTGCTCAGGGAGGGGCGGGCCGCGCGCTCAGGGAACGGAGCAGCCTGAGCGACCCAACCCAGGGGGCTAACCGGAGATAGACTGAGAAGTAGCCTTCGCCAGGAAGAGCCCCCCTGCCAGGCCCACGCAGAACAAGGAGAGGTGTGGAGTCGACAGAGAGGCGGCTGGCCGGGTGGCACAAACAAAGGGCGTGCGGAGTCGGCAGGGAGGAGGCCGGCCGAGGAGATCTGGGCGCCTGTGGGCTGCGGACCGGCCCAGCCCCCGCCCGAGTGCAGCGGGCATAACCCAGCCTCGGGGAGAGCAAAGGGTGAGGCGGAGTCGGCAGGGAGGCGGCCGGCTGGGCGGAGCTGGGCGCCTTGGGGCTGGGGACAGACCCAACCCCTGCCCGAGACCAGCGGGCATAGCCCAGCCCCAGGGAGGCTTCCTCGGCCAAATTGCGCACAGAGCTAGGTGCTAACCAAGACTACTGGAGATTCTGGACGGATCGGCACTCTGCACACCTAAGAAGACGTGCTTAGCTGCACATCGGGAAAGCCGAGAGGTTGGGCCGGGGGAGGGGAGAAGC
>ML660197.1:30076485-30251878 GCA_007570785.1 Antilocapra americana | reverse complement strand
CATTGTTTACAATAGCCAGGACATGGAAGCAACCTAGATGCCCATCAACTGACGAATGGATAAGAAAGCTGTGGTACATATACACAATGGAATATTACTCAGCATTAAAAAAAAATTCATTTGAAGCAATTCTACTCAGATGGACGAAACTGGAGCCCATTATCCAGAGTGAAGTAAGCCAGAAACAAAAACAACAATACAGTATATTAACGCATATATATGGAATTTAGAAAGATGGTAACGAGAAACCAACATACGAGACAGCAAAGGAACGCAGATGTATAGAATAGACTCGTGGATGAGGGTAAGGGTGGGATGATATGGGAGAAGGGCATTGAAGCATGTTAATTTTCATATGTCTAATCAAACGCCAGCCCAGGATTGATGCTCGGGGCTGGTGCAGCGAGATTTCCCCGGGTGGGGGGAGGGAAGAGGGAGGGGGGTTCCGGAGGGGAAGCATATGTAAACCCATGGTGATATCATGACAATGTATGGCAAAAACAATTAAAGGAAAATAAATAAATAAATAAATAAAAAATGTATACAAGCAACTCCTGCAGCTCCATTCTAGAAAAATGAATGACCCAATCAAAAAGTGGGCCAAATAACTTAACAGACATTTCTCCAAAGAAGACATAAAAATGGCTAACAAACACATGAAAGGATGCTCAACATCACTCATTATCAGAGAAATTCAAATCAAAACCACAATGAGGTACCACTTTACACCAGTCAGAATGGCTGCCATCCAAAAGTCTACAAGCAATAAATGCTGGAGAGGATGTAGAGAAAAGGGAACCCTCTTACATTGTTGGTGGGAATGCAAACTAGTACAGCCACTATGGAGAACAGTGTGGAGATTCCTTTAAAAACTGAAAATAGAACTTCCATATGACCCGGCAATCCCACTGCTGAGCATACACACTGAGGAAACCAGAATTGAAAGAGCCACGTGTACCCCAATGTTCATTGCCGCATTGTTTACAATAGCCAGAACATGGAAGCAACCTAGATGCCCATCAACTGACGAATGGATAAGAAAGGTGTGGTACATAAACACAATGGAATATTACTCAGCATTAAAAAAAAATTCATTTGAATCAGTTCTACTCAGGTGGACAGAACTGGAGCCTGTTATCCAGAGTGAAGTAAGCCAGAAGGAAAACCAACAATACAGTATACTAATGCATATATATGGAATTTAGAAAGATGGTAACGAGAACCCTGCATGCAAGACAGCTTAAGAAACGCAGATGTATAGAACAGTCTCGTGGACTCTGTGGAAGAGGGCAAGGGTGGGATGATATGGGAGAATGGTATTGAAACATGTTAATTATCATATGTGAAATCAATCACCAGCCCAGGGTTGATGCTCGGGGCTGGTGCACCAGATGACTCAGGGGGAGGGAATCGGGAGGGAGGAGGGAAGGGGTTTCTGGAGGGGGAGTATATGTATACCCATGGCGGATTCATGTCAATGTATGGCAAAACCAACACAATAAAGTAAAGAAAATTTAAAAAGGAAAAAAGGAAAAAAAAAATTTGATATTTTGGGATTTTCATGTCTACTCAATATTTTGCTATTTAATGTGGTAGCCATTGCTTTAGTCAATTATGAAAGATGTTTGTTCTTGTATACAATCTCTAGTTTCTATATCTGATCTGTGTTTTAAGAACTTCCCTCAAATTCCTCATAAACAATAGTGATGAGGACTGACATATACAAGTTTTGATAGATAGACCAATAGAGAGAACTATTTTAGAAAAGGGTCAAACTTCCAAGGACCAACTGTATATGAAACAATATCACTCAATAAACATTCACTTGCATTTACTTTCAGTCAAAAAAACAAAAGCATGACACTCTGAAAAGCATGAAAATCATGATACTTAGGAAATTCTTATCTGTTATAAGTGATTCTTCTTAGATCTATGCTAGCCATTCTACTTGATGAATGTAGGATCCAAAGATCACATGTGTGGGCACATTACTGTTTGAACAGGGGCACATTTCTGCTAGTTGATCTTTGCAGAGGGACTGTTTTATCTTATAGAGCCATGTTTCCCTTGGTCACGCATGCCTGCATTCTCAGCACTTCAGTTATGTCTGACTCTTTGCAACCCCGTGGACTGTACCCCATCAGGCTTCTCTGTGCATGGGATTTCCCAGCAAGAATACTGGAGTGGGTTGCCATTTTCTCCTCTAGGGGATCTTACCAACCCAGGGATCAAATCCACATCTCCTGTGTTTCCTGAATTGCAGGTGGATTTTTCACCCAGTGAGCCACCTGGGAAGCCCCCAGTTTTCCTCAGTCCTTTCCAAATACTCTCCTGAATACACTTTTGGTCACAGCAGCAACAACTGGAATGTGTGAATTGCTCAGGGATTATGTATCACATTCCCAGGAAGAAAAAGGGAAAGATTTCTCCTATTTATATACATATAATTTCTGCTTAATTCCATGTTGCTACTTATTCAATAGCTTTGAATCAAATTATTCAGTATTTGATTATTTAGCATTCATATACCTACAGTTTTTCCACAAAGAACATTTTGTTTCTCTTTCAAGAACATATAAATTTATATACATACAATAATGTAAAATACATGTGTTCATATAACTCAAATATATGCATATGTTAAAAAACTCATTTCAAGAGGATTACAATATAATTTTCTTTTAATTCTAAATTGACAAATATATCACAATAAAATCACTTTCTCTTTTAAAAAAAGGATGACTTGAATAAACATTTTTATCACACTTTTAGGTAATTACCATTTGTTTTTTCAAATACAGATCTTTGCTTTCCTAAGAAGTTCAGCCTATGAACAGGAACATACTGTTTGAAACCTGCAATAAGCTATCTCATAAACCTATATCACCATTTACCTATTTATCTTCCTGGACAGAAGCCAATACCTGTGTGTGCATTTTGTATTTCTTTAATACTTGAGTATTCTCATGGATAAGCTTAACTGACATCCCAGCTGTTTTACAGAATTCAGTCTCTTTTTACTTTTTGTAACAAAATATTGTTGATCACCAATTTCTCCCTGAAAATATACTTTTTTCCCACAGGGAATATGCTCTTCTGATTCATATTATACTTCTCTATTTTTTTTTTCTCTCTCTCTCTCAATCTTGTTTCCTGAATGATCTCCCTTGACCCTTAAATGTTGCTATTCTCCAGATTTGTGCTAAATTATCTTTTCTTTTCCTCCCCCTCCATAAACTTACCCAATTCCAGGTCACAATCTCCATTCCAGTGATTCTCACATCTGCAGCCCTGGGCCTCAAGTCTAAGTTTAAGAATATGTTTTTATTCCAAACGCAATTTTTCTGTCCTCTCTGTTTCAGTCTGCTCTTTCACCTATATTTTATAGCTTGGTCAACAAACTTCACATCTCTTTGGAGGGCCAATGTACACACTGAGTGATCATCTTTATTTTCTTCCATATTAATGTGCACTTTTCACATTTCTCTCCACTGCCTTCCAACCTGCCACTAAGCACTGTCAATTCTACTACACCAGGGTCTTTTATATACACTCTTTCTGTCCTGACTGCTTGCTGCTTCAAGATTTTTTTTTAAATGTATTGCATTGGTTTCCCCATTTTTGTCTGTTTGTGGTATCCATTCTGTGTTTGTTAGGAGAGGGCATCTAATTCTCTGGCCTTGTGTTTCCACATGGACACCTCCCAGCAAAAGTTAAAGTGTTGTCCCCTTCCCAGCAAGGGTGGAATAATTTATTGATGAGGAGTTTGGAAGAAATAAAGTAAGAAAACTCAGCTCAGCTTTTTCTTTCTTCAAATGGGCCTTTCTTCAGTATTGGGAATTTCTCCATGCAGTATTTGAAGTTTCTTTCTGAAAGAAGAGGCCTGATCTTTTTTTTTTTTTTTTTGTGGAGGAATAAGACTAATTCTGGGCTAAAGTGTTAGGAAGTCGTTTTGTCCAAACATTAAGCCTCGTAATAATTTTGATCTTTATCCTGAGTACATGTTTCAGTGGGTTCCAAATGTCCACCCTCTCTTATTTAAAAATGCTCCTGCTGACGAAGGATAAATTATAGAATCCTTAGCACAGCATGCAAAGCCCTTCACAATTTGGTACAAATATGTCTTTCTCTAGGTTCATTTCTTGCCATCTCAATCAAATCATTCAAAGTTGCAGTTAAATCATACTTACCTAAAATTTCTAAAAGCAAATTCTCTTCTTTTCTTTACCTGCGTGGCTTTGCATTTGCTGTTTGTCTGCCAGGAATGCTAGTCCGTTTTTCTCTGGATTATTCTTAGTATTTCTTCAAGATCTAGTGTAAATGTCACAATATTGTGCATAGAAGCTTACCCTAATGTCACAGACAGAATTACTCACTTTCTCACTTTCAATCCTAAAACCAATGTTCTTTCACACTTATGTTAACTTATCACCAGCAGATAGGATAGTGATTGGCAGATAATAGATAGGCAATACATTTCAAATGAATGAAGCTCATTTTATTCCACTGGTGAGATGCAATACTGCAAATTTAATGAAGATAGTCATAAGTATTATGGTTAATATGACATACTTCATTTGTAAAAATCATAACGTGCTCATTTTCATATGTGTAACTTGAGTCTACTTGCAACCACCATGTAAGAACTGCAGGCTTTTTTGGTAAGATGAAAATTTTTTAATAGGAATCTCTGATAAAATATTAATTACATTATCCTCAAGACAGCCCTTTAATGAAAAAATACAGTGTCTTTTTTCCCAACTTTCTTTAAAATGTCTTAGTCTTCTGCCTATTATACCATCACCCTGCTAAGAACTATGAATCAAACTATAATAATTAAATCGAAACTTACAATGCTGAATCAATATTCACTTAGCAGATTTAATACAATGGCAATGATTTTGAAATAATCTTAGCTTGCAGAGCATAGGGTAGGTTTCTGTTTATTTACCCAGTGCTATCTGAATGTCAAGTTTGGGTAATGCATCACATTAAGAAACATCAGCCGTTCTCTACTCCCATTTCCCTTAATATAAGCTGATGTCAGGCTTTCACTCTGAGTTTTAAAAACTGTTTATGAAGTTTATCAATTGTTTAACTTTACAATACATCAGCCACTTGTTTGTTTACTCTTTCATCCATTCACAAATGCACTATAACACCGCACGAGGTACTAGGGATACAGAATGCAAAGCATAACAAATACTCTCAGACTTAAAATCTAGAAGAAAGGATATGTATTAATCACATTAAGAATGTTTGTGTCATAAGAAAACCTAAGCATTGAAGGTGGTCAAAAAAACACAAAGCAAAAGAATAAAGAGTAGGCCATAGTTCTTACATTTAAGAAGGTTATATTGCAAAATTGTGTTTGCATGCGCTCCAGCATGGCTGACTCTGAGACCCCAGGGACTGCAGCCTGCCAGGCTCCTCTGTCCATGGGATTTCCCAGGCAAGAATACTGGAGTTACTATTTCCTCCTCCAGAGGGGATCTTCCCAACCTAGGGATCAAACCTGCATCTCCAGCATTTGGCTGGCAGATTCTTTACAACTGAGCCACCTGGGAAGTCTATTCTAAAATTAGTAAGAGAGAAAAAGATAAACAGTCAAACAAACAAAAAACCTAAGAACAGTCTAAAAGGACAGGGTAGACAAATTCTAGGAGAAAGATGTAACAAAGAAGTATATTAACATAAAAGTGGAAAAGATTTACCATGGGTTGATGGCATTGGGAATTAGAGATCAAGTCGATGGCCCTGGGGCTTCATTTGTGCCTAGATTCATTTCCTCAGAAGTGAATGATGACATATGTTAATCTGTGAGTTGCCGTTTACAAGTGCTAATATGGATATAAGTGTGAATTATTTCAAGTCAAGTTTCCATAAATCAAAGATGATAGATATTTGAGCTAGAAAGCTCCTCTCCATGGAAAAAGGACAAATTATAAACATTCTGATGAAATATTTCATTATGTTGATCCAGTTGCATTAAGAGAATAGTATCCATTACCCACACACATTTCTCAAAATATTTATTCTTCTTGAGATTGAGACAACTCTTCATAGAGTGATGCTGATGTTATAAATGTGACATATAAATGTAATACAAGTAATAAGAAATAAATCTTGTGAATGGCACTTAGAAAACTGGACCACTGAGATAAAATTACTTTATGTATATTTGTGCTCAGTCGCTTCAGTCATGTCCGACTCTTTGCAACCCTCTGGACTGTAGCCTCCCAGGCTCCTCTGTCCATGGGATTCTCCAGGCGAGTATACTAGAGTGGGTTTCCATGCCCTTCTCCAGGGGATCCTCCTGATTCAGGGATCAAAGCCAAATCTCTGTTCCTCTTGCACTACTGGCAGAGTCTTTATCACTGAGCTACCAGGGAAGCCCGTTTTATATTAATATATATATATATGTATATATATTAATATAAAAATTTGTACCTGAAAAATGGAAGCATAAAGCCATGTAGCTCCCTTTGAGAGGGAATGGTGATGATGATAGGCAGTGCACACCAAAGGAATTGGTTTTGCTGATCAAAAAGTTTCCTGTTAGGTACCAAAACACAACATCTGCCTGTGATATAATGGACCAATAACTGAGGCACATAATATATTCTCACAGGGGCTACACTGCTGTTTTATTTATTCTTGACCAACTATGAAGATAAACTTCACTAAATACATGTGATATCCTGTCAATTTGAGATAAGCATATTTTTTCTTGGACAGATGGCTGGTGAGTGAAACACCTGGATCATCTCAGGGCTTTAAAGTTATAACTATAATGGATACATGATCTCAGAAACAAGTCCATTTAGATTGCAAACATTCTTCTCAAGACTTTGCATAGGCAATAGTTTCCCCTCCTTTTCTGCCCAGATGTAATCTCCCATCTCATTTGCTTTTAAAACCATTGTATTCCACATGACAGTTTAATATTCATAGATCATCTCATCACAAATTTCCTACTCTCTGCTAAAGCCCTATTAATCAGTAACAAAATATTACGCCATATATATTTCCAGCAGGAAATTCTTAAAACACAGGAAAAACTGTTCTCTAGAACATATTTTTAATGTCACCAATTCTTTATCTCACAGCTGGCACACTGCAGATTTATTATTTACACATGTATGTTTTTAATTACAAATTTTCTGCTTCATTTGAAAATTCAGTCCAAGTTGTTTTCTACATTCTCCTAGGGACATTTACTGTATGTTTGCTGAGGAGTTTTTAAATAGTCATCAGAATAATCACACCCTTTTATTGTTCAGCTCCTTCTAATGACTTCATTATGCATGCGTGCTAAATCCTTTCAGTCATGTCCAACTCTCTGCAACTCTATGGACCGTAACCTGCCATTCTCCTCTGTCCACAGGATTCTCCTGGCAAGAAAGCTGGAGATGGTTGCCATGCCCTCCTCCAGGGGATCTTCCCAACCCAGAGATCGAACCCTGAGTCTCTTAGATGTCCTGCACTGGCAGGCAGATTTGTTACCACTAGTGCAACCTGGGAAGCCCCAACTGTATTATAAAAACTACTAATATGTATTCAGTTCAGTTCAGTTGCTCAGTCATGTCCAACTGTTTGAGACCCCATGGACTGCAGCACACCAGGCTTACTTGTATGGGTTAATTTTATGATACAGATTGTCTTTGGTGTTTGGCATGCAATAAATAATTTAACTCTCACAATAACCCTATGAAAGAAGTACTGTTATCTCAATTTTACAGATGATTACATTAAGAACTAGAGTGATTAACAAACTTGCCTGAAGTTATGTAGGTACCAGAGTCAGAATTGGAATCCAGGGACTCTTCCTCTAGACCATCTGCGTTTTTGACCACGTATCTATACTGCCCCCCTATGACATGACATGATTTATGATAAAGCTTAAAACTTGGTTTCTATGACTTGCCTTTCTGCTTTTCAAATGTTCAGCTCTGTCCACATCAAATAGCTGCCAGAAATGTATTCTTGTCTGTCAGGTTGGTGATAGATATTAAATATGACATATACCATATATACATTTAAACATATGTATATATTTTTGAAAGGTTAATACATGAAACACAAAATTAAATAACATACAGCATTATGCAAAATGCAGACCTGTTTATCAGTTACTCTTGAAAACCTGTAAATAATTTTACTAAAATCATATTGACTCTGAATAATAACATATTATTATTACTAGTAATATACATATGGTTACCACCCAGAACTTCAAATTATAGTACACAGTTGTACCTTCATTCAGCAGAAATATGCTTTTGTTCCAGTGTACAGCATTTATGTTTCATGACTGACAATTATCTCATAATGAAAAACAAGTCACAATTAATAAAACTCAAAACTAATACCTGGTAGATTCATTTAATGATTTAATGAACTAGGAGAGAGTTTTATGAAAAGACCGATAAAAGAGACTCAATATCCAGTTAGAATCAACATTCATGAGGCTTAAGGCCCCTCAGGCGTAAGGAGAAATCTATTCAGTTCTTCACACTTCCCTCTCTGTAAAGGGGAATTTACTTTCAAAGAATATCACAGTTAATATATCTATTCCCTCTACACAGGCTAGAAATATTTTTTGTGAGATAACTAATATGTTGAGAGAAACACTAGCAGAACAAGATCAGCAATTATTCATGTTGTATCCTTACCATATTTTAATGTCTGGCCTATAATTATAGATTGATGTCAAATAAAACAAACCTTAAATGGATATACCATTATACTGATAATGGTTAACATCCCCAAATACTCATGACACGCCGCCGCTGCTGCTGCTAAGTCGCTTCAGTCGTGTCCGACTCTGTGTGACCCCAAAGACAGCAGCCCACCAGGATCTGCCATCCCTGGTATTCTCCAGGCAAGAACACTGGAGTGGGTTGCCATTTCTTTCTCCAATGCATGAAAGTTAAAAGTGAGAGTGAAGTTGCTCAGTCGTGTCTGACACTGCGCAACGCCACGGACTGCAGCCTACCAGGATCCTCCGTCCATGGGATTTTCCAGGCAAGAATACTAGAGGGGGTTGCCACTGCCTTCTCCGCATGACATGCTAAGGAATATTTTAAATATTTAAAATATATTTTAAAGATTTTAAATTTTAAATCCTATTATCTCATTCAATTCATAAAATAGCACCATGAGATCAGTACTATAATTGTTCCCATATTAATTGTGAGGAAGGAAGCACAGAAAAGTCAAATAACTTGAACAAAATCATACACTAATTACTGGGGTTGTAAACACAAATGATGTCACTCCAAAGCATTCATCTCTGACCACTTTTATAGACTGCTTTTTGATTCATTCCGTTTATAAAGGCTTGATCTAAAGGAGACCAAACCAGTCAATCTTAAAGGAAATCAACCCCGAATACTCACTTAAAGGACTGTTGTCAAAGCTCAAACTGAGGCTCCCATATTTTGACTACCTGATGCGAAGAGTTAACTCATTGGAAAATGATGCTGGGAAAGACTGACAGCAAAAAGAGAAGGGGCAGCGGAGTATGAGATGGTTAGGTAATATCATTGACTCAATGTACATGAATTTGAGCAAACTCTGGGAGATAGTGGTGGACAGAGGAACATGGTGTGCTACAGTCTATGGGATCACCAAGAGTCAAACGCAACTTAGCAACTGAACAACAACAGCAATTTATAAAAGTTTATATCCAATTCTGCACTATTTTGAATAATGCTAGTATTTACACTTTTTGAATTTTTCCTATTGTTTTCTTTGGATAAACCTCATAGAGTTTTAAATTCTGCAGAAAAAAAGCATGTACGGAACTGAAGCCTATTATCCAGAGTGAAGTAAGCCGGAAGGAAAAACAACAATACAGTATACTAACGCATATATATGGAATTTAGAAATATAGTAACGAGAACCCTGCATGCGAGACAGCAAAAGGAACGCAGATGTATAGATCAGACACGTGCACTCTGTGGAAGAGGGCAAGGGTGGGATGATATAGGAGAATGGCATTGAAACATGTTAATTATCATATGTGTAATCAATCGCCAGCCCAGGATTGATGCTCGGGGCTGGTGCACCGGGATGTCCCAGGGGGAGGGAGTCGGGAGGGGGGAGGGAGGGGGGTTCTGGAGGGGGAGCATGTGTAGATCCATGGCGGTTTCCTGTTACTGTATGGCAAAACCAACACAATAAAGTAAAGAAAATTAAAAAAAAAAAAAAGGCATGTACACTCATCTTTGTCAAGATTAAAGGTGAAAATTTTTTCTTTCTACTGCTGTTTTAATTTGCATTTTGTATTAGAGAGGTTGAACATATTTCTTATGTGGTTTGCAAGAATCCATTTGCACAGGTTTTGAGTTTTTCTTCTAACTCCACCTTAAATGACATTAAGGTGGTAGTTTAAAATGGATCTTGGATAAAAGTGTTTACACCTTGGAAAGCTGTATGTGATAGAAACCAGGTTTGATGGCTTTGGTTTGATTTTGGAGAACCTCTTATAAGCCCATCTCTGTCTATACCTCTGTATATAATGGTCATTTTTGTTCTTATTTTGAATAGACTATACATAATCTTTGTTGAAGGAAAAGTTCTGCTGTGTTTGTTTATTTCTTATTGACTTTGAAAATAAATGTTCCTACCTAGTAAATTATTAAGTGGGAAAACTTTTGTTAACACTGGTGATCATTATTTGAAACCTGACTGCAAAACTTAGACATTTGTTCAAAATGATATAGACAAAATCTAAAGTGAAAACCATTATCAATTTCAATTAGAACTTCTTCAGTTCACTGGAGCACTGCAGTATACCAGGCTTCCCTGTCCAGCACCAACTCCCAGAGATTACTCAAAACTCATAATCATCGAGTTGGTGATGCCATCCCATCATATTATCCTCTATCATCCCCTAGAGTTCAAATAAGTTATTAGATGTATGTTAAGATGATACTTAAGGTTTGATTTAAATTGTTTTATAATAAAAGACTGTGCACAATATATGCCTTTTAGAAATGCAATAGTATATGTTACAGTATAGTATAGTAGAGGATACAATATAGTATAGTCAAAGCCTTTGACTGTGTGGATCACAAAATACTGTGGAAAATTCTTAAATAGATGGGAATACCAGACCACTTGACCTTCCTCCTAAGAAATCTGTATGCAGGTCAAGAAGCAACAGTTAGAACTGGACATGGAACAACAGACTGATTCCAAGTCAGGAAAGGAGTACATCAAGGCTGTATATTGTCACTCTGCTTCTTTAACTTATATGCAGAGAACATCATGAGAAATGCTGGGCTGGATGAAGCACAAGCTGAAATCAAGATTGCCAGGAGAAATATCAATCACCTCAGATATGCAGATGACACCACCCTTATGGCAGAAAGTGAAGAAGAACTAAAGAGCCTCTTGATGTGAAAGAGGAGAGTGAAAAAGTTGGCTTCAAACTCAACATTCAGAAAACTAAGATCATGGCATCCAGCCCAATCACTTCATGGCAAATAGGTGGGGAAACAATGGAAACAGTGAGAGACTATTTTCCTGGGCTCCAAAATCACTGCAGATGGTGATTGCAGCCATGAAATTAAAAGACGCTTCCTTTAGAAGAAAAGCTATGATCAATCTAGACAGCATATTAAAATACAGAGACATTACTTTGCTGACAAAGGTCTGTCTACTTAAAGCTATGGTTTTTCCAATAGTCATGTATGGATGTGAGAGTTGGACTATAAAGAAAGCTGAGCACTGAAAAATTGATGCTTTTGAACTATGGTATTGAAGAAGACTCGAGAGTCCTCTGGATTGAAAGGAGATCCAACCACTCCATCCAAAAAGAAATCAGTCCTGAATATTCATTGGAACGACTGATGCTGAAGCTGAAACTCCAATACTTGGGCCACCTGATGCGAAGAACTGACTCACTGAAAAAGACTCTGATGCTGGGCAAGGTTGAAGGCGGGAGGAGAAGGAGACGACAGTTGGATGGCATCACCAATGTGATGGAGATTAGTTCAAGTAGGCTCTGGGAGTTGGTGATAGACAGGGAAGCCTGGCATGCTTCATTGCATGGAGTTGGGCATGACTGAGTGACTGAACTTTAAGGAGGTGGTAAAGAAACCCTAAAGTTCTGATATAGCATAGACACCTCAGGTTGTAATAAGAAAAAAAATAAGCAAAATACTTGGTTTTTAACATTTTTGTTTTATTTCTTCCTGTAAGTACATAACATATGCAAGATAGGAAAGGTAAAGGATTATAATTTCATTTTCATACACTTTAAGTTGCAGTAGGATTACGACTTAATGTAAATATTACATATTAGAAAGAGTAGACTGAATTACTAACAGTCTGGATAACTTGCTATGTAACTTTAACTTAGTAGGTAATATTACAGTTATTGACTCAACAATATTATTGAAGATGTGTGTTCACATATATATATATATAGAGAGAGCATAAACTAGTTTGGTTATGAAATTTAAGATGAGATATAACTAAATTCAGTGACACAAAACACATTGGATTTGAACTTAACTCTACAAACAAAGATTATCTTGAGTTTTTTAAGGAATTTAATTGCTATCATCATGTTTAATACATCCTTAATTTAAATGCAAATGCATTAAAATACTGTAAAATGGAGCACAATTTTTGCTAGATTTTTAGTTAGTTTATAGAAGTAGACTATATAAGATTTTAAATTTTCATTACATAAGAATAAAAGATCATTCTTTCAGGACAAAGAAATTGAAATTATTTCAACAGGAAAATCTCCAAAGCCAAGTGCCCATAAAATTCATTTATGCATAATTTTACTATTACTGGTCAAGAACAATCAGAAAATAAGCTACTCCTGTATTTTTCCAAAGATATTTTTCCAGATTAACCATCAGAGAAAAGTCCATTCCTTTTCATTTTGGATTTATGATTTAAGAACCTGACACGTTTGAAAAGTGCCTTATTATTGCTTTCAGCATGCTGTTTCTATTCTGTCTGTTTTCAGAATCATTAAATCATATTTATGAAGTGACCACACACATCACTAGCAATTTTGATAACTGCTTTTCTCCTGCCTTAGGTCATTAGTGGACTGAACATTTTAAAATGAAATAAAACATTTTATGCGCCACAGAGTAAGAAATGGACTGAATCAAGGAGCATGGTTCTTGGTGTACTCTGCTATTGCCTGGGGCTAATTCTCATTTCCAGAACTTTGTTTAACTCTGATCCTTTCCTGAAATGACCTGGTCCTCTTTTCCCTATCATATTTTAACTTCGCCACTTTCAAAGGCCCAGTTGAAGATATTATTTTCAAGACTATTTCAACCATCATTAACTACCACTTTTGCACCTCTAACTCCAGACACTCAGAGCTATATCACACATTATAATAGTTATGTATATAAGGTTTAGAATTAATTAGATTTTGTTTAGTTATATTAGTATCATTTCACTAACAAAGTATGAATTCCAGTAGGCAAGGGTTATGTCTTATATATATCTTTCTAAATTCATTATTCCTGAACACCTCCCTGTCACTGTCAAGCACAAACAATGTCTATTCTATCACAATTTGGAGCACCTGGCAAATGTTCACTACCTTAATAGATAGAGTACAAATGAATCAGGTGCTTTTGTTTGTTTGTTTTTATCTGTTTTAGCAATCACCCAATCCCACTGCAGCTTTCTTTTTTTTTTCCTGGCCATCCCACATGGCTTGCAGGATCTTAGTTCCCAACCAGGGAATGAACCAGGGCTCCACGGTGAAACTAATGAGTCCTAACCACTGGGCCTTCAGGGAATTCCCCATGCAATGAATTTTTACCTTACAATTTCAGATAGTTTTGAAAGTAGCATTGTAATTTTAAAAGTAATATTGAAAATCCAGAATATTTTCGTAAATGTTTCCAAATTAGTTCTGCTTCATTCACTATTAGGCTCAATAATCAATTTCATTTGCCTTTCTTAAAGAAACATTAGATTAATTTCACAGCAAAGAATTTTTCTGTTTTTTTTTTTTTTTTTTTTTTTTTTACCATTTAGTCTCCTGGATTCACACATGAGGATTTACAAGGACCAATCCAGTACAATCTTCACTCATGGTACAGTCTTTGTTCACACACATATATGTATATATATGAATACCCACATGCATCAGATCACAGTTACTTGTTCCCTAAGAAAGTGTTCCATAACTCAGACAAAAAAGAGCCTCACCCACTTGAAGTCACTTGAAGGCTACAATTTTAACTGAGGTTTTCAATTTTTTGGCTATTTGGAAATCATGTTTCTCTAAAATACAAATATCTTCCAAAGAGATTTTGTTTTAGTCTTTTAAAACATAAGTACTTCAGACCTCTCCCAGAGCGACAACCAGCTCAGAATAACTCATAATGGCCATGGTCATAAAGGTGGAATATTTTGGAAGAAAAGAGACCTTAAATTAAATAGTATTCAATTTGAATTGCTGGGGAAACAGGACTAATCTTACTCCTAAGCAGATGAAGGAAAAACAAGCAGTAACAGAACTGAAGAGAAAGTTGGCTAAAAGGGGATATAAATGAAAATGAAAATCAGGTAAACTTTTTTTCTCAGCCTTAGAGTAGGTACTGAGGACAGAGAGGGGAAGAAAGAAGTTTAGCTTACAAATTATAAGCATATTTTGGGAGATTTTATTTCTCTTTGTGCATATAAAGTACATATTTTGATATTTTATAAATATGTTTCATTGTTCTAAAAATGCAAATAAATACATAAAACTTTCTTAGGCAGTTGTCTAATGTTTTAAACAGTAAAGTTAATTATCCTACAACTTAAAGTAATTGGTGTTGATCAAAATAGCTATGTTAGCATGAATTCAAGTGTTTGCTTGCAAGAAATTGTTTGAATTGTCTGTCACCTAAACAAAACCCAAGGCATTTTGAAATAAAATATGTTAGTATCCTTAATATAGATTTAAAAATTAAAATTAGATTAAATGAGAAAAATAGGACTGGAAAAGTGCCTCCAGAGGTCATTTAGTCCATTTCTGCTTCTGGCAATCTTCACTTAAATCATTTCAAACATATGGCTAACTACCTTGAGCCATCTTTGTTAAGCAATCCTAGTTCTTGGCTGCTCTCATTAATGATGTGTATGCCTACAAACTGGTTTAACCATTCTGCCTGATTTAGTTAGTCAAGAGTGTTAGCTACTTCATCTAACTCAGTAAGATATCCTTCAGACAAACTGCATATGTATTTATCTGACTTAGCTCATTTATTTGTATTTCATTGGTAAAGACAATTAAAACACTTAAACAAGTGCAGGTATGAAGAGAAAACCTATAAATCAGGTTCTTCCTTAAACTCACTAAATAGTTCCTGACCCAATTTTAATCAAATTTTACTCAACCTTCTCATCCTGGAGCAAGAGACTAACTATATCCCTTTTCCTATGGCCTTCAGCAAGTCTCCTTTTCCTCTGCTCTTTCTTTAGGCAAAGTAAACTGAAAAGTCAAAGAATAATAAGCCAACAAAAATGTATGAGTAAATCCAAGGACACATTTGGTGCATTTTTTTCTGAATCAACACATATTCAAAAGAACAATGCTGGATAATAGAGATATGCAACTAAAGAACACATGTCAAAATGTTTCCTACTTCTTTACATGCTAGTGGTTCTTTTAAGAAATAAGAATTTTCCAGACTTGTTTTTGCCTTTGTTCCTTTTCACATCTTGTGAAAACAATGCAAAAAGAGTTTTAGATTTGTCTATCTTTTTTAAATAACATTTCTCCCTTAAAATAAAATTTAAACATGTAATTTTAAGATGTGAATTATTCTTTCTAAGATCAGATTTTAAATATTACTCAGAGCCTGAACCCTTAAGAACATAAAATACTTGGAATGCACTTGAACCAAATGTTTACAAGGGAAGCAGAGGAACATCATTTAAGATTACACCATCTAGACCAGGCATTCCCAGCCTCCAGGTTGCAGAATCATGATGGTTCTATGCTTTAAAACTGTATAAAACATTTGATCATTATTGATCATATAGAAACCATTATTTAAACTACTGAATACAATTACCAGCAGGGGGATAATGATTTTTCAAATTTAAGATTTCAACCAGAAAAAAAATATTATTTTTTGTATTGTTAACAAATAATCCCACAATATGGAATCATTGAAGTACTTCATGTTCAAAAATACCAAAATAAATCTGAAAACCTGAATATCAGACTTAAACTGGTAAAAAAAAATTTAAAAAAACACAATTTTAAAATTGTGTTCTCAATTTATAATTATAATTCTCAATCTGTTACTATTTTGTTGAATTAATAGTATGCAATTCTGGAGAACAGGCTTTTAAGTGAGTCTAACTTGAGATAATATCATGAGTTTCTTTCAGGGCTGTAAGTGTTGTAGAACAAATAATAATGCAAAGGCAGATACAAATTATTCTCAGAGGCATGAATGATCTTCAAGGTGAAATATTAGAAGTGACATTACGAAATACAAATAATGTGACTGAGAGCTCCTAATTTTCTGATACATGGCAATATGTTCCCACTCATTAAAGTCTAATTTTAGCATATTGACAGTCAACAACTTCACCAAATAAGACATTTAATTTCAATCTTATAACATTCTTTAGTGATATACCCTTGTGATATCTCACAGATGCTAGAAAGAAAAATCTTGAAGTCTGAATTGACAATTCCCCACCCTCCCCACCCCCCACCCTCCACCCTCCCTCCTCCCCACACACACACAGCTCTAGAAATTCCTATCTTGGTGAACAGAGCCACCGGCAACACAGTTTATCAGGTCAGAGATGAACAGCCATGCATCTTGTCAAAACGCAATCCTGACAATTCTTGCTTGCAAATATCTCTAGTTCTCTTCGTCTCTGTCTCTCTTTCTCACTCTCCTCCCCTCCTCATCACTATTTCAACTGTAAACTATTGCATTAGCTTGCACTATACAGACTCCTAAATGATCTACATGAATATTTCACTCTATACCATTTTTCCTCCAGTTTGATCTCTTTGCAGACAAAATGCTTTCTGTAACTTGAAAAGCTAGTGCTGTGTCTCTGCTACATAAATTTCTCCAAATACTTCTCATTGTTTAGTGAATATGACCTTTATTACAAAGACAATTTGATTTCTGCCCACCTCTTTAGTTTAATGCCACATTTTCCCTTGTTGAAAAGGTTTGAATCCGATTTCATCTAGCTGTTTCTTTTCACCTAGAATAAGAGTTTTGTTTTGTTCTGTTTTGTTTTGCTTAGATCCTTCAGATCTCAGCTCAAGTATGGTTCTTCTGGGTAATCATCCTTCCTGACTGCTCTGACTAGGTGAATGTTATTTGATATAGTCTTCCATACATTCCTACTTGCAATATATCTATTGTCTTTGCTGTTAAAACATAAGCTAGATAAGGAGATTCAATACCTATCACTATTCTTGACATACGTATGGGTGCCTATTAAATGTGTGTTAAGTGAGAGCTGAAAGTACATAAACAGACTATTTTCCATATATGTTACATAATTCATGATACTGTGGGGCTATTCTAATTATTTTATTTTCCCTCCTCCCTTTAATATGATTATTTTATTATTTGAAATTATTAGTGACTTCTAAATTCACCATTCCTAGAATCAGTTGAGTCAATGATTGTTCTTTTATTCCCCTATATCCAGATCTCTACTCCTGTCATGTCTTCTGCTTATCCTTTCCACCCTTAGCTATCCCTAGTCTCATTTTATTTCAAGAGTCCTATCAACCTGTTTTTCTCATTATTGCAAATAAAAACTGTAAAAGTCTCCAAACCCCCTGCATATTTCAAGTTATTATCATTATTTTTTCCATTCTTGATATATACTTGCAAGTTTATTCATCAAAAGTGGCATATCAGACTCAGTAATAAGAATCTTCAGTATCCCAATTTATAAACAAGTTTATATTCCATTAAGTCTCTAACATAGTACACTAAATATGTTACAGGCACATGATATACACTACAAAATATTAAGAAAAAATAAGTGTTCCTATTGTAATTTAGTTTGAAGAAACTAGTTTCTTCTCTCATTGTAAGTCTTTTACCCTGAATATCCAAGTATTTTCTATTAAAATGCAAATGTTCAAATCAATTTGTTTACTGTATTCTTAAAGGATTAGATCAAATGAATTCCTAACCCTCATAATATACCTGCTAACACTTTAAAATTTGACATTGACAAGTTAAAAACATCTTGATAAAAACCAAAAGATGTAAACCAATTATACTGTCAGATCATTTTTATTGCTAGTAAAACTATTTTAGTTATAATATCCATCATATTGGAATATATCTTTGAAAGCATTCTTTTTTGGTGGTAGTCTGTACAGACACAACCTAACAAAATATATGTAGGAATAATTACTTTCTAAGTGGAAATTTTTGAATGCTATTCCTTTTCAGCCATTGATAACTCTGTATTCTAAAAAGTCTTATTTATTGAACTAGAAAGACTTTTAAATTTCAAATATGTGATGATTATCCAGAGCCACAAATTTCACTGGATAGTCATTTAAATGCTATAACTTACTTGGATAGGTTATACGTTTTAAAAACCTGGGGCCTATGGAACTTAAGGGTATTTAAGTCAAGTTAAATTTTGAAGATTATTTACAAACCATCTGTTCCTTTGCAATGTACACTGAAGCCCATAAAGTCAATGTTAACCAAGTAAAAGCTAGATGCTAAAACCTGTAACAAGAAACTCACTTAACCAATTTCTTATCCTAAGAGTACAAACTTATATCTTAAATAAAAATATTTTAGATAATTGAAGTGTATCATATTTTTATCAAACATAATCTATATCACAGTAAAATGAAGTTTTAGAAATTAAGAAACCAAACCTGGCTTCATTCATTCTACACATACTTTCAGAATTACATTAAAAATTTTATGTAGGCTCAGTAACATATAAAATTCAAACACATCTGAATTAGGTTTATTTGCCTAACCACAAGTTTCATTAAATTACACTGCCCTTTCCTTAAGGATCAGAATACCAATCCATACAAGACTAAGAACATTTTTAAAAATTAAATTAAAATATATCCCTGTAAAATTAACAATTTACTAGTAAGTGTACAATTTCACTTGTGAATATAGCTTCAGGGGGGGGGGAAGGGGCTAATGAAGTGATCTTCAAACTTTAGAATACATAAGAATCATGTAGAAAACATTACAGTACAGATTGCTGAGTCTTATCCCCCATTTTCTGATTCTGTAGGTCAGCTCAATAACTTGTATTTTGAACTATTTCCCTAGATGATGCTTTATCCATTGAGAACTACTGGTTAAGGAATCATCTTATTTTTCTGCATTGCAAATGAGTTTCTTTAAATATTATTGGAAATACATATATATATATATATATATATATATATATATATATAATGCACATTGAGAAACAGAACATTTTGCAACCTTTTTTTATAGGTATTTGTATTCTTTCTTTATTTCCCTCTTATCATAATTCTAAGTCTAATATTCAGTCTTTAAAATCAAGATAGACTACCAGTGTGAGGCATTATTCTAAATTGCAATAGAGCTTTGTTAATCCTTTATATCAATTTGTACATTGAGGGCAAAAATTCCTTGATTTCACAACTATTTAGTTTTTCAATTTGCTTTCCTTTAAATACTGTAATCACACTACCATCACATTTAGGTGGCAATTATATTTCAGTCTGTATTTATTTTACATGGCTTTCCATACAACATTTTTTCATTTTAACATTACCTTTTCTCAGAATTACCTAAAAAAAGCCATTGGACAAATGGTGAGAAATATAGGGAAAGAGAATAAATAGAAAAAAAAAAAACCAACAGAACAATAATCCCTCTGGTTTAAAGCCTTTTCTTATCTTTCATGGTCTTATGATAGACAGAGGCCACATCTTTTAGAGGATTCACAGTGGGATACTGAGGAGGTCTCTCAGGAACCATACAGTGCCATCCTTGGTAGAGTGGCTTTATTTGTATTCCCTGCTAGTCCACCTGAATCTGAACATTTTTCACAGTTACACTGTAGACCGATCAATACCATTATTTGATATCCATGGGGAACAGGGGGACACCCTCTGATACTTTCTATTTTTAAACAACTAAAGTTGTTTTATATTCAATAAATCATATTGATCCATGAAACTAATGATAGTTTTACTAAAGCTCCCTTTTGTAAACTCTGTCACAGAGGAAACCTTGGAAAATTACAATTAACGGCAGGGAAAATGTTGGAAATCTATTTTACGTGTAACTTTACTGCCAGCTCCTGCTATGTACAAAATAAAGCAAGATCCACATGTTTTTCTCCCAGGGTTTGGATATGGCTGGACTGGTGCAGTGGCAATGAAGATAGCTTATATTTATACCTCCAGGGTGCTTTAACTCCCTCCCAACTAATTTGCCATCTTGTCCATTATGAGAATGAGCTGTAACGGCTGAATTGGCATTGTCCCCATTTTTCCATCTCAGCAGAAATTTTAAAAGATGGTTGTCACTATATAGACTCAAGTGATGCCATCTGCTTTCCCATTTGGGGAAATACAAATAAAAATGGTGGGGAATATATTCAGTATTTAATTGGAGGTGGACTGTTTCCCCAGTCTTCTCTAACTTTGACATCTGCTAGGTTCATACATTGGATACTAATAAAAAGACAGAAAATGGTTCATGTGCCCTGTTCTGGAGAAATACTAAAATCAGGTTGGCCTTTGAGCATAATAAATACACATTTCCTTATTATATTAGACTAAATACAAAAGTTATCATTCATGTGAAATATATTAGAACTCTTAGAACATGATTGTAGTTCTTAAGGAAGTAGTGTTATTACATAATATAATCTAGATTTCTAGGCAGATAAATTTATGAAACTATACAATAAAATCCATATTTAAAACAGTTTAATCATTTCAATTAATAATAACTGCCTTACTTTTAACTATCTATCTTACCTATGTATACATATATGAGTAAATCTTGATCTATAATACCAAATAAAAGCTATGCAATTACTGTTAAAACTTCAAGGAACCCATGTTTATAGTAGACTTTCATGACTGTTGAGTGTGTAGTTTATCCAACTACTAGAGATAGTTTTTTCCTTATAATTCGAGATCCATACCATTGTATTGACTATGGCACTAATGCACAATTCAATAAAACAGTGTGGCTGGGAATTAACAGGCTAATAAAAAGGACTTTAAAGGTGCATTAAATTAGAATTTAAGATGTCTCCTGCATTTGCAGCATAAATGCTAATAAAATATAAGTCTGTTATTAACATTTTATAGTCATGAAAAGTAATAAAAACTAAAAAAATGTTGAAGATTTATCAGCACAAATCTACAAGATGAACAGAAAAGAACAAACTTAAATTGTGAAATATAGGTGTTAGGAAGGAGAAATAATTTTAGGGGAGAGGTGAAGAGAAATAATTTATATATACACATTTTGTTTCCTTTCAAAAGATTCAGCTTTATTTTGGCCCACAGGCAGCCCAGGTTGTATCTTTAATGAATACAAAAGCCAAAAAACAATTTTCTATCCTTTAAATGACTGGAGCATTAAACTAGGCTACTCTGTTCCAGAGACAATACTGTGTCACACATCACTGTTCCCCTAATGTAACAATATACCATTTGTGTTAAATATGTGCTGACAATACAACCAGGCTTGCTCATTAGGATCATACAACCTGTTAGCTGTTGCTTAATAATACATTAACCTATTCAGAATGTTCATTGTTTAAGTCATAATTGCACAGATCTAATTGTTACATGCAACTGGGAAACCAAAATGATGATCTTCTGAGACAGCTCTTTTCAAAATTAATATAATAATTAAAGAAAAATAATCTAAATTATATTCTTGCTGGCATATCTGAAGACTTTTAAGCCTTCATAGTCAGATTTTAAAAGTGACACTTCTCAAAAAGAATATCAAATAGGTATACTTTCATTTATTTAGCCATATGGAAAAGAAAATGTTTAGGGGGATAAAGACTCAATTATTAATATTAAACAAATGTTTGTATTTCACCTACAGGAGCCATATTTATTGTGATGTACTAAAATGAAAGTGTATTAAAAATTTAGTATAGGAAGTCCAGAGTTTGCCCACACACTCTTTTGAAAAGCTGAAATATTGCAGCATGTTACATTGTAGTAAAATTCAAATAAAAATTTTAAGCTTTTATATAGTATATAAAAATTATGGCATAAAATTTACCATTAACTATAACAAAAATTATTTCATTATAGGTATTACTAAAGTGGTCATTTGCCAGAATAAATGACCAATTTGGTAGTATAACTTTGTTTTTTACCTTCCCTTAAAATACCAGCTTGCCAGTGTTTTAAAGTATTTTTGAATACCAAGAGTTATCATTTGTAAGTTGTCTTGGACAGCTAACAATTCCAAAGGTACCACATTCTAAGAAAACCAAATAAAGAAATATCTTCAGATTCAGGAAAAAAAAAAAAGACTTGAAAAATATTACTTATTATCCTGATATTAATAGTATTAGGCATTCAGTTGTGTCTGGCTCGTTGAGAGCCCATGGACTATAGCCCACCAAGACCCTCTGTCTAGGGAATTCTCCAGGCAAGGATACTGGAGTGGGTAGCCACTCCCTTCCCCAAGGGATCATTCTGACTCAGGGATTGAACCCAGGTCTCCTGCACTGCAGGCAGATTCCTTACCATCTAAGCCACCAGGGAAGCCCATTCATATTGAACCATATAATAAGTAAGTTAGTCAAAGTTCTACCTTTTTTTTACAAATATTTAAATAAGGATATCAATACTAAATTAATTAAATATTAACACACACAGCTTTCATAAGATACTTGTGGTTCTTATTAAATATGCAAATAATTTTGGGTTTCCTAATTTAGCAAAAAACAGAAGCAGTTATAGTAGATAACAGAAATTCTCTAAAGCATAGTTTTTATATGATATAAGCATAATCCATAAGCTCCTAATTGTTTTCATGAAAATATTTATAAAATAAAAATAAAAAACAAATGCATACTTAACATTATCCATATCTCACTCATAAAAACCATATTTTAAAAGTGAGAAAATAGAAAGTTGATGGATAAGCTATTTAAGTTTTATTTTCACCTATTTAAGACAGATGCTTTCTGAATTCAAACTATAAAGTGCTTAATGGTTAAGACATTTGGTAAGTGGAGTCTTGTGAATAGTTGAGTAAATAGATACAGATCATAATAATATATCATAATTTATAGAAGGGGTGATCATATAAGAATGCTTAATTCATTGAAAAAAATTCCTTCTTAAATGGAAAAATTCTCATCACACTACTGAGCTTGATTGAAGATAGTAACTATTACCTTTTGGGAACGGGTCTGCTTCTTTTAATAATTAAGATATTCTACTGTGGCAAAACATAACATAAAATTGATCATTTTAACTTTTTTTTTTTTTCTGGTGTACAGTTCGGGGGAATTAGGCACATTTTCATTGTTCTGAAATCATCACCACCATCCATCTCCTTTTTCACCTTCCTAAGCTGACATTGCATGTTAGTTATTCAGTCCTGTCTGACTCTTTGCAAATCCATGGACTGTAGCCTGCCAGGCTCTTCTGTTCATGGAATTCTCCAGGCAAGAATATTGCAATGGGTAGCCATTCCTTTCTCCAGGGAATCTTCCTGACCCACAGATTGAACCTGAATCTCCTGCATTGCAGGCAGATTCTTTACCACCTAAGCCACCAGGGAAGCCCCAAACTGACAGTATGTACCCACTAAACAACTCTCCATTTTCCCTGCCTTAGTCTCTGGCAATTACCATACTATTGGGTTAGCCAAAGAGTTCATTTGGGTTTTCCATAAATATGGAAAATCTCAAACAAACATTTTATTGGCCAATTTAATATTTCTGTCTCTATGAATTTGACTATTCTAGATATATAAGTGAATCATACAATATTTGTCATTTTGTGACTGGCTTATTTCATTAGCATAATGTCTTCAAGATTCATCTGTTTGAAGCATGTGTCAGAATGTGATTCCTTTTCAAGACTGAATGATATTACATTATATTCATATATCACATTTTGTGAAATAAGGTTTTATTGACATTAGGACCTGTATGCCTGTCAGGAAGCAACAGTTAGAACTAGACATGGAACAACAGACAGGTTCCAGATAGGAAAAGGAGTATGTCAAGGCTGTATATTGTCACTCTGCTTATTTAACTTACTTGCAGATTACATCATGAGAAGTGCTGGGCTGGTGGAAGCACAAGCTGGAATCAAGATTGCTGGGAGAAATATCAATAACCTCAGATAGGCTGATGACATCTCCCTTATGGCAGAAAGTGAAGGAGAAATAAAGAGCCTCTGGATGAAAGTAAAAGAGGAGAGTGAAAAAGTGGGCTTAAAGCTCAATATTCAGAAAACTAAGATCATGGCATCCTGTCCCATCACTTCATGGCAAATAGATGGGCAAACAACGAAAACATTGAGACTGTATTTTTCTGGGTTCCAAAATTACTGCAGATGGTGATTGCAGCCATGAAATTAAAAGACGCTTACTCCTTGGAAGGAAGGTTATGACCAACCTAGACAGCATATTAAAAAGCAGAGACATTACTTTGCCAACAAAGGTCCATCTAGTCAAGGCTATGGTTTTTCCAGTAGTCGTGTATGGATATGAGAATTGGACAGTGAAGAAAGCTGAACATGGAAGAATTGATGCTTTTGAATTGTGGTGTTGGAGAAGACTCTTGAGTGTCCCTTGGACTGCAAGGAGATCCAACCAGTTCATCCTAAAGGAAATCAGTCCTGGGTGTTCATTGGAAGGTCTGATGTTGAAGCTGAAACTCCAATACTTTGGCCACTTGATGCGAAGAGCTGACTCATTTGAAAAGAGCCTGATGCTGGGAAACATTGAGGGCAGGAGAAGGGGGCGATGGAGGATAAGATGGTTGGATGGCATCACTGCCTCAATGGACATGAGTTTGGGTCGGCTCTGGGAGTTGTCATTGGACAGGGAGGCCTGGTGTGCTGCAGTTCATGGGGTCACAAAGAGTCAGACACGACTGAGTGACTGAACTTAACTGACATCAGGACAGACTCAAACAGAAATTCATATAGTTAAACTATGTGCAATCATGCTAAAGTAGCAGATGACTGAAACTGAAGAATTCTTAATAAAACATTTACTGGATATACTCAATTATCTGGACTTTCAGTTTTTAAAATTCTTCAAAAGGCCATGGCAGCTAATGATGATAAAACATTAATTTCACCTCAGAACTGGTGATGGTCTCAGTTTAACAAGTGGAAGAAAGGCTTCCACTTTACAAATCAAAAAGATCTATTGAATTTCACTGGGTAGATTCACCTGTACAGATACACTCAGTGGCAGATTAAGCAATTACATTAACAGATATAAAGGAAAAGGAATTTGTAGAAAAATAGGAAAAGTCATATATTTAAACTGCTAAAGTCTCCCCTAGTATTTGATTCTAAATATACCTTTAGGAAAATGTTTAATCTTATTCATCTGAAAGTTTTTAGATAAAAGTTTTTGTGAATTTCTTTTCAGAAAGTTAAATTGGCTATTTTTGTTTAGAGTACGAATGTTTCAGTGCTACTTAATATGAAAGTTGCATTAAAGTTTGTAATAGTACAGACATTGTAAAATTACTGTGAGGTCTAGACTGAAGAGTTTGGAACACTGTTTGGCTTAAATGTGTTTTGTCTAATACATATAATAACAGTGTTAATCAGACCACTGACTAGCAACTTTGCAAAACTTGTTGGTCAAAAGGAGTTTGTTTAAGTCAGAAGCAACTCAAATTCAAAATTAATTTTGAATTACTGATTAATTTTAAAAATTAGTTTTAGAATGCTCTTCCAAAAAGGGAATAATGCATTTCCTCTGTAGAAAGATCCAAAAAGAAATATTTTCACTTGAGCAATTGAGGGCTGCTAACTATCTAGTATCAAATGACTAATTAATTAGCATTCAACAAACCTATAATTAGAAAGTGTTAAATATGGTCTTTTCCAGAGTGATTTTATAAACCTAGCCCAAGGAATCAATCAGTCAAGAGGGTAGTATTTGTTTTTAGTTGAAAAATAGCACTTGTCAATGTTTCCAGGAAGAATTTGCAAAAATGTCAACTCCTTTGAAATCAAGCCAGAAGGAAAACTAACAAAAACTCAGATGCAAAAACATTTCATTTCTCTTTTCTCAGAATTCATCAATTGGATATTGAGGAAGTTCATTTAAAATTTAATTATCCAAGTTTTCCTTCTTTTATAACTTCCCCTGATGTTTAATTATCCCATATTTGTTGATTATTTTCCTTCTTTCCTATGAACATATTAGCATGCAACCATAACTATGTTAAATTACCTTTAAAAACACATAAAAATCAGCGGAGCATGCTGTTTTCCTCTTCACATGAAGTCTGCTCTAAATATATTAGAATATTTTAACATATTTGGGAAGTGTTTATTTTAGCCCCAATTCTAACACAGCTTGGGCTGAATGAACCTGTTAAGTGGAGCCTGAGCTTCTCTACATAGCATTCTGGATTGTAATAACGTGTATCCAGGTTGGATTTTTTTGACTACTGATTTACTCAATAAATATTTTCAGAAATGATGAGAAACACGTAGGACTTTTAATTGGCTAAAATTATATTTTTTATTTCTAATATTTTACAGCAATATTGCTTCATTCAGAAGATAACCATGCCAAAGTATTTCCTTCATTAAAAATGTAAATCAGAGTTTCCAAAGCACATTCTATTATTTTAAAATTCATCTAAAGGCAATGATCTTTATTACACATTAATCATTTTGTCCTCTCTAACACTATGATAGACAAACCTACATTATCTCCTGATATTTTGGCTTTCTGTCTAGAAAGGAATGGTTTGAGGGTTTGGCTCTTTTGTGAAACTGTCATATGGACCATATGTTAAAGATCACATATCCTATTACCTTTTTGTTTTGTTGGCATTTATGTGTGGGTATGTTGGCATATGTGTCCTTCTGTGTGTGAATCAGAGAAAACTCAAGTGGAAGATTGAGAAGAGAAAGATTATAAGGATAGACAACCTTATTTATTCTATTTTCTAGACAGTGATAAAAGCATTCAAGAAATATTTGTCAAATGAATACTAATTTGGCTACAAAGCTAGAATTCTACTATAAATCGCATTTGAAATTTGATTAACCCACCTAAATAAATAATTAATTATACCTCTCTTCAGTTAAATGAGCATTTAATTTTATTGAAAAACGGTAGTGCTTTTATCAGTGAAGTTAATTTTCTTTGGTTTATCGAAAATAATTATTTCTAATTTCTACATTCATTCATTCATTCATTCAATAAATACATAGGGGACTTTCTACATACCACACACATACTATGCACTGAGGATATGTTTTGATGCTGAAATATTTAAATAAATGTATTAAATTCATCTTAACACTATCATACAAATAACTGTAATAAGATAATATTAACAAGGCTGACATTACCGTAGGCTAGATCTATATCAGAAATTTGATTCTGAAACATAAAATGGGCAGTTTTAAAACAAGATAACTAGTTAAGTTTCAGTTAAAATTATTGGTTTTATATAGACTAATTCTATATGGTTTTTGTTAATGATCAGCTAATCATACTAATGGTATTATATTAATAATGACATTAAACTAATGATACTATAACTGCATATAAATTATTTCACAGAAACTTATTTTATTTCACTATAAATTATTTATATAAATAATTTCATATAAGTTATTAACTGAGCATCTCTACAATGTGCCAGGCAGAGAACATACAAAAGTGAACAAACAAGTCCCTTATTCTTGCCAGAAGAAGCTTACCTCTGGGAGACAGATGAAAAGAGAAATATATATACACATATTATATAGTATGATATAGTGATGTATAATATATTTAACATATTAAGGAGAAAAAATGAGAGAAGAGAAATATGGGGTTGAAATTTTAAATAGGGTGGTATATAGAAGACCTCACTGGGAAGGCAGCTTTTGTGTAAAAATCTAAAGTAAGAGGCAAATTAACCGTAGTGGTGTGAGACAGAAACACAACCCACACCAAAGGAGCAGCAAGCAAAGACCTTCAGGCAGAAACAAGGCTGGCTCATTCAAAAGCCAATGATGATTTTGATTTGCATTTCTCTGATAATGAGTGATGTTGAACATCTTTTCATGTGTTTGTTAGCCATTCTTATGTCTTCTTTGGAGAAATGTCTATTAAGTTCTTTGGCCCACTTTTTGATTGGGTCGTTTATTTTCCTAGAATGGAGCTGCAGGAGTTGCTTGTATATTTTTGAGATTAATTGTTTGTCCGTTGCTTCATTGGCTATTATTTTCTCCCATTCTGAAGGCTGTCTTTTCACCTTGCTTATAGTTTCCTTTGTTGTGCAGAAGCTTTTAATTTTATTTAGGTCCCAATTGTTTATTCGTGCTTTTATTTCCAGTATTCTGGGAGGTGGGTCATGTAGGATCCTGCTTTGGTTTAGGTCAGAGAGTGTTTTCCCAATGTTATCCTCTAGGAGTTTTATAGTTTCTGGTCTTATGCTTAGATCTTTGATCCATTTTGAGTTTATCTTTGTGTATGGTGTTAGAAAGTGTACTAGTTTCATTCTTTTACAGTGGCTGTCCAGTTTTCCCAGCACCACTTGTTAAAGAGGTTGTCTTTTCTCCATTGTATATTCTTGCCTCCTTTGTCAAAGATAAGGTGTCCATAGATGCGTGGATTTATCTCTGGGCTATCTATTTTGTTCCATTGATCTATATTTCTGTCTTTGTGCCAGTACCATACTGTCTTGATGACTGTGGATTTGTAGTATAGCCTAAAGTCAGGTAGGTTGATTCCGCCAGTTCCATTCTTCTTTCTCAAGATTGCTTTGGCTATACGAGGTTTTTTGTATTTCCATACAAATTGGGAAATTATTTGTTCTAATTCTTTGAAGAAGACCTCCGGTAGCTTGATAGGAATTGCATTGAATCTATAGATTGCTTTGGGTAGTATACTCAGTGTGGAGGTTCCTTAAAAAGCTGCAAATAGTCCTGCCATATGACCCAGCAATCCCACTGCTGGGCATATACACCAAGGAAACCAAAATTGAAAGAGTCACCTGTACCCCAATGTTCATCGCTGCATTGTTTACAATAGCCAGGACATGGAAGCAACCTAGATGCCCATCAACTGATGAATGGATAAGAAAGCTGTGGTACATATACACAATGGAATATTACTCAGCATTAAAAAAAAATTCATTTGAATCAATTCTATTCAGATGGACCGAACTGGAGTCCATTATCCAGAGTGAAGTAAGCCAGAAGCAAAAACAACAATACAGTATATTAACACATATATATGGAATTTAGAAAGACAGTAAGGAGAACCCAACATGCGAGACAGCAAAAGGAACGCAGATGTATAGAATAGACTCGTGGACTCTGTGAATGAGGGAAAGGGTGGGATGATATGGGAGAATGGCATTGAAACATGTTAATTATCATATGCCTAATCAATCGCCAGCCCAGGATTGATTCTCGGGGCTGGTGCATCGAGATTTCCTGGGGGGGAGGGAGGAGGGAGGGGGGAGGGAGCGGTTTCTGGAGGGGGAGCATATGTAAACCCATGGTGATATCATGACATTGTATGACGAAAACAATAAAAGGGAGGAAAAAAAAATCAGAGGTTCTACACATATGTACTAACACAGTCACAAAAAAAAAGTGAACACATGAAAAATCATTAAGCTATAGTTATGGGCACTTCACAGCATGAATGTCATACCAATAAAATAAATTAATGATGAAAAAAAATAATAAAATAAAAACAAAACAAAACAAAAAAGCCAATGATGAGGCTGTCACAGATGGAGCTGAGTGAAGGAAAAGGAAAGGTAATAAGAGATGAACTCAGACATAATGGAGACTGGGTGTCATAGGAACTTGGAGACCTTTGCAAAGAACTGGACTTTGTGTATGAAATGGAAAGCACTGGGGAAGTTTTGAAAAGAGCAACAACATGATCTGAACAATTTGTAATGAATCACTCTGTGACTTTAGAAAACATGAAAACATTGTGTGTATTTTGATATCACAGACCATGTTGGCATCCATGAAAATAATACACTAGTAATTAAAATTCTTCCTGAAATCTCAGAACTTAAACACATCTTATTAAGTCAATCTAATCTCTGTGCACTTCATATCTGTTTGGAAAAAAGTAATAAATCACCAAACAGCTGGATATTTCTGAACTTTCCATGTCACTCAGGTCACAGAAGGATATCACTATCTTCATCTCCAATCCTGCCTACTATTGGGAAATGGCAAAGTGAGTTTGCAGAAAGTAAGAAATTTTTTCTAAATAAATGACCAGTGACATTTAAAAGGCAAGTCATATTATTGGAAGATTATTTGCTTTTATTCATCATTTTGGATATTTAAACATTATGTAATTTATCAAAGGTTAATCAAATATAAATCTCTAAAATGATAATAACTATCAATATAAAATATAAAAGTATTTTAAATATTTCATCAAGTAAGCAAACTAATAAAATCTATTCAGATCTTTTCTCTATTTTTACAAAATAAGATGGTAATCAATTATATAAACAATATCTCATTGTTGCAGTATTTTGCCCTTGAATTACTAAGGATCCTAATACTGCTAAAGTAAATTATCTTTCATGTTATTAGAAACTGTCCTCCTAATGAAGCAAAACACTCTATCATTTTTTCTTTCTTTTCTTTTTTGCAAAGGGTTGTTTTGTTTCTAAACCAAATATATAACTTTCCAATTGTGCTTGTCTGTGCTTGAGAAAAAAATGTGAACCAGAAACGTCCTCAATATGAGTATCTATGATTGATTTCTAGAGACAACATCAACAACCAATGGGAACACAATTCTAAACCTTTCTGACTTTCCTGGTATATCATTCATTTGTAAAATTTTACACAAATCAGGTTTCACAGGCTCCATGTTTATATTCCTATTTTTATTTCAAGCCAAAGAAGGAAACTGTAGGTTTTGAAATGTTTACTTTCTAATTCAAATATAAATTATTTTAAGCAAGTTATAATTTTAAATTATCATTTTTATCTTGTTAGTGAAAAAAGTATCAAATTTGATGTTCAAACCAATGCCTGCAAACTAACTCCATTTGCAAACTAACTCCCATTCAATTACCAAATACCATAATTTTTGTCATAAGCCATGTTACATGTCAGTTATAACAAATGGCACTGTTTTCTCTATGTGGTAGGGTCTTATTGAAAGAACTAATTTGACAGCAACATGAATTCAGAAAGTTAAAATAGGAATAATCAGGGTCTCCCCTGGTGGTCCAATGGTTAAGACTCTGATTCCACTACAAGGGGTACAGGTTGGATCTCTGGTCAGGGAACTAAAGATCCTGCATGCCCTCTGATGAGGCAAAAAAAAAAAAAGAAATATCTATTTATTCATGAGACATCAATAACCACTTTTGAAAATCAAAATACATGGTTAGAATTTTTCTGAAACTGATTTGGTTATTTAACATTTCAATCTGATGTTGAACATCATTGATAAAGAGTTTCATAAATACTACTCATAAAGCTGAAGAGGAAAGACTGTTCTAATTTCTCTAAGACTCCTAGTATATGGGAGATAATTTTCTATTGTGAATCCTTATTATACCCAAGATAAATTTATTCATATCAGTGGTTCTGACTCCTTGTAATGTTGGTTACAGCATTGAACTAACAATGATTTGTAAATTCATTCAGTTTTCATGTAGCCCTGGTTCTGTTGCCTTATTTTTTTTAATTTAATTTTTAAAAGTTTTTTGTTTTTTAACACCAAAATCATTTCATATTGGGGTATAGCCGATTAACAATGTTGTGATGGTTTCAAGTAAACAGTGAAGGAACTCAGTGAGACATATACATGTATCCATTCTTCCCCAAAACCCGCTCCCATCCAGGCTGGCACATACCATTGAGCAGAATTCCATGTGGTCTACAATGAGTTTTTGTTGGTTATCCACTTTAAATATCACAGTGTGTACATGACCTTCCCAAAGTCCTTAACTATCCCTTCCCCACTGGCAATCATGAGTTCGTTTTTGAAGTCTGTGAGTCTCTTTCTGGTTTGTAAGTTTATTTTATTATTTCTTTTTAGGTTCCACATATAAAGGGTGTCATATGGTGTTTCTCCTTTTCCACATGTAAGGGATGTCACCCACTATGGAGAACAGTATGGAGGTTCCTTAAAAAAACTAAAAATAGAGCTACCATATGACCCTGCAATCCCACTCCTGGGTTTATATCCAGAAAAAAAAAAAAAAAAAACAGGGCTGCAAAAGATACATGCAACCGAATGTTCACTCCAGCACTGTTTACAACAGTCAAGACATAGAAACAAGCTAAATGTCCATCAACAGAGGAATGGATAAAGAATATGTGGTGTATACACACACACACACACACACAGATATACACACAATGGAATAGTACTGAGCCATTAAAAAGAATGAAATAAGACCATTTGCAGCAACATGGATGGACCTGGAGTATCATATTGAGTGAAGTAAGTCAGAGGAGAAACATCATATGTAGCCCTATTTAACAATAACAGGCCCATTTTCTTCTCCAAGGGATCTTCCCAACTCAGGGATCAAAACCAGGTCTCCTGCATTGCAGGAAGACTCTTTACCACCTAGGACACCAGGGAGGCACCTAACAAGTTGCTACTCACAGCTATCCTAAATATAACTGCAACCTCAGCACCTAGCAGAGGGGCTGATTCAAGTCAAGCAGAGGAATACATAGAGGAAGTACCTTTCTTAAATAATGTTTAAGAGAGGGATATCCCTAGAGTCAAAGTGTCAGGGTTAAAATCCTAGGATTGACCTTCTAAATTTGTGACCTTAAGCACATTACTTAGATACACTTACAAAATATTTAATATTTGTAATTATTACATAGGATTAAATGAGGCAATACATGAGTGTAGTAGTGAATTTTTATGTTATACCTTAAATTTTTAAAAGGAAACAAATAGCTGAGGATGGATTATATTCAATGACACACATTTTCATCCTAATGCATTATGAACCATCTATCATTCTGTTCTTAGAAGTTACTTTATTATAGTTTTAAGGAACCATAAGTAGCATGATCATGAACACTATGGGTTGCAATTCACCATGATTTTGTTTTTTGTCTGACAAGTATTGAAGAAAAACTCTGTAATAAGCTTTTCCTAAGTACAAATAAGTACAGTGATATTTATAAAGCCTATTCAGCAGGAGTTTCTAAAATGGAATTAAATATAAAAATATGCTAAAAAAAAGTCATCTCTCAAATTATTTTATTGTTTTCCTATTAAAATGATCAGTGATGGTATAATAAAAATTTTGTCAAGAGTAAAAGAATGCCATGAAACGATTCTTATGATAAGAGCTAGAGTAAGAGAAATGTTGCCAGTTCAGTCACATTAAAGAGATAAAAGAAAGTGGAGTCAATTTAAACAATGATAACAATCATGATTTACATTATAATAATTTTTCAGTTAATGGAATTATGTTTGTTTTTGATAAATATTCCTATGGTTATATTTCTATGATATATGAAAGAAGGGAAATTAATCTGTCTTTAACCACGTACTATAAAACAAATTGTGAACTCAAAGAATCATGAAACATTATTTCAACTAAAGTGAAATCAAATCTAAGTCTGTCAATGTTACTCAATGCTATATGAAACATAGGATAATAAGAACAAGTCTAAAAGTCGAAACACTTTTTAGGGATTCTTTGGATTGCTTACATATAAGACTGCTTAGATATAATGTCAGGAACAGATTACACAGTTATGAAACACCATATACTTTATAATATGGCATACTGATTCTTGCAATTTATTATTTTTCTGATCTTGGAATTTTATCTGCTTGAAGGTATCAGGATTTTATCTAACAGAGGAGATCATCTACCTACCTTTGTGTCAAAAAGATGATGCTGTGAAAATGCTGCACTCAATATGTCAGCAAATTTGGAAAACTCAGCAGTGACCAGAGGACTGGAAAAGGTCAGTTTCCATTCCAATCCCAAAGAAAGGCAATGCCAAAGAATGCTCAAACTATTGCACAATTGCACTCATCTCACATGCTAGAAAGGTAATTCTCAGGATTCTCCAAGCCAGGCTTCACCAGGGCATGAACCATGAACTTCCAGCTGTCCGAGCTGGTTTTAGAAAACGTAGAGAAACAAGAGATCAAATTGCCAACATCCAATGGAGCATCAAAAAAGCAAGAGAGTTCCAGAAAAACATCTACTTCTGCTTTATTGACTATGCAAAAGCCTTTTACGGTGTGGACCACAACAAACTCTAGAAAATTCTTAAAGAGATGGGAATACCAGACCACCTGACCTGCCTCTTGATAACCTGTATGCAAGTCAGGAAGCAACAGTTAGAACTGAACATGGAACAACAGACTGGTTCCAAATAGGAAAAGGAGTATGTCAAGGCTGTAACTGTCACCCTGTTTATTTAATTTATATACAGAGCACATCATGAGAAATGCTGGGCTGGATGAAACACAAGATGGAATCAAGATTGCTGGGAGAAATATCAATAACCTCAGATATGCTGATAACACCAACTTTATAGCAGAAAGCAAAGGAGAACTAATGAGCCTCTTGATGAAAGTGGAAAATGTTGGCTTAAAACTCAACATTCAGAAAACTAAGGTCATGGCATAGGGTCCCATCACTTCATGGTAAATAGATGAGGAAACAGTGGAAACAGTGGCTGACTTTATTTTTCTGGGCTCCAAAATCACTGCAGATGGTGACTGCAGCCATGAAATTAAAAGTCGCTTAATCCTTGGAAGGAAAGTTATGACCAACCTAGATAGCATATTAAAAAGCAGAGATATCACTTTGCCAACAAAGGTCTGTCTAGTCAAGGCTATGGTTTTACCAGTAGTCATGTATGGATTTGAGTTGGATTATAAAGAGAGCTGAGTGCCAAAGAATTGATGCTTTTGGACTGTGGTGTTGGAGAAGACACTTGAGAGTCCCTTGGATCGCAAGGAGATCCAACCAGCCCATCCTAAAGGAAATCAGTCCTGAATATTCATTGTAACAACTGACGCTGAAGCTGAAATTCCAATACTTTGGCCACCTGGTGCGAAGAACTTGGAAAAGACCTTGATGGTGGGAAAGACTGAAGGTGGGAGGAGAAGGGGATAACAGGGGATGAAATGGTTGGATGGCATCACCAAATCAATAGACAGGAGTCTGAGTAAACTCCAGGAGCTGGTGATGGACAGGGTGGCCTGGCATGCTACTGTAGTCCATGGGGTCACAAAGAAATGAACACCACTGAGAAACTGAACTAAACTGAACTTCGTGTCATATGAGGAAGTGTAAGCTGTTTTCTTTCATCCCGTCATTCTTTTCTAGGATGTCTGTGACTAAAAGAATTGTTTTATTTTTTTATAATATTTAAATAGTTTAGTTAAAGATTAAATCAGATTTTCCTCTTCAAAATCATACACTGTAAATGGACTCTCAGAGGTTAATAAATTTTACTGCAAACAATATTGTATCAAAAGTAGTTACTTGGTCAAAGGATTTAAATATTTTCTTTTTCATCCTATGTGACCTCTTCTCTTACTGTCTATATCCTCCTTATTTAAAGAATATTTATGAATATTGAAAATTAAAAAAGAACTGATGAAAGATCAGACTCTTGTACACAACCAGGCATATTTCTGACTTAGCATCTCTGTCTGTTCCCTCTGCCTAGATTGTGCTTCTCTCTCACACCTCTAAGACTAATTCCTTCTCCTTCTTTACAATTTTACTCAAAAGTCATTTTTTCAGTAAAGCTTTCCACGTATCACTTTATTTAAAATTTCAACCCATAACCTCTCTCATTGTTTTTCTTTCTCCTTGGTACATTCTACTGTAACATATTATATAATGTGCTTAATTATCTTGGAAGGAGATTTCATAGAAGAAAAGAGACTTGGATAAGCAGAGACAAAATTTAAAATACAGGAACTTTTACTATAATAGGATACAATTGAGATTTAGAGTGAGAGTAAAAGAATAATGATGATAAGGAAGAAATTTCACTAGTATTGAAATACAACATAAGAAATATGGATTTATTATGGAGATCTTGAGAGTGTTACTGTATGGTTGGAGGCAAATGAGAATTCAAAACACTAAGATGAGCTTTACTGCTTACTGAATTTATCAGGAAAGGAGACAGACATCTTAAAAGAGGAACTGCCAAAATATGCCAGTAACAATTGCCTCACTTGGAACAACACTGTAACACTTTTGGTTTTAAGTTCTGTTAACTGCTTACTGAAAGGGAAAGATCAATACAAACGTGTGCGTGCGCTGTCATGTCCAACTATTTGTCACCCATGAACTGTAGACCACAAGACTCCTCTGTCCATGGGATTTTTCAAGCAATAATACTGGAGTGGGTTGCCATTTTCTACTACAGGGGTTGGACTCAATGCAGGGATGGAACCCATGTCTCCACATCTCCTGCACTGCAGGTGGATTCTTTACCACCAGCACCACACAAAAAGTTCCAAATATAGAGATGACTCAGATGGTGAAGAATTTGCCTGCAATATGTGAGACCTAGGTGTATTCCCTTGGTCAGGAAGAACCTCTGGGTAAGGGAATAGCTACCCACTCCAGTATTTTTGCTTGGAGAACTCCATGGACAGAAGATTCTGGAGAGCTACAGTCCATGGGGTCACAAAGAGTCTGACATGACAGAGAGATTGACACTTTCACTTTCATGGGTATCTAGATATATATTTTTCTTTATCATAATTTATCAATTATGTGAAACAAGAGCAACTAAATATATATCTTGAGAAACTTTATTCACTTTAATTAATTTATATTTTAAGGAAACTATGGAAATAGAGTTTCAAAATAATTTTTAACTCAGTAAAATAATCCCCTGATGAAACAGCTCTGTATTTTACTGGGTTAAATTTAAACCCACATGTGTATCAGAACATACAATAAATATCCTAGATATTTCTATTTTCTCAACCTTAATAGTATCTGTGTTATATTAGAGAATTTCTGACCCCATAATTTATTTGCATAAAGATTCAAAATCCTTTCTATGAAAATAAAACTGTTGTCACAGACACTGGAAATGTTCAACTTAGATGAATTCTCTATTTTCAGCATATGAAAATTCCCCTTATTTAATAATAATACAGATTACATGTTGAAATATTAATCATAATCATTTTATGTATAGTATTTTTTAATCTCAGTGTGTATATATTATTTTTTGATATCACAGGACACTGTTACAAAATCATTATGAAAGTGGCTAATCTAAATATATTTCCCCAGATTTATTATAATTTTTAATTTTTCTGCTACCTTAGAGAAAACAATAATTTATGATATTTCCCCAACATTCTATAGTAGATAGTTTTTGCACAGTTACCAACAGAAACTATTGGTTCAGAGAGTACAAACTGGTATTATAAGCACTTGTTAAAACTCTGACTTTCTCACTTATTAGTGGTGCTATGGACCAAATTGGGTATCCTCCCTACCAATAATCAGATGTTGAAGCCCTAACCCCCTATGCAATTGCATTTGGAGACACACCTAAAGAGTATAAGGAAGTAACAAATTAATGAGGTCATTAGGGTGGGGCCCTAATCCCTTAGAATTAAACTGCTTAAGATAGCATTTTTATAAAAAGTAACACCAGAGATGGAGCCTTCCCTCTCTCTCTCTACCTTGCATGCGTTTGCAAAACTCTTGGAGACCCCATGGACTGTAGCCCGCCACGCTCCTCTGTCCATGGGGTTTCCCAGACAAGAATGCTGCAGTGGGCTGCAGGTTCTGGTTCCTTCTCCAGGGGATCTCCCTGACCCACAGACTGAACCTGCATTTCCTGCATTGGCAGGCACATCCTTTCCCACTGAGGCACCTGGGAAGCCCTTGCTACTGTGAGGGCGTAGCAATGAGAAAGACTGCAGGAGGCCTGGAAGATAACTCTGACCAGTAAACAACCACAATGGCATAATGATCTTGGACCTCTAGCTTCCAGAACGATGCAAAAATAAATGTCTCTTGTTTAAGCCACCAAGCCTGTGGTATTTTGTTATGACACTCTGAGTAGACTAATCCAAGTGGTATAATTTTCAACAAGTTGGTTCAACGTTCCTATACTTCTGTTTTCACAACTGGTTCTTACATATTGTTTGTCACCATGATGTTTCTTTGGAATAACACATTTACAAGGTCCAACACAGCATATATTCCCAATGAATATTACTTTGTTTATAATTATGTTATAAATATACATGTAAAATACATATTAAAATGTAATAGAAAGTTGTTACTCATGTAAGGTTCATTATCAAAGTATTTTAAGTATACCCCACACAAAGCATATATATTATGCATATATATTATTTATATAAGCATATATAAATGCTTATATAAAATATGCATCTTATATTTTGTAAATATACAATCATAAGAGGTGATAGATTTCACCAATATTAAATGCAGTTACAGAATCATGAAAATTGAAATAATTGCCACATCTCAATATATTTATCATTCTGCATTGGACATCTTCTTTTGTGGTGGATAATGATATATTAAATATGATTCTAAATAAAATCAATACAGCCTTTATTGTGTTGATATGTGGCAGGGTCCACCACAGTGTTGTGAAGTGACTGTCCTCCAATTAAACCAAATAAATATTTTTAATTGGTTTTCAACATAATTTTTTAAATAATAATAGTTTGCCCTACTACATGCAGTGGTTGTTTCAGAGATGCTATAGGGAAGTAAGGGAGTTTGATGGGGCAATATGTTTACTGTTTCTCATCCAATACTCCTGAGTGAAGAGTAGACATCTCTCCCCCATCAAACCAATCAGTCTGTTTGCCATGACTCTTGCCTGAATGACCCAAACTGTTTTCCAGCATCAGATCGTGAATACAGAGATAGAATAGGAAGGAAGGTAAGCATGGAAAAAGTAATTTGTTCAGAAAGTTCAATAAGGATATAACTGACACTCCTTGAAAAAATGAATTCTCATTCACTTTTATTCCACATTCATTATGTCACTCTAGGCCACCACCAGCTACTGCTTGCACTGCTACAGTTTGCATCCCTCAAATATCCATTTAAGTTCTACTTCCAGAAAAAACTTTCCCTGTAGAGGACAGCACACACATACACACTTGCACAAACATACATAATGTACACGTGCATATTCAAAGACAGATGCTCCTGACAATTGCTTGCCTCACGCTTTGTGTCGCAGGATACTTAACATTCGCAATTGAAAAATATCAGACTTCTCTGAAAGACCATGACTATATCTTCCCAGTCACTCTGTCCTCAGTGATTAGCTAAGAGCCAGGCAAATAACTGATACTTTATAAGGCAATATCCATGATTTACTTACTGAATGAATTAACAAAACATACTTAAGGAGAATGGGGGCATACAAATGGTAGTAGTTCTGTCTTCTGTGCAAGAGGGCTTAGTGGTGAACTGTTGTCTCCGAATGAGTAAAAGTTCAACAGGACATTGTCTTAGCTGCATGCTTGTAATTGAGAAACAGTTTTAAAACAGAAACAGCTGAAACACACTAAGATAGTGGCTATTATCCCAAATCACTGACATAGGACCTATATAATTTAAAAATGCTTATATTTTTCTAGTAACTGATATGAGGAAAAGCCTAGAGTAATTGTGTGAAAAATACAATATCTCAAGTAAATAAAATGTGGCTGAGCAAATGGCAAAATATCCTTAAAGCATAATAAGAATAATTGCTAGGCTCCAACTTGATTGTAACTGTATCTCCATAACCACATTTAGTAAAACCCATACGCTATTAAGTTGCTTTCCATTTTAGTATTATCTGTATTCCTCAGAACTTCAAACAAGATCTTGAGGCCAAAGGTCATGGAACTGGTCTATCAACAAGGAATTCTGTTTGTTGAGAGTTTTTGAATGTTTGAACGTGAAAGTGAAGTCGTTCAGCCATGTCCGACTCTTTGCAACCCTGTGGATTGTTGCCCACCGGGCTCCTCCATCCATGGGATTCATCAGACAAGAATACTCGTGTGGGCTGCCATTTCCTTCAGGAGATCTTCCCGACCCAGAGATTGAACCCAGGTCTCCTGCATTGCGGGCAAATGCTTTAACCTCTGAGCCACCAGGGAAGCTGCAATTTTGAATGTTTAATTCTTTCAAATGCTTTCCCTGCATCTATTGAGATCATATACTTTTTATCATTTATTGTATTAATGTGGCATATCATATTGATTTGTTTATAGATGTTGAACCATTCTTCTATTCCTGGAATAAATTATACTTGGTCATGGTGAATGATCAGTTTAACATATTATTGAATTTTGTTTAGTCATATTTTGTTGAGGATTTTGGCCTCTCCTCACCATGGATATTAGCCTATAATTTTCATGTGTCTCTTTGTCTGATTTTGGTATCAGGGAAATGTTGGCATTTCAAAATAAGTTTGGAAATGTCCCCTCCTCTTTTGTTTCTGAAACAGTGTGAAAATAATGATTGATGTGGATAGAAACTCATGTAAAGTTCCTACATAATAGTCAAGAAGTAGATGTCTTCTTTTTTTATTTTGAGGTACATTTCCTATATACCCTGTTTGGCACTGCCCTCCGTCAGATCTGCCACTAGTGTGATACCCAGATCTGCGACAAAACTGCGTATTTTGGGAAGAAGGGGGCATTGAAGCAGCCTGCACACTGGGAGGTAGCAACAAAACTGCAGCAAGGCAGACATAATCTGTGTTTAGGTTCCAGCTTAAACATTCTAAAAATATATCCTTGCCTTTGGTGCATGACTAAGCCTCCTAGCTGGAGGCTGATGCTCTATATTGTGAATTTTCAGTGGACCCTGAAGGATGGCGGGGCTCTCCGAAACCTCCATGGGAAGTATGATGACATAATGCACTTCTCTTGGACAAGCTGAGCCTGGAGATCTCCCTTGTTAGAAGGTGGTAAAAACTCCATCTTCTGCTCGGTGGCTCCCCTGCATATGGGTGAAGAAGTTGCTTTACAGAAGCAGAGAGGGACCTAAGGACCAAGGCACCCCATCTGGCTCAGCGTCCATTCTAGGGAGATAGTTTGGCATGATCTGCACCAAATGCATGAAAAGGAAGAAAGTAACAAAGCCTCACATTTAATGAAGAATAATTGGTAATTTCTAGATGGCCAGAACTCTCATTCACGGGCAACTATTACCTTTCAGGTCAGACCGCCCTCATGGGGATCTACTAAGAATTCTTTGGGGTGACACTACCACTGTGACGTTTTTAGTCATTTGTTTGTGGTTATAGAGATCACACTTGCATTGTTGTGCTTGTCCTTGATATGGGTTTGACTGCTGGGGATACTCCTTACTTATCTAGCCTCTACAAAGCAAGGTGGCAGTGACACCTTTCTGTGAGAAGAGAAGACAAAAGGTTATTTCAGACCTGGCTGACCAAGGGGAAGCACACAACTGCCTAACCTCATTCACAAACTGTTAATTTACAGAAACTTCTGAATTTTATTTTCAGTAAAGGGTCAGTTCTGAGTCTTGGTTCTAAGAATTCTATACTCTGTTTAAACATTTCTGCACTGTCAGGAAAGTACAGAACATCCTTCTCTATAGCAAACTAGAAACAGAGGGAATACTTCAACATACTAAAGGCTATATGATAATCCTGAAATTAATATCAACTTCAATGATGAAAAGCTGAAAGTCTTTGCTCTAAGCTAAGTGGGAAAAAGGGATGTATATTCCCATCACTTTTGTTCAACATAGTATTGGAATTCTGATTAAGAGCAATTAGGCAAGACAAAGAAATAGAAGAAATTCAAATTAGAAAGAAAGACATAAATCTATCTATTTATAGATGACATAATAGTATATGTACAGAAAACTGAACAGCCACATGCAAAATGAAACTAGACTCCTATCTTAACACCCTACACAAAGATCAATTTAAAATGGATTAAAGACTTGAATATAAGACCTCAATCCATAAAACTCCTAGAAGGAAACAGGGTATATGCTCCGTAACATCACTTTAGCAATAGATTTTGATTTGACCTCAAAAGCAAAGACAACAAAAACAAAAACAAGTTGAACTACATCATAATAAAAGTTTCTGCATAGCAAATAACAAAAACAAAAAACCACCAAAAAAGGAAAACAGCCTACTGAATATTTGCAAATCCTAGATCTGATAAGGGGTTAGTATCCAAAATATATAAAGAACTCACACAATTCAATAAAAAAACAAAACATGCAATTCAGTTTTAAAATATGCAAATGATCTGAATAGGCATTTTTCCAAGAAAGACTTATGAATGGCCAACAGGTAGATGAAAAGGTCCTCAACATCACTAACCACCAGGAGAATGCATATCAAAACCACAATAAAGTATCACCTCGCTGAAACACATAATAAGTGTTGGTAAATGTGAGGAAAGGGAGTCTCTGTGTAGTGCAGGTGAGAATGCAAATTAGCTCAACCTGTCCAGAAAACAATACGGAGATTCCTCAAAATAGTAAAAGCAGATTTGCCATATGATCCAGCAATGCAACATCTGGCTATATAGCCAAAGAAAATGAAAAGAAGTTATTGACACTAAGATGTTCACCAAGGGACTCTCAAGAGTCTTCTCCAACACCACAGTTCAAAAGCATCAATTCTTTGCTTTTGAACAAAGCAACTTTGCTTTTGAACAAACAACTCTCAGCTTTCTTTATAGTCCAACTCTCACATCCATACCTGACCACTGGAAAAACCATAGCCTTGACTAGACAGACCTTTGTTGGCAAAGTGATGTCTCTTCTTTTTAATATGCTGTCTAGGTTGGTCATAACTTTCCTTCCAAGGAGTAAGCATCTTTTAATTTCATGGCTGCAGTCACCATCTGCAGTGATTTTGGAGCCCCCCTAAAAATAAAGCCTGCCACTATTTCCTCTGTTTCTCCATCTATTTGTCATGAAGTAATGGCACCAGATGCTATGATCTTTGTTTTCTGAATGTTGAGCTTTAAGCCAACTTTTTCATTCTCCTCTTTCACTTTCATCAAGAGGCTCTTTAGTTCTTCTTCACTTTCTGCCATAAGCGTGGTGTCATCTGCATATCTGAGGTTATTGATATTTCTCCTGGCAATCTTGATTCCAGCTTGTGCTTCATCCAGCCCAGCGTTTCTCATGACGTACTTTGTATATAATTTAAATAAGCAGGGTGACAATATACAGCCTTGGCATACTCCTTTTCCTATTTGGAACCAGTCCGTTGCTCCATGTCCAGCTCTAACTGTTGCTTCCTGACCTGCATACAGATTTCTCAAGAGGCAAGTCAGGTGGTCTGGTATTCCCATATCTTTCAGTGAAATCAGGCAGACAGAGAAAATCAAATACAACGTGTTATCAACTATGTGGGGAATTTTAAAAAGTCAAAATCTTAGAAATAAAGAATAGAAGAGTAATTGCCCATGGATTGGGAGTTGGGTTAGGAGAAATAGGTTGGTAAAAGAGTCCAAACTTTCAATATGGAGGTGGGTAACTTATGAGGACCACCTTATGTAATACATTCTGAGGACAACCTTATGTAAAATATAGTGAGTGCAGTTGATACGGCATGTGTAACAGAATTGCTAATACCAGCAGAGTAGAACTTTAATGTTCTTATGCACACACACCTATCCACGAACAATAAATATGTGAAGTGATGAATGTGTTAGCTAGATGGGAGAAATCTTTTTATAATATACACAAACATCAAATCACAAAATGGACACTTTGCTTTATGCTTTTATATGTAAATTAAACCTTCATAACCATAATTTTTAAAAAGATTTCTCAAACATTGGATATAATGGAATAATTAAGGGTTCCCCAGGTGGCACAGTGGTAGAAGAATCTGCTTGCAAATGCAGGACAGGCAAGAGACGCAGGTTCAACTCCTGGGTCATGAGAATCCCCTGGAGTAGGAAATGTCAACCCATTATTTTTGTCTGGAAAATCCCACGGACAGAGGTGCCTCATGGGCTACAGTCCATAGAGTCACAAAGAGTCAGACATGACAGAGCATATGTGTGTGTGTGTGTGTGTGTGTATGATTATAATACAGATTAATAATTTAAGCATTTTTATATAATAATATGAATTCATTAGCCATGGCTTTTGTTTCCATATTATTTGGTGCAATATTGTCAGTAAACTAGCAGAATGAAAATTTACATCATTGAAAAGGCTCAGTTCAATTAATATCTGAGATAAACCAAAAACATTTGCATTGTTTTTAATCTCATAAGTAGTGTCTTGAAAATGAACATAATTGAATTGTAGAGAAAATACTTTTGTTGAAATATGCAAAATTGAGGTCACCTTCAGTTTATAGTATGGTATTATGATAAACAAAAATTATATGCTCTTGATATATTCACAGGCATTTTTAAATGGATAAAAAAGTATCTGAAAGAAACAACTGATAATATTTCAATGCTGGTGCTTTAACTTGAAAAGAAAAGCCTTTCATTTAAGGAAAATTCTCAGTGCCAATCAACTTTCATCTTACTTTTTGTATAACAAATAGTTAACCTACAAACTCCAACATTTTTAAACCTTTAGAATAGTTGTATCCGTAGATCTCTCTGCAGTAATGGAAACATTTTATATCTATGTTTTCCTATATAGTAATCAAAGTCCAGCTGTAACTATTGACTTGTTGAACTATGTCTAGTGTAACTAAGAAATCTAATTTTTAAATGTATTTAGTTTTAAGAATATCAAAAAAATAATTACATACAGCTAATGGATACTGTATCAGACAACAGCATTTTAGAACATATTAGACACTGACTAAATTTTCCTGAATAGTTATTTTACTTTACAAATATCACTATAAGATTGCTGATTGATATTTACAGTACTAAAATAATATCTAGTAGTACAGTCTTTACATTTCTGTAAGTTCACATGTTCATAGCTCTGTAACTGTATAGAGATTTATATAAATATGTACACCAAACTCCTAATGCAAATAATGGTTCTGAGTTTGAATAAAGGGATACTAAGAGCACTAGTTAAATGAAGTTGCTACCATATTTGTTTCAGGAATGTTGCTTATAGGATTACCTTTATAAAAATCCATGAACAAAATTTTCCTAAGATTGGTGCGAGGCAAAGCTATGAAATAAATAATTTATTGTACATCACTTTTTTTTTTTCTGACCACCAGGAAGTTTAATCCAAATTTGAGTAGGCACTAATAACAAATTTCTAGATATTTATCACTGACTTTGAACTGAGTTGCCCTGTTTTTATTTTCACCTGTCTTAGCTTTATCTATTTATTTCTCATTTTATAAGAAGAAAAATATATACTATATTTCTCTTTATAGTATATAAAGAGAAATATATACTATTTTGCTATACTTCATAGAAGAAGATATATAAATAGCCGGAGTACATAGGAAGTTCTAAATTTCATTAATAATGAGGAAAATATATTTTAAAATCACAATGAGATATCATTGCACATCTACAAGAATACTAATTATTAAATAATCCTACAAAAAGAAAAAGAAAGAAAGGAGGAAGAAAGAAAGGAAGGCCTGGGAATACAAGGTCAGCTAGAATGTAAAAACATGAACAACAGAAATTTCCATTCAGCACTAGAAGAAGTGTAAATTTGTATAAAGTTGAACATAGGCATACATGTGACTCAGTCATTATACCCAGATACATAATACCAATGGAAACACTATCTGTGTGCACCAAAAGGCATGTACCAAGTGTTCACTGCTCTACTTTTTATAACAGCCACCATGTTGAACATGAACTACTCCTTGTTCAGCAACAGAACTGATAAATCATTTAGTGTATATTCATACAAATGATGCTACACAGCAAGGAACATTATTGAAATACTTCTCTCACAAGCATACTGTGATTGAGGGAAGCCAGAAACAAAAGAATATGTACTTACAAATCCATTTACATAAGTTCAAATAAGGCAAAATTAACTTTCAATGTTAAAGTTAGATTATGGTTACTTTGGGGGAAGAGAGGAGTAATGACTGCGAGACTATTTAGAGTGTTTGCATGTCTTGTTATCTGATTTAGGAGATGGTTAAATTGTGTACCTCATTTAAGGAAATTCATAAAGATATACATTTAACATTTGAACAATATCTGCATTGAGAGAAAATAATCATTTACCTTAAAATTCTATTGTTTAACACAAAACTGTGTCTCAGTTGACATACTCTTAGAAGAAAGTTGATAAATAAATATATATGTTGAAATAATTAGTAATAAAGACTGAAAAGTCTAAGGAAATCATTTTATCAAAGACTAAAATTGACATTTTTCCTCATATAAATTCATGGTGTGTATTGCACACACTTTAGGCATCTTATTATTTAAAGCGAGTTTTTATGATTTCTTAATATTTCTAATACAAGTATGATATATCCTAGTATGAACTAGAAACAATAACTTGAAAAGTAATAATTTCAGAAATTCAGTTCATGAAGCATAAGTTTTTATATTTTTATAGTCATATTATACCTTGAAGGTTGAAAGGGAAAATAAGTCTTTGAAATATTACTTACCTTCATGCTGTGAAGTCACACACAAGGACAAAATTTTGTTAGTTAAAAAAAATCCTCTGACAGAAATTCTCATTAGCAATTTGATATGGGTAGAGTTTGCATATATTATAATTACCTAATATTTATAACCTCTATACTAATTTTTACTTTTCTTTTGGCTATATGCCTACTTTTCTTAAACTGATTTATTAATGCCCAAGGTTGCTTTGCAGTTTTATCCTTTTAGCAATAATAGATGCAATATATCACAAAAACAAATTTTTAAGAGAACATCATTAGAGTGATGTAGCACTAGTAATAAACCCCTTCACACTTGGATGAACTTAAATCAGTTTCTCTTTATTGATTTTTGGTCATAACATAATTTTAAAGTTCAAGTCAGTTAATAAAAAAAGATTTGCTCTAGTGTTATGGGCAAAATACTTGTGTTATAAGTTCCCACTTCATTTGTGGAAGACCAGTAGAGTTGTATCATATATAGATCTTGGGTAGATATAGCAATGAGGAGATTATTTTATGATAATCTTTATGTGTCATGTCTTTTCCTTACTCTTTTACTGATGTAAATCTTTCAGTTATCCTTATCATAGATCTAATGACTACATAAGTGAACATTTGTTTCCTATCACCTTTGATTTGTGTATATTTGTAAGGATGTGGGTGTGTGTGTGAAAGATGTAAAAAATCAATATTTATCAAATGTAAAAATAGTGAATCTGTTTAAAAGATTCATTTTATCATGAGAATAAGTATTTTTTACCATTAATGTGCTACTTTCCTACAGAATGCCATATGTTATTTCTTTAAGTAGGATCGCCAGTCCCATATAGAGAGTGGACTGTTTTTTGATTTTATCATTCATTCACTAAACTAGTTTCGAAAATCAGTTAATCCAATCAGCTTTTAACATTTTGAATCAAAGACTCTATGAAAGGTATATTCCATCAAAGAATTAATATTTTCATCCAGAATTATGTAATCATTTGTACATAAAAAGTTAAAAAAATTGACTGTATATGAATTGAAGTAAGAATGTTAAACTTCTATTTATTGTCATTGTTCTTGTAAACTATATCTACCATCATGGTTCTCATATTTCCCCAGTTCCACATAAAAGATTACATATGCTACTTGATTCCCTGGGTTCATTCAGTTATGGTCCACAGCATTTATAAAATTCTCATTATCAACTAGAAATCCTTCACCTTTAGCTTTTTGCACAAGCAAACTAATCAGAATTCAGGAGAATGAAAGTTCACACTATTATCACCTTATATCCACTAGATATTTTAAAAACTAAATTGTTCACAAATTTCTCTGCTTTAGGTTTAACATGTCATATAATATTTTTCATATGTATGTTGTAAGACTAGATCAAAGAAGACGGTCCATAACACACTGAGCTAAAGAAAAAAGTAGCATCAGACAATTACTAATCAATGGCTTAAAGAAAATTAAAGGATAATGTTATTAGCTTGAATGATAGAATACAAGTTTCGTTGAATTTTGATTCTGACAACAGAAAGGCAATAACTACTTGCTCTACTCTCTAGCAGCCTAAAAACGGTAATATCTATATTTTAATGTATCTAGAGATAAAGGAGTCCTCTATGGATTTGACCAGAACCAAGATCCAAAACACATACACATCAACATCTTTCTGTCACCACGCATCAAAGCCCCTGACATCTTTGCAAATTCAAATGTTATCTAACTTTAAAAATCAGTTTAAATGTGATCATTCATTCAAAAATATTTATTGAGCTAGGCATCTGGTATTAGGAAAATAAAGGAAATATAAGACACAAAACACCTTCAGTTAAAAGCTCAGACAATCTAAAGTGAAGCAGACATGGGAATAATTTGTTAGTATGGTAAAACATGTCTATAGAGGGTGGTCAAGGTAAGGTTAAGCAGGCAACAGACGTCTGACTATGAATTTCCAGTGGAAGAAGAAAGGAGCTATCCCATTTCTCACGGTAACAGCCATGTGTCACCAGAACACATCACAGACTTCTACAGGTAGTTTAATAGAGCCATTAAAACAAAAGCTTCCAGATCACAAAGAACTAGGTTCAGATTCAATTGAAGGTACTTGCCATGTTGCTGAGGCTGGAAAATTTTCTTAATATACTTAAGCTTCCATAACTTAATCTACAAAATGATACTACTAGGGTTTTTGTAAAGATGGAATAGGATTATATATATATATATATAAAGCATCTGGGTTCTCAACGTAGCACAGATTTAATCTAATGCACTTGCACCCAAAAACAGAATGTTGAATCAGTGTTTAGCAAAAAAAAAAAAAAAAGACTGATGTCTGTTTGTAAATGAACTAAGAAAATTTGTAAATCTACTTACTGAATGCCTAATACTGTCAGTTTGTCTCTATGACATCATGCAGCATGATTATTTGAAAAATAATATAAGAGGAAGGAAATAGTTGTTTGCTGCAATCTCAAATGCATTGCTGATGAGACCTTCTTTAGAAATACCAGCATAAAACTTTTTTGTTAAATGCACATAAATACAAGACCTACTTTGAGTTTCATTTGTTAAGAATTTCAGCTCTGTGTGGCTTTAAGAAATAAAATTTGAAGTACAAATTATTTTTTCCCCATGGGGAGGCTTATCCAGAAAACCACAGGTAATTTAAACCTTCCATAGTATATGATAAAGATACTCTTTTTCTTATTTCCCAAAACGCTAACTTTATTCTTTAAACAGCAAAGCATTATCCTGACTATGGCATTCATCCCTTTGTCTGTTTGTTTGCCTGTTCATTTTTAAGGACACCAAGATAGTAAGCCAATAAGAAAATAGAGGGCAAAGTCAGACCATGTTCTCATAAGATTTAAGTCTGTACAAGAACATCTAGAATTAATAATGTGTGAACCTGGAGCTAGTCAACCAGCTAATTGCCTTCAACAGTGTTCATAATTAATCCAGATACTGTCATTCTACTTCAGTTAAATATGAAATTTCACATTGGCAAGAGAGCTGTTATAGTACTACCCATAACTCACTAAAGGTTGAATGCCTTCTTCCACTGTTACCAATGGGTCATGCTGGCATATGTTGATAATGTGCCATAAATGCCTATATAATTTAGGCTCATGTGCCTCAAAGAGATGAAAGATCTACATAAATTTACAATTGATGTGTAGAATGAGATGTTCAAATTTCTGAAATGTTCACTATTTTCAAATCTCAAAACTTTTTTTAAGCTCATACTTTCTAGAATTTTCATTCTGCAATATTGTATGCCACATTTTTAACCACTCAAACATAATCTTTTAAAATAAACACGCACTCATACACTCCTTGTGGAGTGCAGGAAACACACATGCTACTCTTACTAGACTCCATTCCTCTTTGTGATATCGAAAATATTACAAAATATTATTATTCTTTCTTTTTAAAGAAGGGATACTTTTAGAATTACAAAATCATGAAGCGTCAGTGTTTAGAGGTTATTCAGCTCAACTCCTTAATGTTAAAAACAAACAAAATGAGATTCAAATAATTTATCAGTTCAGTTCAGTTGCTCAGACTTGTCTGGCTCTTTGCAACCCCATGGACTACAGCACACCAGGCTTCCCTGTCCATCACCAACTCCCAGAGCTTCCTCAAACTATGTCCATTGAGTCAGTGATGCCATCCAGCCATCTCATTCTCTGTCTTCCCCTTCTGCTTTTGCTTTCAATCTTTCCCAGCATCCGGGTCTTTTCCAATGAGCCCATTCTTCACATCAGGTGGCCAAAGTATTGGTGTTTCTGCTTCATCATTAGTCCTTCCAATGACTATTCAGGACTGATTTCCTTTAGGATGGACTGGTTGAATCTCTTTGCAGCCCAGGGGACTCTCAAGAGTCTTCTCCAACACCACAGTGTAAAAGCATCAATTCTGCAGCACTCAGCTTTCTTTATAGTTCAACTCTCATATCCATACATGACTACTACCATAACTTTGACTAGACAGACCTTGTCAGCAAAGTAATGTCTCTGCTAATCTCTCATAGCTTTTCTTTCAAGGAGCAAGTACTTTTTAATCACCATCTGTAGTGATTTTGGAGCCCAAAATAATAAAGTCTGTCTCATTTTCCATTGTTTCCCCATTTATTTGTCATGAAGTGATGGGAGTTGATGCCATGATCTTAGTTTTTAGAATGTTGAGTTTTAAGCCAGCTTTTTCACTCTCCTCTTTCACTTTCATCAAAAGGCTCTTTAGTTCCTCTTTGTTTTCTGCCATAAGGATGGTGTCATTGTGTATCTGAGGTTATTGATATTTCTCCTGGCAATCTTGATTCCAATTATGCTTCTTCTAACCTGGCATTTTGCATGAAGTACTCTGCATAGAGGGCTTCCCTCATAGCTCAGTTGGTAAAGAATTTGCCTGAAATTCAGGAGACCCTGGTTTGATTCCTGGGTCAGGAAGATCCGCTTGATAAGTGATAGGCAACCTACTCCCACATTTTTGGTTTTCCTTTGTGGCTCATTTGGTAAAGAATCCACCTGTAATTGGGAGAGCTGGGTTCAATCTATAGGTTGGGAAGATCCCCTGGAGAGGGAAAGGATAGCACTACAGTATTCTGGCTTGTAGAATTCCATGGAGGAATTCTAGTCCATGAGGTTGCAAAGAGTCAGACATGACTGAGCAACTTTCACTTTCACTCTGCATAGAAGTTAAATAACCAGGATAACCATATACAGCCTGTGTACTCTTTTACCAATTTGGAACCAGTCTGTTGTTCCATATCCAATTCTAACTGTTGCTTCTTGACCTCCATACAGATTTCTCAGGAAGCAAGTAAGGTGGTCTGGTATTCCCATCACTTGAAGAATTTTCCACAGTTTGTTGTGATCCACACAGTCAAAGGCTTCAGCATAGTCAATAAAGTAAAAAATAAAGTAGATGTTTTTCTATGAACAAAGATAGTGGAAGTGATGGAATCCCAGTTGAGCAATTTCAAATCCTAAAAGACGATGTTGTGAAAGTGCTGCCCTCAATATGCCAGCAAATTTGAAAAACTCAGCAGTCGCCACAGGACTGGAAAAGGTAAGTTTTCATTCCACTTCCAAAGAAAAGCAATGCCAAAGAATTTTCAAACTACCACACAATTGCATTCATCTCACATGTTAGCAAAGTAATGCTCAAAATTCTCCAAGCCGAGCTTCAACAGTACATGAACTGAGAACTTCCAGATGTTCAAAGTGGATTTAAAAAAGGCAGAGGAACCAGAGATCAAATTGCCAACAACATCAAAAAAGCAAGAGAGTTCCAGAAAAACATCTACTTTTGCCCTATTGACTATGCCAAAGAATTCATGACTTTAAACAATTAGTCAGTGGTGCAGCTAAGACCAATTCTTATTTTGTTCTCTTCCATAATTATACTTTCAGAAAGTATAAACACATAAACTACAAAAGGGAGGATAGGGCTTTCATGAAGTCTTTACATAGCAATGAGTAAAATGGTGACACAGTCACCTTTATATCATAATTCTGATATACAAACACATACATATAACTCTTTAAAACAGCTAAACAAACATGTCAAAAAGATCTAAATTCAAATATTCTTCATAATTCCTCAATAGATATTCTTTAGTAAATTAAAGATTATATGTTTAGCAGTTCCCTAAGTTTGAAATTGACAAGATATGTTGCAATTCCAAAGAGTCCACTTTTTTATCCCATTTTTTTCCCATTTGTGTTACTTTGATTCAGAATAGCTTTGCTTGAAGGAAGGAGTAGGAATTGAATTATTCATACTAGCCTTGCCTGCAGCATTCTTCCAACACTTACTGACCCTCCCTAGAAGCTATAAAGACCAAATGTGCAACCATATATTACCTTTGTTCTGATTGTTCATCCATGAAATTATTCATTCTTCATTTCTTCACCTTCTAAAGAGTGGTGTGTAGCCAAACTAACCATATGACATACTCTTAAGAACAAACTACTAGTCTGTAAAAAAACCTTCTGCTTTTTCAATAAAAACAGCCTTTTTATTATAAAGTGATAGTTTTATAATTTCAAAAATAGGTTTTCATTTTTATAATCTATTTAATTCGTAAATAAAAATATATTTTTATCAACTTGCAAAAAGACAAAATGATAATTTTTCATCATCATTGCCAGAGGTAAAGGAACCTTCCATGATGAAAAAAGTAGAAAATCTATTTCAACTATCACAGTACCTTAAGGATGAAGAAAATAGTTTTAATTTTGGGCAATAAATCACGTCTGCAGCATTTCAGGAATCAACAATCTTGCCTATCAAAACAATGTTATCAAAATGTAAAGTCCTTAGGCAATGAGCACTACAGTAAAATATTTTTATTCTTTTATAATGTGGATCAATATTCTTGACTATATATATATATATATATATATATATATATATATATATATATAAAGTCTATTTCACCTTCCCTTTTTCATATTTGCCACAAATTTTTCAATGTCATGGGAGATTGAAAGACCTAAATTAAATCTAAACACATAAACACAACTATCCTGCAGATACAAACATACATACAGGAAAAAAAAAACTTTCTATTCATCATTCTGAATAACAGCATTAATTTGCCTATAAAACCAGAGATTTACCTTTGTTTCCTAGACTGAGTTAATTTATTTTTAATTAGAGAATATCTGCTTTACAACAGTTTCTGCCATATGTCTATATGAATCAAACATAAATATACACATGCCCTATCCCTCTTGAGTCTACCTCCCACTTCCTACCCATCTTACTTTTCTAGGTTGTCACAGGACACCAGTTTTGAGCTCCCTGTGTCATATAGCAAATTCCCCCTGGCTATCTATTTTACGTATGGTAATATATATGTTTCAATGCTCTCTCAATTCATTCCACCCTGTCCTTCCCTCACTGTGTCCACAAGTTTGTTCTCTATGTCTGTGTCTCCACTACTGCCCTGCAAGTTTAGAGATATTTTAACAGAAGATAACAAATAGGGATATACGCTTTCCTAACTCATAAAATAATACATACTAAGTGCCCCTAGTATGTCTCTAGCTCCTGTCTTGTTAATGACAACAAAGAATGTGTCAACAACAATCAACTCCTTTTGCTAATAGGTCTTTGCATGTATTTTTCCCTTTGGCTGGAAGGTGCATCTCTCCTCTTCAAATCTAATATTTTCTCATTCTTTAGCTTTTAGTCAAATAGTAACTTTTGGGGAGAAGCATTCCTGACCTCCTTTATCAGATTAAATACCCTGGTAAAATACTGTAAGTACTTACACACATATTTGATCAATTGCTATTTCAAATAACCTACGATGCTGCCTAAAAAGGTCTATATAGTCAAGACTGTGGTTTCTCCAGTAGTCATGTACGGAAGTGAGAGTTGGACCAGAAACAAGACTGGGAGCTGAAGAATTAGTGCTTTCAAACTGTGGTGCTGGAGAAGACTCTTGAGAGTCCCTTGGACTTCAGAGATCAAATCAGTCAATCCTAAAGGAAATCGACACTGAATATTCACCGGAAGGACTGATGTTGAAGTTGAAGCTCCAATATTTTGGCCACCTAATGCAAAGAGCTGACTCATTAGAAACGACCCTGACGCTGAGAAAAGTTGAAGGTAAAAGGAGAAGGGGGCAGTAAAGGATGAGATGGTTAAATAGCATCATCAACTCAATAGACATGAACTTGGGCAAACTCTGGGAAAAAGTGAGAGACAAGGAAGTCTGGCATGCTGCAGTTCATGGGGTCACAAGAGTCGGACATGACTTAGCAACTGAACGACAACAACAACTATGCTGTAAGCCACATGGAAACAAAAATCATACTTATTTTTGCCAATTCCATGTCTCTGGTTTCTAGCCAAGGATTGATATTAGAAAATGTTTCATATTTTTTTCTTTCTTTTTTTTTTAACTTTAAAATATTGTATTGGTTTTGCCATACATTGACATGTATCCGCCATGGGTGTACATGTGTTCCTCATCCAGAACCCCCCTCCCACCTCCCTCCCCATCCCATTCCTCTGGGTCATCCCAGTGCAGCAGCCCCGAGGACCCTGTATCATGTGTCAAACCTGGACTGGTAATTCATTTCACATATGATAATTTACGTGTTTCAATGCCATTCTCCCATATCATCCTGTCCTGACCCTCTCTGATTGAGTCCAAAAGACTGTTCTATACATCTGTGTCTCTTTTGCTGTCTCACATACAGGGTTATCATTACAATCTTTCTAAATTCCATATATATGTGTTAGTATACTATATTGGTGTTTTTCTTTCTGGCTTACTTCACTCTGTATAATAGGCTCCAGTTTCATTCAACTCATTAGAACTGATTCGAATGTATTCTTTTTAATGACTGAGTAATATTCCATTGTGTATATGTACCACAGCTTTCTTATTTTGAAAAAATATGAAGGATTCAATTCCAAACTTTCTCGTATCTGAATCAATTTGTAGTATACTTCAACACTGCTGCTGCTGCTAAGTCACTTCAGTCATGTCCGACTCTGTGTGACCCCATAGATGGCAGCCCAACAGGCTCCCCTGTCCCTGGGATTCTCCAGGCAAGAACACTGGAGTGGGTTGCAATTTCCTTCTCCAATGCATGAAAGTGAAAAAGGAAAGTGAAGTTGCTCAGTCGTGTCCGACTCTTAGCCACCCCATGGACTGCAGCCTATCAGGCTCCTCCGTCCATGGGATTTTCCAGGCAAGAGGACTGGAGTGGGGTGCCACTGCCTTCTCCATTTCAACACTATGACTCTGCTAAAGGAGTAACCTTATTTCATACTCTGACTGAACCATGAATCAGAAAACAGGAGCTATATTTGAGTGAGTGGCAGTCTCTGGTTTGCAAATATACACAATTGAGCATAAAACTGCTTAGAAATGATAAGGTCAGGGGTCATAGATCTATAATAGCAATTCAGATGTGTCAGCTTCTGAAATCAATACAAAAGCACGTAAGTTCCTGAGACTCAGGTAATCACTAAGCATTAAATGAATATGTAACTTCAGTTGATAAGCAAGGCATTCCTTTCGTAGCAAGGATATTTTTGGTTAAAATTTACTGAGAAAAACAGAGAGAGGAAATTAGTCACTTAAGGTGGCCACAGTCATTTTTCTGGTCACAGACATCTCAGTGAGCTTCAGGAAAATGCAAATATTTTCCTCCAAAAGCTTCAGTTATGCCAGATACACAGACACAAATGCAGTATCATTTAACATCCATATTTAAAGGTACTTTCCCACCTTTTATGAATATTTGTTAAAGAGGGAAAATAATCTATTAGCTGTCAAAACACAAAGAACCTGTTAAAATATTCCTGTAAAAATAATAATTTGAAAAATCTTATTATTAAGTTTTATCATAAAATTCATTGCTTTCTTAGTTTTCTTCTTGTACAAGATAAGACATTTCTGTTACTATTGTTCAACATCCGTGACCCTCTTCCATCATCATCATTAGTTATACCCCATCTAAGCTTGATATGTTCCCAGTGGCTCAGCAGTAAAGAAACTGCCTGCAATGCAAGACCCAAATGAGATGTGGGTGTGATCCCTGGGTCCGGAAGATCCCCTGGAGGAGGGCATGGCAACGCACTCCAGTATTCTGGCCTGGAGAATCCCATGGACAGAGGCGCCTGGTGGGCTAGAGTCCATGGGGTCACAAAGAGTCAGGCAAGACAGAAATGACTAACATACATGCACATGCTTGATGTGTTACCTCTAATTCTTCTAAAATATGTTTGTATTTTAAAAGAGCAATTCCTACGTAAAGGAAATGTATGTTTAGTGCTTAAGTGGATATTTTTATGGGATTATCCTGTGTGCAGTGGTTTCACTATTTTTATATTCCGGTAGTTATATATGACTGTACAATGGCCTTTTATTGCTACTAACATTAATTCTTTATATTCAGAGACATTTAAAACAAGAATGGGAGGTATGAGTTAGTGGTCAAAAGCACCAGGAAACACTTTCAACATTTCTTAATAAAAACTGTCTATATATTCCATTTCTATAAATTTCTCATTCACATTTTAAAAACTTACACAGTATGCAAATATCAATTAAAATCAGTCACTTAACATGAATTATTAAAAAACAAAAAAGAAAATCAACTCATTTCTGTCTGTAAATTTAGTGCTAATGCTCCTCTTTCTCATCGATGATTTCCTTATTGTAAATCTAGTGGATACTTTTCAACACTTACCATACCTAACATTTTTTAGCAGAATTTATCAAAAACACTCTCCTTCTTGATACTTCATAGTCTCCTGGCTTTCATTACACCAAATATTCTCTTGGATTTCTTCTTATTCTCATATTTCCACTTTTCCCACTTCAGGTCGCAGGTTAAATGTCTTTTCTGTCTTGCCTGATCTTCCTAATCTTATTTGCATTTTTCCTTTGAGTAAATCCCCGCAGTTTACCATCACAGTTGTTATTAATATTTTCTAACAGAGTATATTTTCTTGAATGGTTTGTTTGATGTCCTCTAACCCACTGCCACTAGACTATAATCTTCATCAAAGGAGATAATATTTCTGTTTTTTAGGAGGGTATTTTTTTTTTAAAGACAATGTTAGGTTCACAGCAAAACTGAGCAGACAATACAGGGATTCCCCATTCACCTCCTATTACTGTTCATGAACAACTTCCTCCACTATCACCATCCCCCTCCACAGTGGTACATATTACAACTGATGAACCTACACTGACACATTATTATCACCCAAAGTACAGAGTCTACATTAGGGCACACACTTGATGATATATAGTCCTCTGATATGTTTCTTATCACCTCTGACTCCTAGTGCTTAAAACTTATCCCTCAGTTTGGATAACTCTTAAAGAGCAAGGATTATAATTATTAGGACACAATTATGCTAAACACACATATACACACACCCTGAAAATATATATATATACACACATATATGCATACATATATTATGTATCTGAAAACCAAATTTAAACTAGGCATACTTTGGTAAGTCTGGAAACTATAAGTGGTTGACTCCCTTTATTAGTAAGCTACATTTTTTTTTAAATAGTGAAAATTTTCTCTGTTACTAATCAGTCTGATTTTCTATAATATTTTTGTTAATATTTTGGTATTGCTTTTGCTGTTAATAAGTGTCATTTCACAGCACTAGAAATACCCTGCATGAACTTTTATCTTAACAATATCCTTACATTAAATTTATCTAATATGCATATGTCTTTCTAACCGGATACATATTCTCTTCTTGTCCTGCTAAACCACACATCTATTGCTCTCCACTTTGTTCAACCTTTCACAGATTCAAATTATATACAGGCTCTAATTAGCTATGTATTTTCCAGTGACCAGTTCCACAAGATATTAAAGAAACAACCCAAAATACAATTTGGAAGCCAGTATAACTCTATAGTTTTTCCAGTAGTCATGTATGGATGTGAGAGTTCAACTATAAAGAAAGCTGAGCACCAAAGAATTGATGCTTTTGAACTGTGGTGTTGCAGAAAACACTTGAGAGTCCCCCGGATTGCAAGGAGATCCAATCAGTCCATCCTAAAGGAAATCAATCCTGAACATTCATTGGAAGGACTTATGCTGAAGCTGAAACTCCAATACTTTGGTCACCTGATGTGACGAGCTGAGTTGCTGGAAAAGACCCTGATGCTGGGAAAGATTGAAGGCAGGAGGAGAAGGGGACGACAGAGGATGAGATGGTTGGATGGCATCACTGACTGGATGCACATGAGTTTGAGTAAGCTCCAGGAGTTGGTAATGGACAGGGAAGCCTGGTGTGTTGCAGTCCTTAGGGTTGCAGAGTCAGACACGACTGAGAGACTGTACTGAATTATTAATTAATTCACACCCAATTCTCACTAATTGGAACTTTACATTCAGCTTAAAGGACACTTTCTCTTTTTACTCCTGTTTCTCAATGTCTTCTAGTGTTTCTTTTTATCCTCAAACTAATATTCTCATATTTATGTGATCCTTATTGTAGGTAGAATCTAAGATGGCCCCCAAGAATTCTGCTTCATGGTGTAATCCTTTGAATGTGCATGAGTCACTTGAATATGATAAGATTTATCTCTCCTTATTATGTTATATTATTTTGCTGCTTGTAGTCAGTTGATTTTGAGTTCATAGAAAAGGAGATTATTCTGGGTAGGACAGAGCTAATTAGGCAAGCCCTTTAAAGTCAGAGTAATTCAAAGCAACAATATGCTCTTATGCTGACCCAGAACAAAGCAAAAGACCTTACTGTGAACTACAGATGGAAGAAGCTGCACAGCAAAGACCTGAGTGTCATATGGCAAAGGCCTGTAGGTTCAGAGAACAACCCTAGGCTGACAGCTCTAAGTGAATGAGGACCCTTGTTCTGCAGCTTCAAGGACTTGAAACTTCTCCAGCAACCTTACTTGGAAAAGGTATTCTATCTCCAAGTAAGAAGTCAGCACTGGCTGATATCATTATTTCAACCTAGTGAGGCTCTGAGCAGAGTCCAGCTGTGTGGTACCTGTACCTCTAACCCACAGGAATTTACACAATACATGTATGCTGCTTCAAGCCATTAAGTTGGTGGTAATTTGTTATCCAGCAATAGAAAACTAACAGTCCCAGTGCTTTATCCAAGTTGTAAGAAATTTTGTTCTCTATCAAAAAAAAAAAAAAGTAAGTACGGAATTTTAGAAAAACTTAGTAATCTTAACCTATTCTATCAGATGAAAAATTTAATCACTGATAAACTTACTGTTTAAAATGGAAGAAGCATAGACAATCATCTAAAAACTGACAGTTTTCGAAGAGGACAACAAAATAATGTATATTTGGAAATCAGGGTTTCTAAACACTAAGCCTGCACTTAGATGATTTGAGCATTATAAAGTGGTGAGGCCTTCTTAGAAAACTCATCTGTATATGCACATTTAGTTATGATGAATGCTAGAGTGAAATATAATAGAGGAGAGCAGATAATTTATAATTAAAATCACATATTTCCGATAGACTAATGAGCCTTCAAGATCGTCAATGGATACTTTATTTCACGCATTCATTCAGCAAGAACATTTTTATGGGGCTATTGTATTCATGGTACTGACCAGAATTTTAACACTGGAGGGAAAAAGAAGCAGAAAACAGAATTCTCTTTCTTCAGAGTCTATCACATACGTGAGACATTAGGCTGGCCAAAAATTTCTTCATTTTTTAAGTAAAAATAAGAGACACATTTTTCATTTTTACCAAGAACATTATTGACTAACATATTCACCATTTTGTTCCACTACCTTCTGCCATTTTTCAGGAAACTTCATAATTCCATCTCCCCAAAACCTTTTATCCTTTTGAGCAAAGAACAGTTCCAGGTTCCTTTTACAGTCTTCCAGGGAATTGATTTTTTTTTTTCATTAAGAGAATTTTGTAAAGAATGAAATAAATGGAAATCTGAAGGCACAATGTCTGGTGAATATGGAAGATAAATTAGAACTTACAGCTAAGCTGAAACAGGTTTTGCCTGATCATCAGAAAAACATGTGATCTTATGTTACCCTAATGGAAGATTATGTGTTTTCTGTTGGCTAATTCTGTATGCTTTTCAAGAACTGCTTTCAGTTGGTCTAATTGGGAGCAGTATTTGCTAGAATTAATCATTTGATGTTTCAGAAAGAGTTCATAATAGAGGACTCCCTTCCAATCCCACTATATACATACCACAACCTTCTTTGGATGAAGACTGGCATTTGCAGTGGTTGATGGTGGTTCATTACACTTGCCCCACAATTTTTTCATTACACATTATTGTACAGTACCCACTTTTCATCACCTGCCACAATTTGTTCTAAAAATGGAATGTTTTTGTTATGTTTTGTTATGTGGAAATACACTCAAGAAGGGTTTTTTTCACTTATGTGGAGCTCAAACATAAAAGCAATTAACATATCAAATGGTGCAAATTATTTTCAACACTTGATTTGGATACTTTGAGTATGTCAGGTATCTTCCATATGGTATAATGCTAATTGTTCTCAATGAATGCCTCGATTTGATTGCTACCAATTTCAACAGATCTTCCTGAATGCGGAGCATCGTCCAGTGAGAAATTACCTGCTCAAATCTTCAAAAACAACTTTTTGACATGTTTGATCAATCACAGCACCTTCTCGATACACTGCACAAATCTCTTTGAATTTCAGTTGCATTTTACCTTTCTTGAAATAATAAAGCATGACACATCAAAAACATTGCTTTTTTTCCTTTTATCTTCAATATTAAAATAGCACTAAGAATCAGGAAAAAAACTCAGACATTCAAAACAGACAAAATCTTAGGGTGTCCCACAAGAAAAAAAAAGTACACTTTAAAATATTTTCTCTTTGCTCTTCAACCAATTTAAATTATTTGTCTGGGTTCCTGATGCACTTATACTTTGAAAGTCCAGGCATTTAAAAAGGGGAGGATCTTCTCTGTCCATCTTTCATTATTTCAGATTGAAATGGCAAAGTGCCTAGATACCATACATAAGTGCCAGAAACATCATTAAAAATCTGGCTCTTGTTAAATGCCTTCGAAGAAACTCTGTTTTCAGGAAATAGCAATTACATGGATAATATGGCCTGCCAAGGTTTATTCTAGAGATGGGAAATGTCCCACAATGTGTATATTTTCTTTACATATCTTTACACTTTATACATACCAGTTCGCACAGAAACATGATAAAAAATATGTAAATACAATCCAGTACAATGTGTATTGTTATTTATTTATTTGGGCACATTCTTGTCATCAAATAGGATAAAAAATAACTTTTTAAAACATTTTTTATCTTTGAAAATTTAGCTCATTCTTCAGTTTTCTTTTTCAGAGAATTTTAAGCAAGGATCAAATGGTAAAGAATCTGCCTGCAACTTGGGAGATCTAGGTTGGATCTCTGGGTCAAAAAGATCTCCTAGAGAAGGGAATGGCAACCCCCCCCAGAATTCTTGCCTGTAGAATTCCATGGACAGAGGAGCCTGGTGGACTATGAAGTCCATGAAGTCACAAAGAATCGTGACTGAGTGACTAACTTTAAGAATTTTACTGTTAAATTATACATCTATGACCAAGATTGTTACTTTGGGAGTAGTTATTTGACTTGGTTTTCTAGCATTTATCCCATAATTCCTGTGAAATGTAATGGCTTAAAGAACCAAACTGTAATATTTCAGTCTTGTGAAGAGTACTAACTACAATCACTCCTAAAAAGTTCCAAAAGAAGAGTAATGGAAAGAGAACTGAATTTGGGGGTCTCTGTTGGGGGTCTCTGGATTTCAAGGTTTTTTTTCAGTTCAAGAACTTTTTAATTAATTTGCATGTTGAGATTTCATTACTTCATATGTAAATAGAGTTATTATACAAATGCCCTACATTTCTGACAAAGTTATATGACGGCCTCATGCTACAGTATTTATCAAAGTGCTTTGTATGAAATAAATCACCGTCCAGAATGTTAACGATATTGCAGTGTTATTTCATCAGGGTCCTGAGGCTACCTCTGAAGGCAGTTTTCAACATCTTCAACTTTGTTGTTGTTGATCAGTCACTAAGTCATGTCCAACTCTTTAACTAGAGAGAAAGCGTAACAGCTTCTCCCTGTCCCTCTACTACTGATTATTTTCAGGTTATCTGTCACAACCTTTTAAACCCCATTAAAGTATTTTCTCACTGGGCATGCTTGCTTTTATCCATAACCACAGGTTTTTCTCTTCACTTACAAACAGAATTCACCTCTATCAGGAGCTTTTTATGATGATAATGTGGCACATTCCTTCAAACACAGAGGTATGGAATTGAAAATTATGCTGATATATAAATACAGGAAACAAGTGAAAGACAGAATGTTTTTATCTGCCAGATAATCCTAAAGGGATTGAATAATAAACTTTTCAGAGGAGGAAAATATTGTTAAATATTAAGAGGCAAAGGAATAAAAAGGAAGTGAAATGGGAAAGCAGCAAGAGTTTCTAAAGCCCAAATATTAAATTAAAATGTCCCTCTCATTAGCTTTTTGGCCATTGTCAGATACTTCACTATTTCTAAGTCACTTATTATGAAACCCTGAATTGATGCTTTTGACAAGTTAAACAAGTCTAATTTGATTTTCTATGAAGGTAAGGTAAGAATAAATAAGAACAGGCCACAAATGTTTGCCTTAAACTATAAACTAACCATTAAGAAAATCAACAAAAGGGATTTGAATGCTTTCCTGAAATAATATATACAAACGTAATTTTATTTCAGAAAATTATTAGCAATTAAATTTACTTCTAGATAATTAATATACTTATTCAAACACTAGGGGACAGAATTCTTGGGATTTTTTAATGCTATCAAACCAGTAGAATGTATTTGAAGAAAATTTAAAAGTGTATCCGCATTTCACTGTTTCTGACAGATACACAGATTGCTGTAACATTTTTGGAAGAGAAGATTCTGGGTTTAGCAGGGGAAGTTACCTACTTAATCTACAAATTGCCTAACAAGAGATCATCTTTGCACAGTCATCTTCAATGACAAGGAATTTACCACTTCTCAAGGGAGGTCATCTTTTCTTTTTTTAAGAGCCTTATTTATTTATTTTTTTTATGTGGACCATTCTTTAAAGTCTTTATTGAATATGGTTTCGTTTTTTGGACACAAGGCATATGGGATCTTAGCTCACTGGCCAGGAAGCAAGCCCACTACTCCTGCACTGGAAATTGAAATGCCAACCACCAGAATGCCAGGAAAGACCCGAGAGAGGCCAAATTGTTTCCAGTCAATTGTTATTTATATTAAGTCCTTCTTATTACCAGCAAAAATCTTTCTTTTGTTTCTCTTTGCAATATCCACCCTGGCTGACTTTTAAATCTTTAAAGAACTTTCCCTCCCCTCTTGCATATGACAGCCTTTATATATTTGAAGATATCTTCTTCCTGAACTTTATTCTCACAAGACAAATATGTCACTTTTTAAAAATTATCCTTCTTTTGACTTGATAATAGGAGCCTGAACCATCCCAGACACTCTCTCTGAACAAATTCCAGTGTCAAAATATCTCTTAAAAAACAGTAGCCAGAGTTCAGTAGAACACTGTCAAGAACATAAGATCTAAAACTGTAAAACCCCTAGAAGAAATGAAAGAAAGATTTTCTTAATTTTGGCCTTGGCAATGAGATTTCTTGGATGTGACAACAAAAGGATACTCAATAAAGGCAAAAAATCAACAACCTGGACTATATCAAACTAAAAAATTCTTCACAGCAAAGAAAAAACCAAACAAAATAAAAGGGCAACATATAGAGTGAGAGAAAATATTTGTAAACCATTTATCTGAAAAGGGGTTAATATCCAAAATTATAGGGAATTTGTACAACATAACAACAATGCCAACAACAAAACAAAACAAGATAATTTAAAAATGAGCAAAGGAGGTGAGCAGACATTTCTACAAAGATGGCATAGGACAACAGACATGGTCAACAGGTAAATGAAAAGACACTCAATATCACTAATTATCAGGGAAATGCAAATCCAAATCCACAATAAAATATCATTCCCACTTGTTAGGATAGCTGTTATCAAAATAAAACATAAAAAACATTCTCCACAAAATGTGGAGAAAAGGGAACCCTTGTACACTACTGATAGAAATACAAATTGGTATAGTCACTATGGAAAATGGTATGGAGGTGCCTCAGTAAAATAAAAGTAAAATTACTATTATGACCCAACAATCTACTCTGGGTATATACCCAAGGCATTGAAATCAGGATCTCACAGAGATATCTGCACCCCCATGTTCACTGCAGACATGGAAGCAAACTAAGTCACTCTTGGTGTATGAATGAATAAATAAAATGCTACATATACATAACATATTATTCAGCTTTAAAAAAGAAGGCAATCTTGCTAATTTAGACAACATGGATGAACACAGAGGACAATTTTCTAAGTGAAAGAAGCCAGACACAGAAGGACCGGTACTACATAGTATCACTTACATGAGGAATCTAAAATATTCAAAGTCAAGAAGCAGAGAGTCTAGTGGGAGGGAAACACAAGAAGTTACTATGCAGAAGGTGCAAAATTTCAGTTATACAAGATAAAAAAGTCCTAGAGATCTATAGTACAGCATAGCCTCCCAGTTAACAATATTGTATTGTGCACTTAAAAATGTGATGAGGACAGATCCTAATGTATAGTGTTCCTATCACAAAATAATAAAAGTAAGGAAAAATAACAAATACTGAGGAACATTTTGGAAATGATGGATATGTAAATATTTAAAATCTATGCCATAAACATATCTGTCATCTCCAAAAGGGCATGCTTATCTCAAAGATCATCAAATTGTATACATTAAACGCATACATCTTTTTGTATGTCAGTCATGTCAATACACTGACAAAGTGATTTTTTTTAAATGAATTAACCAATCCAGAGCAGATTTTAATGATCTCTTTTTGAAAAACTAAATTGTCAAACCTTTATAGCACCCTGGTGAAATTCCATCATAGTGCAACTTTGTAAAATACCAGTCTTTCATTGTGTATGCCTATCAAATATAAGGCAGGTTTCATACCTGTCTGTATCTTTTCATTCAATAATATTTAAACAGATAGTAACATCATAAAAATTATCTTAAATCGTATAGTAATAGTTCTCAGATTTCACTGACTTACTTATACTTTGTTAAGAAACATTTAACAGAAGTAATAGACACATTATCAAATTTTATTTGGTTATTTATTAGTTATTATCTTAGAAACTGATATCTTAGAAATTTTCTATTCACAGAGAAATATGGCAAATTCAGTGCAAATTCAATTGTTTTTCCCACCATTTGCTTTGGTATGGGATGTTTCCCCTTTTTAATTTTCTCACTAGGGTATTTTCAATATTTACAACCATACCTCTTAGGTTTTAGAGATATTGTATAAAATAAGTCAGTAAAGTAATTGCATTGCATTGGTAAATCTATCTATTATTTCTATTTCCTATAAATCCACACAAGAAAATAATTATAGGCCCTGGGGCAAATTCATTTTATCATGTGTTAATTTAATGTTTATGTGTTTGCCTGTGCTTTGTGTGAACAGACTAATAAACATACTAGTAAAAATAAGATAATCTAAAAATATCATGTGAGCAATAAAGACTAAAAATCTGATCAACACAAATCAGTCTACTAGAAACAGAAATCATAATTCTGTGAAAGGATGGAAAAATTGTTTGAATATAACTATCAAGCTATAAGCAGTTTCATGCCCATAAATTGTATATGCTATAGATTAAAATATAAATTATCATTATATCAACTTTAACTTTATAAAGTGAACAAACTATGATCTAAATTTAAAGATAAGATCAATTAATTGGTTGAATAATTAATATTTTGGCCCCCAAATTAAAACTGTACATTTATTATTTGGATAAGATTTGAAGTAGACAATTTTCTCCAATTATATTAAGTAAAACATTTGTTTTGTTAAAGAACAGAAAGTACTGGTAAATATGGTATCTACAGTATTTTATTTTTCTGACCAAATAGCTACTGGTTCCATTTGTTATTATAAATCCATATTTTAGTAACTTTTTATAAATTTTTATTTAATATATGTACATGAAAATAAGGATACTATCATTTATTAAAATAAATAAAAAATCATTTACTGCCTATAAAGGAAACATTGGAGGTACCAGAAAGATGATAATAATAGTAATACATGAACTCTCATCCATCTCAAGAATATAGTTTCTCCATAAAGCAATCAAGACAATTACCCCATAAATATGTTCATAAATTAGTAGGAATTTCCAGTGGGAAGGATAAATTCACTTAAGTAGTGTAAAATAAACAAACATATATTTACCTGCAAGTTTTATAAAAGATAATTTCCAAGTCAGTTATACAGTGTTAGTATAGTTTCTTTTTAAACTGAGTGTTTTATACTTGAACTTCGAAATTCTTATTAAAGGCGGCATAGCAAGTTGTAAATTTTAACAGAAGCTGGTATTGCATGTTTTTTTTTTTTCTTTTTATCACTTAAATTGTGGCACTACAATTTGGAAGCTCTACAGATTGTTACTCCAAGACAAATCTCACCTAAGAGGATATGGCAGTCTTCCACACTGTGGTCTGATTGCATTAGACTGAGTACGGCTAAAGAAAGAAATATTTTGACAGGGGAGATTGCACTTGAACACATCAAAGTGTCAGTTCAGATATGTAGCATCTGAAAAGCACCCTCCCCTTTCCCCTGTTGCATGAAATTTGCCACCTCTCATTGTCTCTTCCAGATGGTGTGCTGAGTTGTCTTCAGCTTTATTCCTAGAGAGCTCCAGTCAACATCAATCTGTTATGCCATTTTCTTGTAATACTAATGTGGCTTATTTATCAATGCCAATTAATCAATGGCACAGAACGGGCTTTTCCTTAGACGCTAATGTAGTTTCTTTTATTTATTTATTTTTTTAATACTCATAAAGAAATTTTAAAGAGCAGTGAGCAGATTGGCAAGTCAGGCATCTGGCAGACTGTGGTCACTTAGGAGGCATTCAACTGATGTAAAGGTGAAAGTGCTTATTTCACCAAAAAAAAAATGATTATGATTAAGAACTATGTATGGATATTATGATTTCTAGCAGAAAAGTGTGGGTAATTCTATAAGATAAGACAAAATGTATTTATTTCTTGTCATAGCAAACTCTTGGCTATCTTAATGGTCTGCAAAGAAGAAAAGAATCATCATCTGAATATTTAGTTATATATTAGTCTTAGTGGCATCAATGTCAATATGAAAAAAAAGATGTATGAGAGGAACCAAATCCACCACAGTTACACTTCATAGCTAGGAAACTATTTTCAAGAAAATGCGCTGCCAAACAGGATTTGCATGGTAATAAATTTTGATATTGATAAGAAATACTCATAGACTCATAAATAAGTACAACATTTAAAATTTTATTTTAAAAAATGAAAAGAAACATTAAGCGATGTCTAAATGCAAGTTGAAATCTGAGATAGATTAAACTGTATGCACCAGAATCAATTTATAGGATGAACCAGAGGTATTCAGGTCTCTTCAAGTCTCACTGCAGTCATCATATTTCTAATATTATTGCTTTTCTATTATAGAGTATTTTAGTTTTCAGGCAATCTGAGATTATTTTAATAGTCAATCTATGAAATTTAGTTCTGGTGAGTTAGTAGTAGCCAAGCTAAAATCACTTATCTGGGCTCTGAAACGAAGGCAACAATCTTACAGATATCAGATTATGCCACTACATTTGGAATAAAATAATAGCTATAGAACTAGACACCCCAGGTATAAGCAAGGAAAAGAAGAAAAAGAAAAAAGGGCCCAGACTCATTAGTAATTGGAATTCAATAAAAAATTATAAAAATGGACTTAATGATTTCTGCTTCTTTTTAGTAGCTTCTTTATTAACCTCACTGTAGTTAGCAAAAGCCAACTATGTATAATGAAAGATGTACTTTGAAAACACTAGAATGGAACACATAATTCAAGTTAATTTAATGTAAGCACTCTAAAGTCAGTAGTTTGCACTATCTACTTAATTTTGATTATGTATTCAATCTTCAGGAGAAGCTCTAACAATGTAAAAATCTTATGGTTCAAACAAAATCATAAAAGAAATATAGGTGGGGAAAAGGAAAATGGTAGAACATAATTCATTAATTATCAGCACATCGATAATATTGCATTATACATTAGAAGTCTGAGGTATGTGGAAGAAAAGAATTAAAGCACAAAATATCTGTTTTTTTCAATGTATATCAACATCACAAATCCATGCTTTTTTCAATATTTTGTCACCAAGTTCCAAAGGCAACACAGAGAAATCTCCAACAAAAGACTGTGGATTTTACTCCAGAATCTGACACAGAATGAAATCCAGAGGTCAAGTCTGAAGCATTTTGACAAGACATACAACTCTGATCTTGCCTCTGAAAACTCCACAAGGCAGAATTTGAGATCAAAATTTACTAAAAGATAAAAAGTAGAGAAGAGGGCCTTGAAAAAATAATTTCTGCTTAATTTCTGCCTCACAGTTACCACAGTCATCCTAACCTGTTTTCTTTTTCAAGTGCTGAAAAACGAGAGACTAGGAGAAAAGGTGTTCCCCTGACAATCTTATATTTCACCTTAATCTCTTTTATTTAACCCTGGTAATTTTCCTTTTTCAAATTGTATCATTTCCTTCAGGCTTTCGTACTCTTCTAACCTTGAGCCAAAGTCATGGATAATATCTTTTCAAATTTTATCTTTTACAATATGGTTCAAATTTTAACCATTCCAAAAACCCTCTCTGAGGATCTCAATGATCTCTCTCCAGTTGGTCGCCTACACCTATATCACTGTTTATTGGTAATGCTTAATCATAGGCCAGTTTGCCTTCTTACACGAGTGCTTCGAATATCTGTGTTCTCTCTTATAGCAATTAATATGGTCTAACTAACATCAATTACTTATTATGCATCATATACTCACTTTTACAAGTGGTTTACATACTTTTTCTCATTTAATCCTTGCAACAATTTATTATGCCACTTTTATAAATTAAAGGACATTCCCCAGGTTTGTATTGAACACTAGAGTCAGGAATTGAACTTAAGTCATTTGACTCCAGAACTATCATGAATTCCATACTATACTACAAAAAAAAAAAAAAAAACCCACCAAAAATGCTGTCTTTTGCATGTTTAACATGGCCTAAACAGTTCAGTACTTACCTGTTAAGTACTCTGGAATTCAGTTCCAAATCTTTGTCAAGAAACTAGAGTTTTTTAAACCAGAACAGCTTACTCTTTCTATCAGCCACACAGAGTTGATAATTAAAGGGTTTAAACTCCATTAAAAAATCTTTATTAAGGAATGTTCATTACATGGCACAAAGGAAATTCTTGACTTCATTATGCTCAACTTTCATACAACTTGTACTTTTGTACCTGTGACAGGTAACACGCCTTACCACTTTCACACTCCAAAATTATACTTCCTTTGGTTAGCTGGCAAATGAACATTTGAAGTTCATATGAAGTTTCTGTCTACCTGTCAACCATTCTGTCTGGGAAGTTAAGAAATATTTTTCTACACGTCACTAGTAATGATTCAATTATTTGAACATTATCATTCCTTATTCCCGGCTTTCAAGATAGCACTAGGGGTAAAGAATCTGCCTGCCAATGCCGAAGACACAAGAGACACACGTTCGAGCCCTGGGTTGAGAAGATCCCCTGAAGTAGGAAATGGCACCCCACTCCAGTATTCTTGCCTGAAAAATCTCCATGGGCAGAGAAACCTGGCGGGCTACACAGCCCATGGGGCTGCAAGGAGCTGGACACGACTGAGCACAGTAGCACATTTCCTATTTTATCAAAATAGAAAACATGATACAAATGATAAGACTGGTAACTCTAAAGTTTACAAAGATGGAAATGATTAGAGTGGCTAAAAGCAGCAGTTACAGTCTCAGTCAAATAGTCACTACACCTAAGCTCCAAACAGAAGGGACAAAGGAAATTGAAAGAAAATGAATAAATTCTTGAAAACATCAAAGTAATACTTAAAACTCAGTGTAATCAGGAATATTAAAGTATTCATTAGATGTTGAGGAGTCAAGTAAAATTCTTATGCAACTACTAATTTCAGGCTTCCTTCCCTGGTACAGGAAACAGCATTGCTGTGCAGGAGACAGTAATTAGACTGACTTGTGTTGCTTCTGTCATTTACTGTTGCTATAGAATTTGTCGGAGTAACTTAATTCCTCTGAAACTCAGTTTCTTCTTACTTTATTTCCCTTTCTTGCTGACTGATGAGTGATGTGAAGATGAAACTTTTAAAAAGTATATAAATGATTAAGCATTCTGTATATGCGTAGCTGTGTGTGCTATTATTAAATGAATTACAATGGCTTTTAATGCTCATTGGGTGCTCATTTTACTGCTCACTGAGCACTGCCACATAATGTATGTAAAACATCTGAAATCTATGTTATTTCAGTAAAGATGTGATTTTAAAGAGTTTACCTTACCATCTTTTAGAAGAACATTTTCTTATTATTGAACAGACATGTGCTTATTACAGAAAATTTGAAAAAGTGTCGGCAAAAATATTTTAAAAGTAAATGTAACTTATAAATCCTTGTACTAGTACTATGCTAGTGTATAACTTTTTGGGTGTGTTTCTGTGTGAATGTGCCAAAAACTTTAAAATGTTGATTGCATTGACAATATAAATTGGTATCTTGTATTTTCTCTTATCATTTATCATTAATATCTCCTTTTTGTTTTTCAGTAGTTTTGAAAAATATCTTAATCAATTTAATAATAAAACATTTAATTAATTAATACTATTTAATATTTATTAAAATATTTTATACTTTTGTAAAACATATAATAATGTTGGTGATAGTTAAACTATTAATTTTAATAATTAAAATATTTTAATAATCCAAACATAATAAAAAGTGATCAAATCATAAGTCATTTTTCTCGACAGCTCAATCCCAGCATTACTGAAATAAGCTTTGGAACAGTTCACTGACAATATCAATAATAATAAATCTATATCTGGCATAATTTCTTATAATTTACTGTATATGATAACAGCAACAATTAAAAAAAATCATGCCTCAGCCTTAAAAATCTCTTACAGGTGACCATACCTCATAGTATTAGTATTATTTCCGTTTCTTCACTTGTGATTTTTACATTAGATTTAATTCCACTGTAAAAGGAAAAATCACATTGTAAAGACACAAGAAAGGTCCTTATTATGCAGAAACATTCTGAGGATGGCATAAAGCTTGACAGCGATTGCTGCTTCCAAGACCTTAAGAAAACAGCTGCTACTCTGGAAAGATAAATCTGTGATGTGAATCTTAGAACCAGGCCTTTACCTCTTATCCTCATCTCAACCTTATAATACTAGCTTGTCAAGACAAAAGAAACAGCTCAGAAAGCCTTCTCTTCTTGTACTCTCTGAGATGGTTTTGCTCCCTCCTGACTATTTACAAAAGGGAAGTATGAGAAAAATTCAAAGGCAAATAATGTATTAAATGTTTTCCATGGCTGAACAAAACATTGTTTGGCTGTGACTTTCATAGGCTGTAGGAATCCTGAGTCAACAGTTTTGCATCTGTCAGTGTTCCTTTGCAAATCTCAAGAGAGCCTTTAAAATGAGATAGAAAACCATCCATTGAGCTGGCTTGAATACACACTGTCTCTGAGAGCTCTATAAATGCAGATTACCTGACCTCTCTGGGTCCTTCTCTGAATCCCATGCTCTGAATATGGAAATGACAGTTGACAAGTACCTGTAATATACCACTCAAAGAAGTTTAACATAAGAGGACTAATTTATGCTAATAAGAAGAGAAGTGCAAATTGCTTTGTTTTAAAACTTTGAATTAATTGGATTAATATTTCATTTTAAGCAGCTTGAACATAGCTAGATGACTAATTAATGTGTATGAGGTGAAGTAATATTCATTGAATGTACTCTTCCTCCTTAGGAAAGAAATAGTGAGGATGTTACCCATATTTTAATAACAGGAATCAACATGGCATTCCATTCACTTATTCAACAAATATGTTTTGAACACAACTAAATGAAAGACACAGTTGAGTTCAAAGGAGGTGAAAAGATGAATGAAATATAATGACAGTATTACTGTCTTCAAGTAGCTTAAAGTTAATGTGAGAATATAGATATTCACACAAGACAGAGATGTCAGAGGGAAGTGGCTAGAAAGTTATAGGTGTGTAGAAGATGAGAAATAATTGACAGCTCTGGAATAAGAAAGGGCCTTTTGAAGAAAGTGATACTTCAGCTAGAGTCTTGAATGGAATTAGAAATGTGAAGATGAAAGAAAAGAATTCAAGAAGAGAAAATAATAAGAAAGGCAAGGAAATCTTTAGTATAAACTTACAAAGCAGCACAGTTTCTTTGCTTTCTATGGGACTAGATTTCTGTAGTTGCTCAGTAAATTCTCACAAGATTTACCACCAAAACTCCTTAAGCCTCAGTTTCCTCAGCCAAAAGAAACCTGTAGGATTAGGTGATTTATAAAGTTCCATTTGGCTCAAAACTTTGAAAACCTGTCATTTAAAAATCAAGGTGGGGAGGGGAGGGATAAACTGGGAGTTTGGGAATGACATATACACACTACTGTATTTAAATCTATAATCAACAATAACAATTCAACAAGGACATATTGTATAGCACAAGGAACTCTGCTCAATATTTTGTAATAACCTAAATGGGAAAAGAATTTGAAAAACAATAACTACATGTATATTTATAACTGAATAACAATTCTGTACACCTGAAACTAACAGGGCATCATTAATCAACCATATTCCAATATAAATTGATTTTTAAATCACTTTGATTAAATTGACTAGCAATTATTTCTTTAAATAACTTCAACGTATCAATGAATTCCTGGAAATTAAATGATGCACAGTATGTGACAAGACAAAAGGAAGAGATAATTATCATTCTACTACTGGTCATTTAAACTATAAAGAGCTACAATGCCTTTGGAAGTGCACCTGTATGCCATAGTTGTTACCTCTAATGGGATATTTTTTGTGCTTCCTTTGTAAAAAAAAGAAATTTGTGTTTTATGAACAGACTATTAACATCTCAAAAAACAATTGACTGTTTTTTTTTCCCCATTATGGGGTTTATGGTTGAAAATTTCTAATCAAGTTGTCATCTTTCTAGAATATTGTCTTTTATTTAAAGAAATAGAAATCATTGCTGCTGTTCAGTCACTTAGTTGTGTCCAGCTCTTTGCGATTCCTTGGACTATAGCAGGCCAGCCTTCCCTGTCCTTCACCATTTCCTGGAATTTGTTCAAACTCATGTCTATTGAGTAAATGATACCATCCAATCATCTCATCCTCTGTCTCCCTTTCTACTCCTGCCTGCAATCTTTCCCAGCATCAGGGTTTTTGCTGATGAGTTGCCTCTTCGCATCATGTGTCCAGAGTATTGGAGCTTCAGTTTCAGCATCAGTCCTTCTAATGAATATTCAGGATCGATTTCCTTTAGGATTGACTGGTTTGATCTCCTTGCAGTCCAAGGGACTCTTAAGAGTCTTCTCCAAAGCCACAGTTCAAAAGCATCAATTCTTCAGCACTCAGCTTTCGTTATGGTCCAAACCTCACATCCATACATGACTACTGGAAAAAAAAAACACAGCTTCGACTATACAGAACTCTGTAGGCAAAGTAATGTCTCTGCTTTTTATATGCTGTCCAGGTTGGTCATAGCTCTACTTACAAGGAGCCAGTGACTTTTAATTTCATGGTGGTAGCCATGGTCTGCAGTGATTTTGGAGACCAAGAAAATAAAGTGTATCACTGTTTTCATTGTTTCCCTCTATTTGCCATGAAGTGACATGACTGGATGCCATGATCTTCCTTTTCTGAATATTGAATTTAAGCCAGTTTTTTGCTCTCCTCTTTTACCTTCATCAAGATGTTCTTTAGTTCCTCTTCACTTTCTGCCATAAGGGTGGTGTCATCTGCATATCTGAGGTTACTGATATTTTTCCTGGCAATCTTGATTCCAGCTTGTGATTCATCCAGCCTGGCATTTTGCATTTTCTACTCTGTATATAAGTCAAATAAGCAAGGTGACAAAATACAGCCTTGACATACTCCTTTCTCAATTTGGAGGCAGACCTTTGTTTCATGTCTGGTTCTAAATGTTGTTTCTTGACCTGCATACAGATTTTTCAGGAGGCAGGTCAGGTGGTTTGGTATTTCCATCTCTTTCAGAATTTTCCACAATTTGTTGTGATTATACAATAATTTTATGAAGTGCTATTTTTACAGAGATTGAAGCAGAGAGATAAACTTCATTCACTCTATTAATACACATTGATATAATGTATTGTTTACAATGAAGCATAGTTACTATAGGAGGCTTCCCAGGTGGCTCAATGATAAAGAATCCTCCTGTCAATTCAGGATTCCTGGGTCTGGAGGACTCCTGGAGAAGGAAATGGCAACCCACTCCAGTATTCTTGCCTGGAATATCCCATGTACTGAGGAGCCTGGCAGGCTATATTGTCCATGGAGTTGCAAAAGAGTTCAATACAATTTAACAACAACAACGACAAAAAGAGTACTTATGTAAATTTACTGCCTTCCTGATAACCATAAGAATATCAGTGTTACTCTGTTCTTGGTTCTAGAAAAGTCAAATATGAATCTATCACATATTAATAAGATAATTATGTAAAATAAATTATATATATATATGCATACACATAAATGTATATAGTATATATTTATATAATAATGGAAGCTGGAAAGAACTTAAGCACTAGGAAAACTTCTTAAATTTGAATTTTTATATTTTGGAAGATATGATGACCATCAAAAGCAAAATATTCATGACATAGAGAAGAAAGGTGGTTACAAACAGTCAGAGAGGGAAAGCAGGCAGCTTTTCGTTCTTTTTTTTAAAGTTTCCTGTTATTTTTAGTTGAGAACAGGAAGGCAACAAACAAAACTGTTGACCTTGTTAAGGAGAAAACCTGACTAAAAGCACAACAGAAGGTTAGGTGAAAAAGAATGTTTTAATCAAAAGTTATTGAGCTACTGAAAGTTGCTACCTCCACCTGGGCACCAAACAATGAGAATTTCACCACTTACAGCTTTTTTCATATTTGTAAAATTCAAGAATCCTAGGACCCATTTATGGGCTAACCAGCAAATGAAAGAGAGTGTTTCATCGTGTTTGTCATCAGAAACAGGGCCACTACATAGGAAAATACATCAGTTTGCAGGGATCAATCAGCTTCCTGGGTCCCTTGAATTGTAGACAGATTCTTTACCATCTTTAGCCACCAGGGAAGCCAAAGATATATTTTTAATTTACAGCAAATTGAATTCTGACTTATACAAATATATATATATATATATATATATATATATATATAGCATAAATCTGACAATTTCAAAGAACTTACATGTAATTAACAGGCAATCAAAATCAGTTGCATAACCTGAAGGTCTATGTTATGCATATTCACCTAACATGGTATATATGTAGTTTAAGATAAATATGGGTATTATTCAGTCACTGCATCTAACTTTGGTTCAATAATTATATACAATAATCTATTTAGTTGGTAGGGGATTTAATTATTTCAATACCAGATATATATATTTTTTTCTTCTGAAAAATATTTGAGATGCTTTCTGCCTTCTCAGGCCTTCCCAGTGGCACAGTGGTAAAGAATTCGCTTGCCAATGCAGGAGACAGAAGAGATGTGAGTTCGACCCCTGGCTCAGGAATATCCCTGGAGGAGGGCATGGCAACCCACACCAGTATTCTTGCCTGGAAAATTCCACGCACAGAGGAGACTGGTGGTTCACAGTTCATAGGGTCTCAAAAAATCAGACACGACTAAACATGCACATCATCACATTACTGCCTTCTTGAACACGATGAACTGAACACAACCTAAAAAAGTGTTAATTGCCAGTCATGTCTGACTCTTTGTGACCCCATGGACTGTACCTGCCAGGCTCCTCTGTCCATGGAATTTCCAGGCAAGAATACTGGAGTGGGTTGCTATTTTCCTTCTCCAGGGGATCTTCCTGACCCAGGGATCAAAGCCAGGTCTCTAGCATTGCAGGCAGATTCTTTACCATCTGAGTCACAGGGAAGCCCCTAAAAGAGTTGACTCTCCCCAATCTAGGAATCAAACTAGGGTCTCCTGCATTGCAGGCAGATTCTTTACCAGCTGAGCCACCAGAGAAGCCTGAACACCATGTAACTTCTTGATAACTGAAGCCAATCATAAAGAACAGGAATAAATATATCTCATAGTGATTCAGTGATGTCCTTTGAGGATATGGAATCATTTATCCAACACAAATTAGTCTAAAATAGCTTTTATCAGTTCTTACCAGTATATTTGTTATAGGTTTTATATTTCACCATTTGTTGCCAGTTGAAATTTTTCCCAGCTATCAGTGTTTCTCCCTACAAAAAATAATCTTTATACATGCCTACTAACTTACACTTCGAATGGTGTATAGAGTATTAAACCTTACATAATTGTGAAAAACTGTGTAAATTAGCTCTAAGAAAACTGTTAGAACTATAGAATGCTAGAATGTTCCCTCAGTGACTTTCTGATATCAATTTTGGCCACTCAGAAACCTCTTATTTGTTTACCTATTTTTATTATCTTCTAGGTGAATGAAATTGCCAGATATATAAACACCAGCCCATTGGGTAGTAAAATTATATATTGAATTTGGGACACCATGATTAGTTTCAGGAAATACTAATCAAATGTAAAATGATACAATCTGAAATGATAACATTCAATCTAAATTCATGCATTCATTTATTCTTCATTATTAAACAAACAATATCTGAATGAATGAATTCATTATGCTCCAGCCAAAAGCAAACACAAAGCAATCCTGTTGTTTTTGTCTGTTTTTATGCAAAAGAATAATAAGATTATGATGTTAAAAATCTGTCCATTAAGAAAGATATGAAGTAAAAGAGGAAAAACCATGTTCCCTTGATTTCTTATTTTCTTATTTGAAAATTAAGTATTATTAACACAACTTTTAAAGATTGTGAAGAAATTTTAAAATGCTAACCTACAAACATGAACTTGTTACTATTATCATTAAATACAGTCTATGACTAGCAATAGCTCAGCTTCAAGTTGACAGGTATAAAGTTTTAAGTTCAAGTATTGTTATTCTGTAGAGGATATGTATAACTCAATTTTCCATTTCTTTACATTTTGAATTCTAATAAGGAACTCAATTTCTTTCAAGGAAGAATTATATTAATATTTTACAGTTTGCTCTTTCATTTTTAAAAGTGCTTTCAGCAGTTTATTGAAGACTAGCATAATAGCCTATGAAGCTTTTAGTAATAGCCTATGAAGCTGTTAATAAAAGCATTCAGTATTTATCTATTCTTTTGTACATTCAGTTATTCATTTGGTAAATATATACTGTATATACTAGGCAGTATTTGAAACACTTAAAAAAGGTCCCAACCCTCAATATCTTATATCATAGTGGAAAGAAAAAACAAAGTATATAAAATATATAATGTGTTTGACAGTATTAGTACTAAGGAATGGGTGGAAAATAAAATGCAAAGAGGAGAGATTATAGTTTTCAACTGGACAAACAAGAGCAGGACTGGTTTGGATGTTGCAAAACCTACATGAAGAAATTGAGAGAGGGAGCCACATGGGAACAATCTATGCTGGAGGAAGTAACAGCAAATATAGTGGTCCTGGGGGAGGTGCATGCCTGGTATTTCAGGTCAGCACTGCATGATAGAAGCAAGCAAGGAAGAAATGATAGAAGATAATATTAGAAAAGTGATGACAGTCAGACCGTGTAGTTCTTTGTAGGTCCATTTTTGGCTTTTAGTGTAAGATAAATAAGTCATCAAAGTTTTGAGGAGAGGGGTATCGTGATCTGATTTGAGACTGATTTTTGTATTAAGAATAGAACAATGTGAGGGAAGGGTAGAATAAAGGGGACACTTCCTTCTTTCAGATAAAAGACCACTGCATAATCCAAAGAAGAGAGAAAAATGGCTCTAACAAGGGTAACATCTTATTAAAGTGGAGGTGATAACATGTGGTTAGATTAGACACATTTTGAAGACAGAATCTCAGAAATTTTGACATTTGGATGAGAGCTATGATAGAAAGATCAAGGATAACACCCAGATATTAACTTAAGCAACTGGGAGAATCTAGTGTCTATTCACTGAGACAAGGTATAAATGTGGGTGATTTCAACACACTGTTTGTTTGTTGTTTGAGTCACTAAGTCATGTCCAGCTCTTTGTGACCCCATTGACTGTAGCCAACCAGGCTCCTCTGCCTGTGGGATTTCCCAGGCAAGAATACTGGAGTAAATAGCCATTGCCATCTCCAGGGGATCTTTCTGACACAGGGGTCGAACCTCCATCTCCTGAATGGGCAAGAGGATTCTTTACCACTGAGCTACCAGGGAAGCCGTGACTTCAAATGTATAGCATTAAATAAATCATGAGGATGGATACGCTCGTAGAAAAAAAGATGTCCTAAAACTCAGCCCTATGGGGTACTCTAATATTTAGAGGTAGAGGAGAGGAAGACAAAAGAATGAAAGTTTGAGAAGGCTAGAAAAATAGGAAGAACTGTGGTGTCATGAAAGCCAAGTTAAGGTATTTCAAGAAGAGAATGACTCTGTATGTAAAATGTTGCTGATAAATTAAGATGAAACTAACATTTGAGCATGCAACGTATAAGCCATTTTTTATCTCAATAAGCATTGTTTTGGTAAGACAGCAAGGTCAAATGTCTAACTAGAGTGGTTTCTGATAAAAGATGAAGGGGAAAATTTAAATATAAAACTTCAGTTCAGTTCAGTTCAGTTCATGACTGAGCGCAGTCGTGTCCAACCTTTTGCAACTCCATGAACTGCAGCACGCCAGGCCTCCCTGTCCATAACCAACTTCCGCAGTCTACCCAAACTCATGTCCATTGAGTCGGTGATGCTATCCAGCCATCTCATCCTCTGTTGTCCCCTTCTCCTCCTGCCCTCAATCAAGGTCTTTTCAAATGAGTCAACTCTTTGCATGAGGTGGCCAAATTATTGGAGTTTCAGCTTCAACATCAGTCCTTCCAATGAACACCCAGGACTGATCTCCTTTAGGATGGACTGGTTGGATCTTCCTGCAGTCCAAGGGACTCTCAAGAGTCTTCTCCAACACCACAGTTCAAAAGCATAGTCATACCTAAAAAAAGTTTCTGTTTTTTCTTCCCCCTCATAAAGAGAAACCAGGGTGATAATCAAAGGGAAAGGTGGAATCTGAAGGAAGGTTTTTTTTTTAAAGATAGAAGAAATAACTATCCTTGTGTGCTGATGATACAACGAAGAGGAGAGAGAATGGTTAGGACAATGTTTTTGAGACAGTGTGAGTACATCGCATTAGACTCTTAAAGGGGTAGACCTAAATCAAAATCATAGGGAGTTCACCAATAACAGACTAGAAGACAGCATGTAGAAGCACAGATGACACTGTGGAGGTGTGATGGTCAGATCTCATATTCTGATACAGGTATATACCTTGCAAAAACTGAAAAACTGAGAAGTGCCACATTGCCTCAGGGCATCCTCTAAATACTATCACTCAGGCATGTAATCAAAAAGTACATTAACATGAGTGTCTTATGAGACAATTTGCATAATATCATTTGCATTTCTTCTAATACTATGACAGTTTGACATCTACATCCTATCCTTTTGCTGGAAAAAGTCTTCAGTTATATATTACATGCTTCATTAGCTTACTTTTCTTAGAATCTAAATGTCTACAGATTTACTGTATTTGATGTAAATAAACACCCTGTGGTAGGAATTTTCAAAGTAATACTATATAATCTCTAACAGTTCCAAGGCCCATTTATGAATAAGTGAAATTAAAACCGGGCATAAACTTTCTACTAATCTTATTTTTGTATCCATATCCAAGAAAACAACAACAGAATGAGATAAGACAGGAGCTGTAAAATCAAAGAAAAATTAAATATTGAGCAATGCTGAAATAAATAAAAATTGAATGAACATTTGCAAATTAGGCTCAGGTAGTTGTTTGTGATGCAACTGTGAATTCGAGGCGTTTATCTCATCAGTTTTTCCATTTATATAAGGCAAAAAAATCTAGAATAAGCATCATTGCTGTTCTTCTCCATCAAAACCAAAGTTTTTCAAAAATTCATATACACATATAGAAATCACCTGAGATCTAGTGCAAATGCAGATTCTGATTCAGTGGGTCTGAACTGATGTCCCAAGTTATACCCATGCTGGTGATTAGCAGAGCAAGTCCTAAACTACGGGGTCTTCTAGCATTTGCAAAGAAGTTGAGATAATAAGTTAGTTATTCATGCCTAATTATTTGGGTTATGTCTAAAAAAATAGACATAAGTAGAATTTTAAAAATATTTTAGTGGATTATAAGTATGCAGTATGTATATCCCTAGAACAGCATACACACACACACACACACATATATATATATATACATAAATATACACACCCACACACACACACATATATATATATGTTTGTGCATGCTAAGTTGCTCAGTTGTGTCCAGCTCTGAAACCCTATGGACTCTAGCCCACTAGGCTCCTCTGTCCATGGGATTGAATACAGGAGTGGGTTGCCATGCCCTCCTCCATGAGATCTTTTTGATCCAGGGATCAAACCCACATCTCCTACTGTGTGTCTTGCTGTGCTTAGTTGCTGAGTCATGTCTGACTCCTCACGAACTTATGGACTACAGCCCACCAGGCTTCTCTGTCCATGGAGATTCTCCAGGCAAGAATATTTGAGTGGGTTGCCATGCTCTTCTCCAGTGGATCTTCCCGACCCAGGGATTGAACCCGCATCTCCTATGGCTCCTGCACTACAGGCAAATTCTGTACCACTGAGCCACCGGGGAAGCTATATAATATGTATATACAGTTTAAAGGCTCCTTAAAATGTTAAAATCTCTCATTAAGACAAAATTCATAACAATCCCTCAATGCAAGATGATTTACTCCTTATTTTAATTACCAGATTACTGTCTATAGCCCAAAGTCTAATTTCACATCAATCCACTCATTTATTAAATAACAAAATCAAAGGAACAGAGGTTAAGTTAAAATGGAAACAACTATGTTGAATCTGACACACTGATCACACTGCAAAAAGAACAAACAAAACAAATAGCATTATTTAAAATGCAGTTCTGTAAGTGGCAATAAACATTTTGCTATGACTCCGCTGTGCTGTTTCTCCCACACCTGCTCCCATTTGCCAGGCTAGACTGGCTCAGTCTGGTCTGCTGAGGGATCACAAGCATCTGAACAAACCCCCTCAGGGCAGCAATATCCAGGCTCTATCGCTGTCTCAGAAGAGCTCCTGACACAATTCCCCATGAACTGTAATTCTGTTTATGTATATTAAAAGCACAGCATAAGAAAAATATAATGTGACTGACGAGAAAAGTTTCTACCCTGCTTTCATAAAGCAATGAGCTCTCTCTGAAATACTGCAAAAATCCAGGGCTCACAGTGTTTATGTGTTGCATTAAATGATGATAAGAATGCAGAAAATATTCAATTTCAGAATTGTCATTCTGAAGGGCTACTTCCTGCAAGCCATTCTCCCAGTTTAAGACTTAAATTACAGATTGTACAGTAAATATGCTGTTATGTTTTGTTAGTGGGTGAGTTACTCTCTGAAAAAGGTCTGATTTTATTTGGACATTCAGGATCTCTGCAAGAGTAATACATTCTACCTTAGATCATGTAATGGTTACAGGGATGCATCTTTATCTACCTAAACAGAGAGACACAGAGATATACCCATATCTATTCAATAATTTGTATATATACATATACGTATATTTCTCCATGGTATTAAATGAGGTAAAAAAGACTCCAACATTTTATAACAGTAGTTTATATCAGTAACATCCTTCTCGTTGTTTTACATTATAGTGAACTCATGAAAATAATTGTATCACTAATATCACCATTAAGATGAACTGAAATAAATTTTGCACAATGACCAAAAAGTGGCTAATTTATCAAATTTTCACTTTCTACCTAATATAACTCCAGTTCTTTTTCCCCATAATACTATGCTACAAAGGACACAGTTTACTTAATCTGACAATTATTTCTATGATATATATAAGAATCCTAGGGCAAATACATAAACCTATTAAGCCAAGATACATCATCAGTTCTTGGTGCAAGAAGTACTTAAGAACATAATAATACTTTCAAATTATTGAATATGGACATATAGAATATTTATGTCATTTAATATAGTGTCTATTTTTTAATGTAAGAACGTATTTTTCCACATACTATCTCATTTGATTCTCACAACAACCTTCATAAAATAATAAATAAAAGCGTGGTTTCTTAGCTAACAATTTCTATTATACAAAGCATTTTTGTTTTTGTTCTGCATAGTCAAATAATTTTGCTAATCATCCTTATCAACAATATCATTTTTATTATGTGAGGAATGATATCAGTTGCTTCTTGTTGGGTGGTGGTGAATTAGGTCAAGAGAAAATATGTTAGTTGGTCAGAAACAAAGGGCTATATGTGAGGGTGTCAACACAGAAATAAGAAAGAGATAAAAAGTATGTGCATTCCTTTAGAAATCTCTTCCAGAGTTGGAAGGGAGGTCAGTTATTAGCAAACATTTATTGAGCACCTATATATATTAAGCTCTACACTATAGGCTTTGCTCAGATTACCTAATCATGCCCCAAGGTAGCTATTGGTATCCTCACAATGTAGGTGAGAACAGACACAGAGAGGGTATATTGCTGATCCCGAGCACAGCGCCAAATGCCTTGCTGTATCTCACTGTTCGCTGAACCCATGGTAGGCAAGGCACCGGCTGAGAGGTTGGACGATGTAAGGAGCCGTCAGAACTATAGGTATGTTTCTTCTCTCCTGGCTGGCACGGCAGCCTTAACAGTCTCTGCCCAGGCTGTAGCCCCAGCCGCAGCAGCAGCCACACCATAACCATAATGTAGCCATAACAGAGCCATAGCATAACCTCATATAACGCCCCAGTGCAGCAGCAGCCAGGCCTTTCATAGTATAGTCCATACAGGTGTACTGCTCACAGTAGCCCGTGATCAGCAAGTATCTTGTGACGTGCATATCCGGTGCTATAAGTGATCTCAGCTGTTACATAATCATTATTTTCAAAACGTGGGGCAAGAGCAAGAGGCTGTGGTGCAAGAGAGCCTGACCATGTCATCTTGGCTGATTTGCTCTTTCCTTGCAGAGGGTATATCAGCAGCCTAGCATTTCCTGAGCTAATGAGGGGTAGAACCAGGACTACAACCTGATCCACATTCAAAATTTAAGCATTTTCCACAATATGATGATGAAATGAATGATCCAATGAAGTTAGCAAATTTCCCAGATTAAGCCTTGTCATAGTCTAAATAAATTCAAAAAATATATAATATTTATATGTAGAGTGAAGAGAATCTGTAGTAACTAGTATTCTAACTACATAAATCCAAAACTTGTAGATTCCAAAGACTAAAACTGAATAATTCTGTTTCCAGTTAAAGATCTGATTGATTTTTATTATCCTTTATATTATATCTTAAATGATATGAATTTTATATATATATATATTTATATATATATCTTAAATGAGTTTGGACTCCATGATCACCTTGTTTACGTTTCATAATTCTGAAGTAATTAGTGTTCACTTTTTCCCAGTTGAGGTGAAGATTTATCCACAGTTGATAGGACTTCTAATGAACAAATATCAATCAGCAACTCAGATCCTCTATTATATGGCACTTCTATTATCTAGTACTTAGTTTCTATAATTTCAGAAGCCAAATTTCCCATTTTTAGGTATTGAAAAGAATATATTTTCATATTTCTAAAACAAGCTTTTATCCAAGAAATAAACCTTACCAAAAGTTTAGTACCATAAGCACTAAAACCCAGAAAGTTTAACTACCTTCCTCAAACTTGCATAAACAATCAAGAAATTGTTAGGAATTCACACTAAATGTAATGTCATGCTTCAAACATAAAATTCAACTTTATTAATGAATCAAATAAACAAACTGCTTTGCACGTTGTAAAATGTATATATTATCCACTCTGGTAATCTAAGGAGAAATAAATACAATCTCTTTAAATGCATGAATGTGTGGAAGAAATGTGAAGAAAGCATGGTCTGTTGGTTAAGGAACTAAGATCCTCAGGCAATAAAAATGGTCTTTGGTGTGTCATTAACTCAACAATTTGTCCGTGAGAAAATATCCTCACTATTTCACAATCCCTCAATTCATCCTGTTAAGATATTTAACAAAGAATTCTGATAGTTAAGATTTTTTTAATACTTCAAAACTCTAGTGTATGAACTATTGGTTGCATACAAAATTGTTCACAGGGATGTTAGTATCAACATAATTAAAATTATGCATACAATTATGATTCTTTCCCCCATTCCTAGCAAAAAAAAAAAAAAACCCAACAGATTTCTTTTAAACTTTAAAGGTTTTGAATATCGTAAGTCTTGGATAACTTAAGAGACTATTTGCCAAATAATATTTTTATATTTTACTCCTTCCTAAACCTTTTTATTAAAGACTTCTCCTCAGATACATTAGCAAAAGCCAAGGAAAAGAATTAGAATCTATGCACTGATTACTCAATCACTTCAGTCATACCTGGCATTTTGCAACCCTATGGATGATAGCCCACCAGTCTCCTATGGATACATGGGATTCTCCAGGCAGGAATACTGGAGTGGGCTGCCCTCCTTCCTTCAGGAGATCTTCCCAACCTAGGGATCAAACCGAAGTTTCCTGTGACTCCTGCATTGCAAGTGGACACTTTTTCACTGAGTCACAGAGAGAAGCCTCCATTTGAATCTATAAATATCTGTTAAAAATTCAAAAGTTGTTTACTTAAATAAAGCAGTATCATATAGATTTAACAACAGCAATAACAAAATTAACACCCACCATTTCACAAAGAATGGAATGGCAAATGATAAACAGCTGAAATTTAAAATGGGTACAAAATAAATCTTAATTTATCATCTGAGATATAATTTCTAAAGATCTTCATATTATACATGTCTTTAGATTATTTAATAACTGAAAAACTATAGTCCTCAACTCCCTAAATATCTTTCATTTTCTTCCCTTAAATCATACCACTTTTTCCCAAAATGTTGAAATGGATGGATATACATAATAAGAGATATACTTTAAAAATTCATTACAACAAGCCAGGGAAAATACTCCATTTTTCCTACAAAATTAGATTTCAATACAGAACATTGGGACTACCTAAACTGTCTATACTGAATATCTGGGCTTCCCAAGTGGTGCTGGGGGTTTAAAAAAAAAGCCTGTTAGCCAATGCAGGAGACATTAAGAGACACACATTCCATCCCTGGCTCAGGAAGATCCCTTGCAGTAGGAAATGGCATCCCACTGCAGTATTCTTGCCTGGAGAATCACATAGACAGAGGAGCCTGGTGGGCTATGACCCACTGGGTCGCAAAGAGCCAGAGACGACTGAAGCAACTTAGCACAGCACATACTGAATATCTGAAAGTGAAAGTCGCTCAGTCATGTCTGACTCTTATGTGACCCCATGGACTATACAGTCCATGGAATTCTCCGAGCCAGAATACTAGAGTAGGTAGCCTTTCCCTGCTCCAGGGGATCTTCCCAATCCAGGGATCGAACCCAGGTCTCCCACATTGAAGGTAGATTCTTTATCAGCTGAGCCACAAGGGAAGCTGAAGAATACTGGCGTGGGTAGCCTATACCTTCTCCAGCACATCTTCCCGACCCAGGAATCCAACCAGGGGTCTCCGGCATTGCAGGCGGATTCTTTACAAACTGAGCTATTGGGGATGCCAACTGAATATCTAGTAGAATCTAAATCAGGCAATGAAATATGTTTCTGAAAATTCTGTAGATGGTACACAAATAATGTTACAACTTGCATTTCTAGAGTATTTCTTTTTCAATGCTTCTAAAACTCATAAATTGGCATATATAATTTTGATGAATACTAATTGCTTTTATATCTTCCATTTATTACATGTCTTATCTATTTTCAAACAATGAATACCCAAGAGGAAACTTATAAAAGTCTCCAAAAATTCAAGAAACAAAAATGAGACTCGAAATCTACTAATATCGTCACCTTGTCATGAAATGCATTGAAAGAGTAAAGTAAGATGAACTTATAGATGGATAGTGAAATGCCAGTTATAGCATTTAGCATGTGAGTATATGAATATTTACTATAAATCTTTCAACTTGTGTATTTGAGAATTTTAATAAAATTCTGGAAAACAGAACCTAATTAATGCTATGTATCACGTTATTAAACTTCATGCCATGTATGAATTAAGATACTACCTTTAGTGGTTTTCACTTTCTTTGAACATGAGATTTTTTTAAAAAAGATTTAAAAGCCTATTAACAAACATTTTCTCTTTCTACCTCATTAATTATACTTCAAAATCTAAATTGGGACACTGGGCACTCTACATACACAGACACACACACACACACATTTGAGGTTGAGAAATTCTAGGTACAGCATATTAAATGCTTTGACCCATATCTTAGAAAGCAGCACTTGTTTAAACAATGACTTGTGTTCCTACTGCTGAAAATGAGTCACACATGTGAATATATTTATTGAAAAGAATAAACAAGGATACAAACTCTATATAAATACATATAGCATAAATGAACAAAAATTAATTTAAAACATTTTCATTGATTAACAATTATTGATCATTGTAAACACTGAACTCCAACTGATAGAAATTATTTAAAAAATTAGAAAGACAGTATTCCAGGATTTTTAATTTAAGTATCTTTTGTTCAATCATACAAAATTAATACTACTATTCCTCTGTTGCTATGCATCCCTGGTGGTTCAGACAGTAAAGAACTTGCCTGCAATGCAGGAGACCTGGGTTCTATCCCTGAGTAAGGAAGATCCCCTGAAGGGAATGGTTACCCACTCCAGTATTCTTTTCTGGATAATTCAATGGACAGAGAATCCTGTCCGGTTCATGAAGTCACAAAAAGTCAGACAACACTGAGCAACTATCACTTTCCTCTGCTGTATTTAGTGTTAAGTGCTACTGTTTAAATCAATGAGAAGAATAATAGAGTAAGAAATCCACTTCTTATACAGATATACAGAAAAAACTGTACCTTAAAGGATGTTCATGTTTAAAAAATGAGAGAAAATTAAACATTTTACTATTATTTAAATGAATCTAACAAATGGTGATTGAGAATATGGTATGTTGGGGAAAAAATAGAAAATTAGAAGACCAAAAAGATATCTGAAGAGCAGGAAAGAGAAACAAAAGAAGCAGAGAATTAGAATAAAATATAGGCTTAGTGCAGTTCTGCTATTTGAAATTAGTGAGTTTTGTGGGGTTTTTTTAATCTGAAGAACTCTATATTATTAAAATTGGTAGGGAGGTGGGAGGGGGGTTCTGGAAAGGGAACACATGTATACCCATGGTGGATTCATGTCAATGTATGGCAAAACCAACATGATAATGTAAAGAAAATAAATAAAATAACAAACAAATAAATAAATTAAATAAAATTGGGAAAATTCTGATAAAATTTTAAATGAAAGTTTTCTAAAAACTCAGTCTGTAGTGCTAGCTTATTTTAATATGTTCATAATGCTATAAACAGTTTGCTTGCTAAGGGTGATGCAGAGTAAGAAAGTACACTTTTATTTCTGAATATTTATATAATGGCTTCGAGTAGTTATTTGAAGAGATGGATGATAAAGAAAATGGAAAATTATTTTGGAAGAAATGCAAGTTATAAATTAAGGCCTAAATCTAAAATTAACTCCAAGTATTGCTGTTTAGTCACTAAGTCGTGTCCAACTCTTTTGTGGCCCTATGGACTATAGCTTGCAGGCTTCTCTGTCCACAGGACTTCCTAATTAAGAATACTGAAGTGGGTTGCCATTTCCTTCTCCAGGGGATCTTCCCAACCCAGGGATAAAACCTGCATCTCCTGAATCAGCAGGTAGATTCTTTACCATCTGAGCCGCCAGGGAAGCCCAACTCCAGGTTTAGGTAATGAAAATTAAAGTAGACTCAATTCGAATTCAGAATGAGAAAACTTGAGTTCTAATTTTCACACTGCATGATAATAAACAATTTATGAAGATTATTCATAGATTGGATTGAGTAAAATAAGTTTAAATAGAAAAGAGCAAAAATGTTAACATCTGTGTCACCTAGGTGACCTAAAACAATCAGTCTACAAAACTGATGATCCAGGCAGTAAGTAGGTACTGACTTTAACAAAAAGAAATCCCCAAATAGAATTCAAATTAATGTTGTTGTTGTTTTCCATAAGATGAGCTCAACTACCATCCAATAATACTTGTGTGTTTAGTTCTAATAGAGAATAAAAAATGAAAGCAGAAATGGATTCTGTTATTGTAGGATTTAAAGCTTATGATATCTGGGGGGACTTAAAGAAAAAGAAAATAAGTTGACAAAGTGATGTACCAATGTAAACACTTATTTTTAATGAGAGAGTAAATCATAACAAATAACTTATTTTTAATAAATCTGACGAATACCAAAAACATATATTTCACAAAATAGTGTAACTTCTTTTATTATTGACTGATACAACTCTCTCTTCCTATATATAATATGCCAAGTACACTGATAACCACCTCATATGACAGAGACTTAGCACAGTCATTTTAAACAAAAATACACAGATAATTCAGATTTTCCTTTCTCATATAGATAACTTTGCAAATCTCCTTCAGCTTCACAACCTGCTAGCAGTGGTAAGACCATGATAAATGTTAGAATTGTAGGTAAACTTGGGAAAATATCCATCAAGGTTTTTATTTATGAGCTGTGTGATTCTAGCTAGCTTCTGACTCCACACATTTCAAGCCTGCTTCTCCTTACTATCCACATACATAGACAGCCAGGACTATCAATAATAGGAAAATCACTTATCAATTTTGTCCCCACAGTTCTATATCATAAAGGCAAATTTTAAGGAGGAAAATCAGAATGGAAATGAAAGCAGTATTAACTAATTATGTAGTAGCACAAGGAATACAAAGAGTAAAGTACATTTCAGAGCCATGTGAGGGTAAATGTGAAGTACAGTGTGAATTTAGATCTATAGAACCACATACTAACATTCTGTTTTCTCTCTGTAACTTTATGGAACACAGACAACATAAAGCTGTATCTGCTAATCATTACATCTATATAAAAGTATGTCTGAAACTGTATATTCTCAACAAATAAAAAATAAATATTCCAGGATTCTCCTGGTTAAGTAATTTACATTTACTATCTCAGTTCGGTTCAGTCACTCAGTCGTGTCCGACTCTGTGATCTCATGGACTGCAACACGCCAGGCTTCCTTGTCCATCACCAACTCTTGGAGCTTACTCAAACTCATGTCCATTGAGTCAGTGATGCCATCCAATCATCTAACACTATCTATCCTAAATCAAATTCCTATGATTATAGAGTGTAAGTGACAAATAGATTCAAGGGATTAGATCTGATAGATAGAGTGCCTGAAGAACTATGAACAGAGGTTTGTAACACGGTACAACAGGCAGTGAGCAAAACCATCCCCAAGAAGAAGAAATGTAAAAAGACAAAATGGTTGTCTGAGGAGGCCTTTACAAATAGCTGAGAAAATAAGAGACATGAAAGGCAAAAGAGAAAAGGAAAGATACATACACGTGAATGCAGATTTCCAAAGATTAGCACAGAGAGATGAGAAAGCCTTTTTCAGTGATCAGTGAGAAGAAATAGAGTAATATAATAGAATGGGAAAGACTAGAGATCTCTTCAGGAAAATTAAGAGACACCTGGGAACATTTCATGCAAAGATGGGCTCAATAAAGGACAGAAACAATATGGACCTAACAGAAGCAGAAGATAATAAGAGGTAGCAATAATACACAGAAGAACTATACAAAAGTTTATCCTAATGACCCAGAAAACCACAATGGTGTGATCACTCACCTAGAGCCAGACATCCTGGATGTGTAGTCAAGTGGGCCTTAGGAAGCATATCCTAAAAGAAAATGCCATGAAAGTGCTGCACTCAATATGGCAGCAAATTTGGAAAACTCTGCAGTGGCCACAGGACTGGAAAAAGTAAGTTTTCATTTCAATGCCAAAGAAAGGCAGTGTAAAAGAATGTTCAAATTACCACACAATTGCACTCCTCTCACATGCTAGCAAAGTAATGTTCAAAATTGTCCAAGCTAGGCTTCAACAATACGTGAGTCAAGAACTTCCAGATGTTCAAGATGGATTAACAAAAGGCAGAGGCACCAGAGATCAAATTGCCAATATCCGTAAGATCATCAAAAAAGCAAGAGAGTTCCAGAAAAACATCTACTTCTGCTTCATAGACTAGGCTAAAGCCTTTGACTGTGTAGATCACAACAAACTGGAAAATTCTTAAAGAGATGGGAATAGCAGATCACCTTACCTGCCTCCTGAAAAATCTGTATGCAGATCAAGAAACAGTTAGAAAAGGACATGGAACAATGGACTGGTTCCAAATTGAGAACCGAGTACATCAAGGCTATATATTGTCACCTTGCTTATTTAATTTCTATGCAGAGTACATCAGAGTACATCTATGCAGAGAAACACCAGGCTGGAAGAAGCACAAACGGGAATCAAGATTGCAGGGAGAAATATCAATAACCTCAGATATGTAGATAATACTACTTTATGGTAGAAAGTGAAGAACTAAAGAGCCTCTTGATGAAAGTGAAAGAGGAGACTGGAAAAAGTTGGCTTAAAGCTCAACATTCAGAAAACTAAGATCATGGCATCTGGCCCCATCACTTCATGGCAAATAGCTGGGGAAACAAGGGAAACAGTGACAGATTTCATTTTGGGGGGCTACAAAATCAGTTCAGATGGTGACTGCAGCTATGGAATTAAAAGGCACTTGCTCCTTTGAAGAAAAGTTATGACCACCTAGACAGCACATTAAAAAGGAGAGACATTACTTTGATGACAAAGGTCCATCTAGTTAAAGCTATGTTTTTTTTTCAGTAGTCATGTATAAATGTGAGAGCTGGACCATGAAGAAAGTTGAGCACTGAAGAATTGATGTTTTTGAACTGTGGTGTTGGAGAAGACTCTTGAGAGTCTCTTGGATGGCATGGAGATCAAACCAGTCAATCCTAAAGGAAATCAGTTCTGAATATTGATTTGAAAGACTGATGCTGAAGCTGAAGCTCCAATAGTTTAGCCATCTGATGTGAAAAAACTGACTCATTGGAAAAGACCCTGATGCTGAGAAAGATGAATGCATGTGGAGAAAGGGACGACAGAGGATGAGATGGATGGATGGCATCACTGACTCGATGGACATGAGTTTGAACAAGTTCTGTGAGTTGGTGAAGGACAGGGAAATCTGGCATGCTGTAGCTAAGGGGTTGCCAAGAGTCAGACAAAACTGAGCTACTGAACTGAACTACTATAGTGGATTGAACAGTGCTCTTTCTAAATTCACGCAATCTTAATTGGAATAAGGGGTTTGGTGGCTTTTAGTATGGTAAAGATTAAGATAAGACCATAATGGATTGGGATGGGTCCTAAATCCAGTGAGAGTACCCTTATGCAAAAGAAAACTGAAAACAAAGGCATAAAGAAAAAAGTGATATGAAGATAGAAGCAGAGATTAGAGTGCCTCCATCTTGGTATCAAGTATTACCCAAGAATAACCAGCAACTATCAGAAGCTAGGAGAGAAACACAGGGTAATATCTATCCTGGAGTTTCCTGAGGATCCAACACTGCTGACCTTTGATTTAAGATTTCATGTCCAAAATCAAGGAAATAAATTCCTGTTGTTTTAAGCCACACAGGCATGGGTCCATGTTCAGTCCCATCTGACTCTTTGCCACCCCATGGACTATAGTCCCCAGGATCCTCTGTCCATGGGATTTTCCAGGCAAGAATATTAGAGTGGGTTGCCATTTCCTTCTCCAAGAGATCTTCCTGACCCAGGGATAGAACCAGCTCTCCTATATCTCCTGCATTGGCAGGAAGATTCTTTACCATTGAGCCACCTAAGAAAGCCCCACTTTAAGCCACCCAGTTTGTGGTAATTTGTTATGGCAGCACTGGGAAACTAACATATTATCTCTACATAGAGACATCTCCAAAGTGACAGCATATTTGGGAACTGTTGTTTATATGCACAGCTAAAGATCCATGGAATAAAGAGCTTCCTCTCAGGACACAGCTATAACATTTTCACCAATGACAGTCATGCCCTAATATGTGTTACTGCAGTTCCCCTAACTAAGAGTGTATTAATTGTTTAAGCGACTCAGTATCAAAAGGAAAATAACTAATGTACTATTTCTTGGAAAAGATAACAATTCTATGAAGCAAATTCCCTTTCCATGAGCAATAATATAAAAACATTACAATAAAATGTTATGCTTGACTTGAAATTATTCTCTAATTTTCAAAAAATTTTAACAGCATGTAACAAATAAGTTCCAAGGACCATATTAATTGACTCTTGATGAGAGAAACCAATAAAAATATTACTTGGCTACCAGAATCACCTTTCCATCTTTTTTTTTTCCACAATAATTAAAGTCTCTCATATTCTGTTTTCACTTTGTATTTCAAGGCTTTTAACAGTATCTTGACAGTCACTTTAGAGTTGTCACTGTAATTGCTGGACTTTTTTAATTGGCTAAAAAGTATCTGTGACTCGCCTATCCCACTAAATGCTCAAAGTCCTAGAATGTATTAGTCACAATGCCCGGCATAAAGCTGAATATTTCTTAGTTATACCACAGCTGCTCATCCACTTGAGGTGAATTTTTTTACACTAGCAATAACGTTGATATCTCCACAGAGAGGCACTGTTTCAGAATCCCTTCAACAGCAAGGCTCCACAGAGCAATTCATTTGAGAATATTTGCCTTCATAGTAGATCAAAACTAAATCCAAGTGCAATCTGTTTATATAGGGTCCTTTAGTTGTGCTGGTGGCTTTCTTCTCATCAAGGAAAAGCTCTAGTTGGTCATATTTAACTGCGCTGGTGGAAGGCCAAGAAAAAGCTCTTCATTAACATATACTCAGTAATTACCAAAGGCACATAGACACATCTCATTTCTACCCTGCCATTATGCTCACTGGCCTGGAAAATGGGATTGGGCCAAGTGGAACTGTCCCAAGTGCATGCACTGTATATTTCTGGAAAGAGAATCACATAGTGTGCCCTATTGACAGGGAGTGGGTGTACCTTAGCAACTCTCCCATGGACAATTTTCAGAGGCCCTGGTCAAAATGACCAAGACTGGTTTACCACTAAGCATTTTCATTCTGCTTTAAAATATCATAAGTATATTTACAGTGTTGTATCAACAAAAGAAAACTCTAAATTATCAAACCTTTAAATACTACAAAATACGAATGTTCTCTCATGTTACACTCTACATATCCATCTGAAATGAAAGAAAAGATCTCAGAATATTAATAGAAATTTTTCACACTCAAATCTTGTTGATTAAATAAAAATATATAGGCATTAGGAAACAGCTTCAGTAAATGGCTGTGTGAGTGAGCAATAGGAAAGTATCCACAGGCTCATTATAAACTCTTTGTCTCAGATAAACAAATTTTGGGTGGCTCCTAATGGATAATGTTCCTTTCATCATGCTTCCACCTAGAGACAGAAGTAGAACTGGCCTATTGTTGGCTCATTCCTAACAGCACAATGCTTCCCCTGAGGACCCACTCCTGGGAGGGCTCCATTCAGGCTGATTCTAGAACACTGCAGGAGACGCATGAAACTTAATATATGCTATCATTTGTTCATTCTGTCAACACATAATTAGTGTTCAGGGCAATTCATTTAGGTCAGGAAAACAAAGATCAATAGAACTGGCCCCCCTGCCCTTGAGGAGTTCACAATCTAGGGTTCAATACCTAATATCGAATATACATATATTCTATGGGGTTCAGTGCATATAATATATATAATGTATATATATAATACATACATATACATGTCACTGAGGGAGCATAGTAGAGATTAACAAATGAAACAGGAAGTCATTCTTCCTGTTTGAAAGTCAAGGAAACAGTCATCAAGAAAATGAATTATTATATATATACAGATGCCTCATATCATGTCTAATTAATATTTTTAATATCCCTTTCTACAATAATGACATGCAAATTAGCAGGCACAAACCTGCTGGTAACATCACTTTTAAGGAAATTTCACTAGAATAATGCTGTGACAGAACAGTGTAACACATTCATGTGTATTTTGGCAGATATAGTAAAGAACTCATTATATTTCAAGATACATATATATAGTAACACATGGCTTTCCCTTGCTCTGCCATTAACCACATAAAGAGTGATTATAATATGTTCATATTTAGGGAAGACATTGGACTAAGGATTCAAACCTTATCATCTCTTCAGCTAGCCTAGATAGTTATGCACTGGATTTCTCACTACCTGTATTAAACAAATAAGCTATGTGTTGAAAGTTCAATCCAATGTTCTGATATAATGAAAATGTCTTTGATGTTGTTCTAAGCACCTCATCACAAGAGTTAGCCTAGTGAATCATTCACCTCATTCTGGCTTTGTATTTTTAAAAAATGACTATGATATATTTTTGCTTTCTTAGTAGTTAACTTGCTTACTCCTTGGAAGGAAAGTTATGACCAACCTAGATAGCATATTGAAAAGCAGAGATATTACTTTGCCAACAAAGGTCCATCTAGTCAAGGCTTTGGTTTTTCCAGTAGTCATGTATGGATGTGAGAGTTGGACTATAAAGAAAGCTGGGTGCAGAAGAATTGATACTTTTGAACTGTGGTGTTGGAGAAGACTCTTGAGAGTCCCTTGGACTGCAAGGGGATCCAAGCAGTCCATCCTAAAGGAGATCAGTCCTGGGTGTTGGAAGGACTGATGTTGAAGCTTGAAACTCCAATATTTTCGCCACCTCATGCGAAGAGTTGACTCATTGGAAAAGACCCTAAGCTGGGAAAGATTGAGGGCAGGAGGAGAAGGGGACAACAGAGGATGAGATGGCTGGATGGAATCACCAACTCGATGAACATGGGTTTGGGTAGACTCCGGGAGTTGGTGATAGACAGGGAGGCCTGGCATGCTGCTATTCATGGGGTCGCAAAGAGTCAGAAAGGACTGACAGACTGAACTGACTGAATCCATTTGCTAATTTTTCTCTTTAAAATCCTTTACATATCAATCATGAATACAGATCTAAGTAGTAGTCATTTTTCTACTAGGAAGACTAGCACCAGATGATACATGAATAAATTAGTCACTAAAACTCTTAGGGATTCTAAAGAAAGTAATCTGAGTAACTATCAGGATGTTAATTGTAAAATTTTTCTAGTTTTAATTTAATAATTATAAACTAGAGAATCCATATATTAGGAACTACACTTCTGAGTCCTATTCCAAGCAGCTTATTTTCCAGGTAGAATAAAAGAGAAGTAGGGTGTATCCCATTGACTTTAGGGGGTCTAATGTTTCTTTGGGGCTTCCCTAGTGGCTCACTGGTAAAGAATCCGCCTGCCAAGACATGAGGTGCAGGTTCGATTCCTGGGTGGGGAAGATCCCTTAGAGAAGGAAATGGCAACCCACTCCCAAGGACGGAGGAGCCTGATGGGCTACAGTCCAGGGCATTGTACTTTAAAATGTAACTCTGTTATTCAGTTACTCTCTTCACTGCTGAAAGATAACACCATTCTCTGAGTCCTATTCAGCAAAAGAATTGCAATGAATAGATCCCCAAATTTATTTGTATAACTTAAAAGATAGGAAAGGGAAATTAGAAACTGAATTTGCAAAATATTCTCCATGGTGCAAGAAAGCCCCTCTGCTGAAACTGCAAACCAACAGACTGTATCTAATCCATCAATTACTTTGTCTTTATGAATCAGTTTAAAAGTAGGTGGTAAATGATAGAACACATTTTAAATACAAAGCCAGCAGAGAGTCACAGGGGGTTCTATTATGAATCAAAGTTTTCACTTCTCCATGTCCTCTGTGTTACTGTAACCACTGAAGCAGCATATAGTATATAGGACACAGAGAGCCACTCTGCTAATCGGTCCCCACTGACCTGATGGTGCACTCTGCTACAAAATCACTTTTCATTTTGAACTCCAACACCCTTTAATAGAATGCCAGTGCTTCAAAAATAATATCATAGCTGAAGTGACTTAGAAGCTCCATTTCCATTGCATGCACCACCCCCCACTCGGTCTCTCCTTCCCCCTTTCTTTGCTCTTAACTTTTTGCCTAGAGATGAAATTCTTTTCATTATTTTCTGAAAATTAATACAAGGGAGAGGAATATTGTTATACAAGACATTAAAAATGTTTCTTTCTCAATAACCTTTTCTTTAAGAAAATCATCCAAAGGGAATGACTTTTCATCATAGGTTTCTGTCCTGAGGCAGAAGAGCTTTCCCTTTGAATGGAAACACACACTATAAGGAAAGTCTTCATGGGAAATCAAACAAAATCTGTTGTTAAAAAAGAGAACTCTGGCAGCAGTTTCAGGGTAACTTGCTGGCTCTTTCTTGGGCCTGTCTTACTGGGTTCTAAAGAGACTTTTGATTTCTTTAAAGTGAGATGTTAAGGAAGTAACCTATTGAAACTACTAATCTTTGATTACTGCTGCTGAGAAAAATTGGAGAAGGAAATGGCAACCCACTCCAATGTTCTTGCCTGGAGAATCCCAGGGACGGGATAGCCTGGTGGGCTGCCATCTATGGGGTCGCACAGAGTTGGACACGACTGAAGCAACTTAGCAGCAGCTGAGAAAGATGTTTCCAAACAGAAGGACATGGCTTCCCTCACCAGGAGATCATCCTACAGATGAATGAAGTGCTGAAATGAAAAAGCCTACTATTTCAATTGAAGAGTAAAATCGGTGACAGTATTATCATGAGTAGAATATTCTCAGAATATTTCTTTGAGCTAATAAAATATTTAAAAATAAAGAGAATACCTGACAACTAAGCTTGAAATTAAAACCACGCTTTAAAACCAAAGTAGACCTATGCAGAAATTACACTTTTAGATTTTTTTTTTTAAAGGGCTTCCCAGATGATAGTAGTAGCAAAGAATTTGCCTGCCAACGGGCTTCCCTGATGGCTCAGATGGTAAAGAATTTGCCTGCAATGTGGGAGACCTGGTTTCGATCTCTGGGTTGGGAAGATCCCCTAAAGAAGGGCATGGCAACCCACTCCAGTATTCTTGCCTGAAAAATTCTATGGGCATAGGAGCCTGGTGGGCTACAGACCAAGGGTCCGCAAAGAGTCAGACACGACTGAGCAACTAACTAAACACACACAAAAACAAACAAAAAAAGACATTATATTCAGTTTTGTTCACATAGCATCAGATATTATTTCCATAATGTTTTTAATTTTAATGTATTTCTATCAAACTTAATGAAAAGAACTAATATATTTTGTACCTAGTATACATACCATAAAGTTTGGGGGCTTTGAAATCCAGATTTACCATATAAACAAATGCCTAAATATTCAGTGTAGATGATTAAATGCTAGTCAGAGCTATGCTAAATTACAGCTATGCACACACAGAGTACACAAATGCCAAAATATTACATACAACCAATTTCAGTTGCCTCTTGCTCAACAAGCTTTAATCAAATGGAAAAAGCTAAACTGAAGAGCTGCTTTGTGAACACGCATTTCAATAAACCATAATATTTCTGAAATCAGAACATGGGAAAAGAGGATATCAAGAAAAAGAAAATAATCCCCCATGAAAATTACCCATTTACCATATTTCAAGTACAAATTTAGGAAATATTGCTGCATACTGATACGTGACAATAGAGCCAAGCTCCTATGTAAAAAATAAATCCCTGTAACTCATATTCGAGTAGGTCTAGGCTGCCAGTTTATCTTAGCTTATTTCAATGTATACATGTCAAGCAACTGCTTTAGTAAAGTAACTCATGATTTAAAGAAGATGTTTCATTGAGACACTTCAATAAAATGTAACACTCTTTCCCCAAAATACCAAAAAAGTCTCATTTCTATTACTGGCACCATTATATCTGGCACAAGGGAATAATTATAGAGCCCAATAGCAATTTAATTGTCATCTTAGAGAACTCTTACTATGTCAGGAATGTATTTTGGGATAATCATGTCAATACAGAATAATTATTATTTACAATTATTTGAATGTACACAGTTTGTCATGTCCAACATAAAACAAATCTTTCCAGCACAGAAGGCTTAAACATCACCATCATATCAACTGTTCAATGCAATTTCTAGTTAGCAAGATCTAGAAAAGAATAACCAAAATTGTTAACTCACAAAAACTAGTTAGGCAGTAGGAAGAAAAGCTTAACTAAGGCTATCATCTAGCCAAGGAATTTCATTATAATTCTTGGTATAAGAATCCAAAATTTTCGAGAAAATAAATTGTTTTGATTATACTTTCAACTTATAACCTCTGATTTAATACGATATGTAAGACATATTTTCCAAACTTTGGCATACAATTTAAGACCACAAAAATCAAGATCTCATTGGAAACAAAGTAATGAAAAACTCTTTGTAGCTCCTTGTAGTTCTTCATAGCCAGAGCAATCAAACAAGAAAAAGAAATAAAAGGAATCCAAACTGAAAGGAAGGAGTAAATTTGTTACTGTTTGCAGATGACATGATATTAGAGAAAATCCTAAAGATCACACACACACACACAAACTTGACAGAACAAATAAACAAAATCATAAAGAGAAATCAAGAAAACCATTTTATGATGACATCAAAAATAATTAAAATACCTAGAAATAAATTTAACCAAGGAGGTGAAATACCTGTACTCTGAAAATTACAGGACATTGATGAAAGAAATGTAAGGAGATACAAATAAATATAAAGATATTTCATGTTCATGAACCAGAATAAGTAATATTTTTAAACGTCCATACTACCTGAAGTGATCTGCCAGAGATCAATCTTCAGAAAGACCAAAGCTGGAGGCATTACACATCCTGATTATGAACTATGTTACAAAGCTATAGTAGTCAAAAATAGTATGGTACTGGCATAAAAAAAAGACAATAGATCAATGGAACATAATAGAGACCAGATACAAACCCACACATATATAGTCAATCAATTTATCACAAAAAAATCAAGGTTAGATGACAGTGGCTTCAACAGGTGGTGTTGAGAAAGCTGCACAGCCACAGTGAAAGGTGAAACTGGACCTCTACCTTATACCATGAAGAAAAATTAACTCAGAATAAATTAAAGACTTTAATGCAAACATGAAAGTATAAAACTCCTATTAAAAAAATAGGCCATAAGTGCCTTGATATAAGTCTTGGCAATGATATTTTGGGGGATTTGATACAAAAAGCAAAGGCAACAAAAGCAAAAATAATCAAGCTGGGCTACTTCAAGCTATAATTTTTCTGTACAATGAAGTAAATCATCAACAAAATGAAAAGGCAATCTACTGACTTGGAAAAAATTATTTGAACCTGAGACCTATAAAGTCAGACTTGAATTAGCAAGTGGGGACCAGAAAACAGGGTTTTAACAAACTCCCCAGGTGATTCTGATGCTCACTGAAGTTTCAGGGGCATTGCATTAGCCTGTAAACTAGTCATTTCTTAAAAAAAAAATTGCAAATCATGCATGTAATAAGGGGTTGGTATCCAAAATATATAAGGAACTCATACAACTCAACAATCAAAACATTCTAATTCCAAAATGGGCAGAGGATCTGAATATTTTCTAAAGAAGATATATGGATGACCAACAGAAACATGAAAAGATGCTCAAAATCACTAATTATCAGGGAAATGCAAATAAAAAGCACAATGAGATATCACCTCACACTTGTCAGAATGACTATTATCAAAAAGTCAAGAAATAAGTGTTGGTAGGGATGTGGAGAGACAGGAGCCTTTGTGAATCATTGGTAAGAATGTAAATCAGAGCAGTGACTATGGAAAACAAGTAAAATAAATCCCTCCCAAAATAAAAATAAAAATATAAATACCTCATGAGCTAGCAACTCCATTTCTGAGTAACTAGCCAAAGAAAATGTTCACTGAAATATTATTTTTAATAGTCAAGATACTGAAACAGCCTAAGTGTCCAGAGACAAATGACTGGATAAAGAAGATGTGGTGTATATACGTAATGGAAGAGTTTTCAGCCATAAAACAGAATGAAATCTTGCCATTTGTTGCAACATGGGTGTATCTTGAGGCATTACACTAAGTGAAATAAGACAGAGAAAGACAAATACTATATCATCTGATTTATAAGTAGGCTCTAAACCAAAATCAAACCTAACAAAACAAACAGTTCATAGACACAGAGAACAGATTGGTGGGTATAAGAAGCAGGAGGTTGGGAGTGAGCAAAACGGGCAAAGTGAATCAAAAGTCACAAACTTTCAGTTATAAAATAAATAAGTCTAAGTGATGTAACATAGAAAGTGACAATCACAGTTAATAATACTATGTTAAATATTTGAAGGTTTCTAAGAGAATAAATGTTAAAAGTTCTCATCACAAGAAAAAAAAATTCTGTAACTATGTATAGTGACAGATGTTAATCAGACTTATGGTGGCTATCATTTTGCAATTTTAGATGCAATATATGTTCACCTAAAACTAATAATGTTATTTGTCAATTATATATCTATAAATTAATTTTTAAAAGGTAAATTACAATGAAAAAAAATCTTTATTTACAAAAACGGGTGGTAAGTAGGTTTGATCCTTGGGCCATAGCATGCCAATCCCTATTCTACTTCAATAGCTAGAAGTGTTATTGAGTAGAAAAAAAAACTTCTATAAAGCACTAGAAATTATCCAAATTGTCATATTTGACCCCTTTTTATTGAAATATCATTTTAGAACAAAACAATAGCCATCAACTGAAAGAATTCTAGAAAGCTTATCTTTTGTCATAATCTTTTATTCAAAGAAGAAATTAGTTCAGTTTATCTAATTTATATTGACCTTTCTGTTTTTTGAAGGTCTTATTAAAAGTTGAAACATGCATTCAAAGAGCCATTAGTACTTTTATTTTTGTAGTAATAAAATTACTTAAAGTGTGGGCAAAAAAAAAAAATACAGGTGTTTGAAAACTCATTTCTGTTCCACAAGGTACATGATTAATACTGGAAAGTCAACACAAATGAGGTACTCAAAGGAGAACAAATGCCCAGAAAACTATAGGGATCTTTCACCATATCATCGAATGAATTTCTATAGCTCGAAGAAGTGTATTGCCCTTTTAATATTATTATAGTCAGCCGTACAGTTGGAAATTTCACTTACTCCTTACTCTTCTTAGTGTCATTTACCCATATCTCCAGAGAACAATGTCAGGCAGAAATCAGAAGTTGAGACAGGAGAATTAAACAATGAGCATGCTTTATAATAGATATGCTCAATTCACACCCTCAAGACACAGAAAATTGTGATGTATGTCTAGCCATATATGTTCACATTTATTTATAAGGTGGAAAATCTGCTGATTTGCAGGATTCACCTCCGTTAAGAGCATATGGATTTGCTATCAACTATTACCAGTGCTCTGGAAACATCTAAGCAAATTAGGAAATATCAGCCAGTATCAGAAAATTTGGAAAACTCAGCAGTGATTACAGGACTGGAAAAGGTCAGATTTCATTCCAGTCCCAAAGAAAGGCAATGCCAAAGAAAATTCAAACTACCACAGAATTGCACTCATCTCACATGCTAGCAGGTAATACTCAAAATTCTCCAAGCTAGGTTTCAAAAGTACATGAATCAAGAACTTCCAGATGTTCAAGCTGGATTTAGAAAAGGCAGAGGAATCAGAGATCAAATTGCCAACATCCACTGGATCACAGAAAAAGCAAGAAAATTCCAGAAAAAAAAAAATCTGCTTCTGCTTCATTGACTACGCTAAAGCTTTTGACAGTGTGGATCACAACAACCTGTGGAAGATTCTTAAAAGGATAGGAATACCAAACCACCTTACCTGTCTCCTGAGAAACCTGCATGTAGGTCAAAAAGCAACAGTTAGAACCAGATACAGAACAAGGGACTGGTTCAAAACTGGGAAAGGAGTACATCAAGGCTGTATACTGCTACCCTGTTTATTTAACTTCTATGCAGAGTACATCATGAGAAATGCTGGGCTGGATGAAGCACAAACTGGAATCAAGACTGCTGGGGGAAATATCATTAACCTCAGATATGCAGATAACACCACCTTTATGGCAGAAAGTGAACAGAAACTAAATAATGTCCTGGTGAAGGTGAAAGAGGAGAGTAAAAAAGTTTGCTTATAATTCAACATTCAAAAAAAGAAGATCAAGGCATGTAGTCCCATCTCTTCATGGCAAATAGATGGGAAACAATGGAAACAGTGATAGACTTTATTTTCTTGGGCTCCAAAATCACTGCAGGGGGTGACTGCAGCCATGAAATTAAAAGATGCTTGCTCCTGGGAAGAAAAGCTATGACCAACAGAGACAGCATATTAGAAAGCAGAGATATTACTTTGCCAGCAAAGGTACATCTAATCAAAGCTATGATTTTTCTGTAGTCATGTATAAATGTTAGAGTTGGACCGTGAAGAAAGCTGAGTGCCAAAGAATTGATGCTTTTGAACTGTGGTGTTGGAGAAGACTCTTGAGAGTCCCTTGGACTGCAAGGAGATCAAACAAGTCAATCCTAAAGGAAATCAGTCCTGAATGTTCATTGGAAGGACAGATGCTGAAGCTGAAGTTCCAATACTTTGGCCACCTGATCATCGGAGAAGACCATGATGCTGGGAAAGATTGAAGGCAGGAGGAAAAGGGAATTACAGAGGATGAGATGGTTGGATGGCTTCACAGACTCCATGGACAAGAGTTAGAGCAAGCTCTAGGAGCTGGTGAAGGACAGGGAAGCCTGGCGTGTTACAGTCCATGGGGTTGCAAATAATGGGACATGACTGACCAGCTGAACAGTACTGAACTGGATATGCTTGGGGTCCAAAAAACCTTTGGAATGTGAAAAGCAGAGCTTCACACAGATTTTGTCCTATTCAACCTCAGTATTCTCCAATATCCTTAATTTATCTACCTATGCATAAAAAAAGTCTGAGATTATGCTAAAGAAAAAAAAAACAGTAGTGACCCATTTATAAAAGTGTACCATTTATAAAACATGGCTTGATATTCAGGAAATGTTTCCATGATTTTGCTCAATCAAACTTCCTGGTGCATATCTTCTATCACCATGCTGCTATAACCCATTATTCAAAAAGCACGACATATATATGTGACAGTTCTTGATATGTGTGAAATACCTCTATGCCTTTAAACATTAATCATGTTATTCCTTTATTTAGAAATATTACATATGTTAAATACCACCCATCAATGGACATCCATCTCATATGTTTCCTTTCCCAAGAAGCTTTGTCTCATCACCTCAATGAGAAGTATTCTGTTCCTTCTCAGAATTTCAGGCTATATTTCATCTATTCTACTGTCATATTCATCAAGACTCTGCTTTTATTGAAGTTAATTGAAAAGTACACTATTTTGTAAGGAAATCATAAATGCCTTAGGGCTTCCCAGGTGGGGCTAGTGGTAAAGAACCTGCCTGCCAGTGCAGGAGATATAAGAGATTTGATTCAATCCCTGGGTCGGGAAAGTCCCCTGGAGTAGGACATGGCAACCTACTCCAGTATTCTCACCTGGAAAATTCCATGGACAGAGGGGCTACAGTCCATGGAGTCGCAAAGAGTCAAACACAAACTGAGCACACACACTGAGCACAAACTGAGTCAAACTGAGCACACACACAAGAGTATAAATGCCTGTAGCAAAGGGTCTTTCTTTTTTCTTTACATTTCTGCTTCACATACACATTACATAATATCCAGTAAGAGCCACTCAGTAACACATTGGCATGAAGTGGATGGATTTGGTAAGATTTATCATACTGTACCAGTTTTGGCTACATGTTACGTTTCTCCAGACAATGGATTAGCTTATTATTAGTTTTTTTTTCTTTAATAGATTATAAGGCTTTTATAAATCACCCAAAAAGGATCTAAAATAATGAGATGTGGGCCTCCCCATGAGGAATATATTTCCTCATCCAAATATATTCTTTTAGAAAGCACAAGGGAATAAGGGAAAACCAAAGAAGTAAGAAATAGAACTAGGCAAGGTGGTGTGCATTAATGAGATATGCAATTTGTTGTTGCTGCTTAGTCTCTAAAGTCATGTCCAACTCTTTGTGACCCCATGGACTGTAGCCTGCCAGGCTCCTCTGTCCATGAGATTTCCCAGGCAAGAATACTGAAGCAGGTTGCCATTATCTACTCAAAGGGAAGGGAGCAGGAATCCAACCTGCAACCCAGGGATCAAACCCTCATCTATTGTGTCGCCTGTATTGGCAGATGGAGTCTTTACCTTTGACCCACCTGGGAAGCGAGAGATACACAATAAGAGATCCTAAAGCTTTTTTTTGTCTGTTTGTTTAAGTGATATGAATATAATAGCATCTCCACCTTTTCTGGGAAACTTTTCAAATACAAGTGAGAAGGGGCACCCAAGAAAGGATTCTTCAAGAAAGATTGTATTTGAGAAAGCTGATGAGAAGTAAAGTTGTATAGATAATCAAAGTTAAATTTCCTGAATAATTTTCATTTCTAGTAACACATAGAGCAAAATTTGTTGAGGTTTTATTTTTTTTTCAACGTAAAGCTCTATTTTAATATTTAATCTTTTGTTCAGGTGCTGAACATAGTAGCACAGACCATGTTAATAGTCCTTAGCATTGTCTGATGACAAAAGCCTGCCTTTTTTTAAAATTCTTTTATTAGTTTTGCCATACAATGACATGTTATCACCATGGGTTTACATATGCTCCCCCTCCAGAACCCCCCTCCCGCCTCCCTCCCCCCGGGAATCTCAATGCACCAGCCCCGAACATCAATCCTGGGATGGCAATTGATTACACATATGATAATTAACATGTTTCAATCCCATTCTCCCTTAACATCCCACCCTTGCCCTCATCCACAGAGTCCACGAGTCTGTTCTATACATCTGCATTCCTTTTGCTGTCTCGCATGCTGGGTTCTCGTTACCGTCTTTCTAAATTCCATATATATGCATTAGTATACTGTATTGTTGTTTTCCCTTCTGGCTTACTTCACTCTGGATAATGAGCTCCAGTTCCATCCACCTGAGTAGAACTGATTCAAATGAATTTTTTTTAATGCTGAGTAATATTCCATTGTGTATATGTACCACAGCTTTCTTATCCATTTGTCAGTTGATGGGCATCTAGGTTGCTTCCATGTCCTGGCTATTGTAAACAATGTGGCAATGAACATTGGGGTACATGTGGCTCTTTCAATTCTGGTTTCCTCGGTGTATATGCCCAGCAGTGGGATTGCTGGGTCATATGGCAGGTCTATTTGCAGTTTTTTAAGGAACCTCCACACTGTTTTCCATAGTGGCTGTACTAGCTTGCATTCCCACCAACAGTGTAAGAGAGTTCCCTTTTCTCCATATCCTCTCCAGCATTTATTACTTGTAGATTTTTGGATGGCAGCCATTCTGACTGGTGTAAAGTGATACCTCATTGTGGTTTTGATTTGCATTTCTCTGATAATGAAAGATGTTGAGCATCTTTTCATGTGTTTGTTAGCCATTTGTATGTCTTCTTTGGAGAAATGTCTGTTAAGTTCTTTGGCCCACTTTTTGATTGGGTCGTTTATTTTTCTAGAATGGAGCTGCAGGAGTTGCTTGCATATTTTTGAGATTAATTGTTTGTCCGTTGCTTCATTGGCTATTATTTTCTCCCATTCTGAAGGCTGTCTTTTCACCTTGCTTATAGTTTCCTTTGTTGTGCAGAAGCTTTTAATTTTAATTAGGTCCCATTTGTTTATTCATGCTTTTATTTCCAATATTCTGGATCATGTAGGATCCCGCTTTGGTTTATGTCAGAGAGTGTTTTGCCTATGTTATCCTCTAGGAGTTTTATAGTTTCTGGTCTTATGCTTAGATCTTTGATCCATTTTGATTTTATCTTTGTGTATGGTGTTAGAAAGTGTTCTAGTTTCATTCTTTTACAAGTGGCTGTCCAGTTTTCCCAGCACCACTTGTTGAGGATTTAAAACCTATGCTATAATTTTGTTAATTTAACTGAACTGCAATAAAATATAAAAATAAATATATCAGCTGGTATCATAGGGTAAAAGTATATTACTTTTCTGTGAGTATACTCACACACACACACACACACATAAAATCTGTGTATATACACACCCCCACATAAAACCATACACAACTTTTTCCAAAATGTTACTGAATTTAATTGTGACATATAGGTAACATATTTGGATCATAATAAATTGCTGATATGTCAGCTTGTGGTAATTACCAAGAATGACACTGGTAATTTAAATTGCAATATTTGATTCCATAATCTATAACATGAGATCAAATCCTTTTTATGCTGGGTGAAATGATTCTAAGTTTTTATAATTACATATTAAAATGTTTCACTCCTCTACATGAAGCTAAGAAAAAAATCCATTGTACTTAGAATTCATGATTTCTTTTAATTATATTAAATAAGAGTATTTGAAAATAATATTTTACTTACAACTCAGCTGTCAGATATAGTCTTTTATTTTTGACTGGATCATTCTTAAAGTCATTTTTGAATTAGTTACAATACTGATTCTGCTTTATGTTTTGAGTTTTTTGGCCATGAGGTATGTGGGATCTTAATTTCCTGAGCAGGGATCAAACATGCACCCCCCCTCCACTGGAAGGCGAAGTCTTACTTGTTGGACTACCAGGGAAGGCTTCAAATATAGTCTTTTAAAATTATTAAATAAAGGCCTAATCATAAAAGTTATACCTTTGACTTATTTGGCAAGTTAAATGATCAAAATATTTATATAAACGTACATGTTGCTCACTGAAATATGTACATATGTTCACTGAATAGTGAGGATCATTATTACAACTTTAAAGATACAGATTTCCTGGCCATCTCAGTATTCTTTCACAGTATCCACTCACCATTTCTAGAAAGAGAAAGGAAAAAATGATTTTGCCAATACAGACACATTGTCCAATGGCCAACATCAGTTTTTCACCTAGTTGCAAGGCTGTCACTTGAAATACTAAAATTCTATATTTATCTTCCAGTTGTGCTCATAATCACACCTTATCTTTTATAGTTAGGTCTCATTCTTTCACAAAATAACTAGCAAATCTGTAATAATACCTGTTGAACACAGTTTTCTTTTCAAATTCTGACTAATGAATAACATTCAAAATGCTTGCAAAGCAAACACATAGAAGTATATTGTGAAATAGTGGTTTTTAAGAAAAGTCCATATAGTAATAGCCAACACCATATAGTACTTAACTGAGTCAACCACAGATCCATATGCTTTTATATTCTTCCTGTGTCCTTAAAATAGCTCTAGCAGGTCAGTATTACTCATACTTTGAAGATGAGAAAATAAAAGTACAAAAAAGTTAACTAACGTGTCATAGGTCACATAACAACTAAGTGGTAGAGGTAGAATTTAAACATAAGAAATATGGTTCCAGGGTTCATATATTAATAACTAATCAAAGGATCATTCTCTCAGTTTCATCACAGACAAAATATTGTCTTTATTCCACAGGCCATGAGTTTGACTGTGTTTTATTTTCATGTGTCCCCACCTTTGAGCAGAGGCCCTGGTATACAGCAGTAATTCAAAAAAGACTTGGACTTGAATTAATAAATTAAGGGAAGATGCCACTTTAGATATCTATTCCCTCAAAGAAAGCATATTCATATCTAGGGAGCAGAATCAAGGCAAATCTTCACAAATTCGAAAACCCAGGGAAGTGATCTGTTTTGTTACCAAATTCAACAAGATACTAAGCTGGCACGCCCTTGGAGAGTAGATGAGGAACTTAAGCAAAAATAAATGAGGTAATTAAACACCAATGTAGGACATATGGCTCAGAGATAGCCTTCCCTTGGAAACTAGTCATGCGAAAAGGGAAAGGAGGCTAGGATGAAAGGTTTCTGAGAATGTGACTGTGGATCATGGCCAATAGTGTATCTGAAGGGTCTTTATTCTTAAAAGTTAAAAAGGCTCATAATTATCCATACCTGAGATCACTCAGAGCCAGAATTTCCCCAGTGACTGGCTAAGTAGCCCGTTGGTCAGAGGAACATCACCATGAAACATAGAGGATTTTTTTTTTTCTTCTTTGATTACAATTTCAACCTTTTTTCTTTTTCAGCCACTTTACCTCTGTTTTTTTCATTATTTGTTTAATTTAATTTCTTAGAAAAGCTTTGTCATAAGCCATCTGATGACTTTGTAAATGCAAAGAGCCAATGTTGTGGAACAGACAATCTAATGACATAGTGTTTAGTGTTCCCTAAAGCAGGAGACAGATGAAGAGAAACGGTGAACCGGCAACCTTAGCATAATTAAGACAAGCCTGAGTGCTTGCCATGGTGCCATTACATTAATCTCACATCAGTGGCACCTGGCTAAAATTTATGAGATATGTAAAAGGGGCCTTTCCAACTGACCTTGATAAGGCAGAGTTATTTATCACGTGAGAGAATAGTCAGCAAGCTAGGGAGAATGAGGTATATTAGAAATAAGTTGGCAGACAGATTTAAGAGCAGTGGGCTGCAAGACACTTTGACAGAAAAGATCAAAAGAAGTATTTCCAGTACTATGAACTTTAAGCATCCTTGATAAGAAAAACCTAAAACCATACATCATGTTAATAAGCAATAGATATGAGAAGAGGTAATAGTAAACCCCAAGTTTTAAACTCATGCCAGTTCATTCACTTAATTTTAAGTATTTCTTTACCGAACTCATGAGACTTTGTGACCACAATGGATTCCATGAGTGCACACCCAAATAAATATGCAAAATATACTGACTGTGAGTTCTTTTATCAATTATTGTATTTCCATGGCCTATTATAGAGCCTGGAATATCTGGATCTCAACAAACCACCAGATCTTTCTAGAGCTGGCTGCTACCTGTTCTTCAAGTCTCAGTTTACATATCACCCCTACAGAAAGGTCTTTCCAGATCACCCCATCAAAAACCTACCACTATATGGAAATAACTTTTGTATCACCTATACATTTATTACATTCTTTTCCTCTCTGGACTCAAGGTCCCCTCTTTTTGCTATTTACATCTATGCCAATATAGATCCAAAAGCTAGAAAAGGACATATGATCCAACATCTAGAAAAGGTCTTTGCAACCCTATGGACTATGGAATCTATGGAATTCTCCAGGCCAGAATACTGGAGTGGGTAGCCTTTCCTTTCTCCAGGGCATCTTCACAACCCAGGGATCGAACCCAGGCCTCCCGCATTACAGGTGGATTCTTTACCAGCTGAGCCACAAGGGAAGCCCAAGAATACTGGAGTGGGTAGCCTATCCCTTCTCCAGCAGATGTTCCCAACCCAGGAATTGAACTGGGGCCTCCTGCATTGCAGGCGGATTCTTTACCAACTGAGCTATGGATGTCCAGAAAAGGACACAGTTGGTGCTTCATAAATATGTGTCAAATGAATGAAATGTTTTTTATTAAATAAATAGGAGAATTTTAAAATGGAAAAATAATGATTATTATTCTTTAAAATGTGTTTTGGTAGGTATATACTTTTATTCTAAGTCATCGTGTTATCAGTAATAACACACTGAAAATACCTGAGAATGGCTGCTCCTGCTGCTGCTCCTGCGGCTGCGGCTCAGTCGCTTCAGTCGTGTCTGACTCTGTGAGACCCCACAGACGGCAGCCCACCAGGCTCCCCCGTCCCTGGGATTCTCCAGGCAAGAACACTGGAGTGGGTTGCCCTTTCCTTCTCCAATGCATGAAAGTGACAAGTGAAAGTGAAGTCGCTCAGTCGTGTCTGACTCTCATGGACTGCAGCCTCCCAGGCTCCTCCATCCATGGGATTTTCCAGGCAAGAGGATTGGCGTGGGGTGCCATTGCCTTCTCCATGATAATGGCTACCCTTCACTAAAAACTTCATTGTGATAAATGTCCTTATCAAATTAAGCTGCTCTGATGTATTTTTTAAAATCTCAGACCTTTTCAACAGTGGACACTAGTGTTGTCGAAATATGACAAGCCTTAAGCCTCAAGCCTCAACCAGATATATACTTCAAATATTTCAACAAGAAATATGAAGGACATAAAGTGCTCTTGTTGCTGTTGGAACTTTGTTTATTCTATGTCCATATAAAATGTATCACATAAAATCATGGTAGCTGCAATCTGTAGAAACTGCCATAATGTATGTGAATTTTATTTCTGTTCATGGGCCAATTAGTCAGCACTAGGGTCCCTCATTTTGTGTAATGGGCAATTTGAAGATTTCTTTTTAGCTGTGTCAAACGTAATTGAATTTATACTCTAATAAAACAGAGATGGATGGATAAAATTCTGTATTGATACAATGAAAGCCTTATGGTCTTTTCAATGATGGGTACAACAGCACAGTTTTAGTGTTTCTCATAAGAAAACCACACTGGGTCAAACAGATCTGATTGATTTTAGGCAGCACCAGTTCCAACATGGCTTTCTTTGCACACTTAAAGTCTGCTTCTCTATCATTGCATATTTGATAATTCTTCTATGCAAAAGCACAGACTAGCTAAAATCAGCATATCACACAAAACAACCTTTCTATACTTTTACTATACCTTAAAACTACAGTTTTAAAAGTTAGGTACACTTGGCGGCTGTTATTTTATGATGAAAATTAGAAAAGGAATCTTTAAAAAAAATACCCAAATTATTTAAGCAATTATAACAATACTTGAAAGAAACATCGACTTGCCTCTTTTCCTAGTATAGTTAGTCACTTTAAAAATCCGATTAACATGCATACACATACAGAGAATTAATCATTTATAGTGTGTGCTTGGATTCTGGAGCTCCATTCTGGATCTATGTCAGTGGTACAGGCTATAACGATACCTCAAGAATCATAAAAGGTTTGGACTGTTTCCTTGGCATGCACATTGCAGATTATAAAATTTGCACTTATAGGAAATTATTTCAAAGTTAGTGATATCAGAGTCATCAAACACTGTCCATTTAATGTGAATTCGTGCATTTTAATACAAAATATCAATTATTAAATAAACATAAAGAATAATAAGTTGTGAGAGTAGAAGAGAGTAAGAGAATTACCTACTGAAGGTCTCCATTTGAACTAAATTTATTTTGTTCTCTAGGATTTTTGCAGACAGTAATATAATGATCTATCTATAAAATATCATATTTAATGTTTGTTGCTAAACTTATCTAAGTATGTCGACTATTTAAATCTACTTCTTAGCATTACTAAAATTCGATATGGAAAATATTTAAACATCTTGCAAATCGTAGAATGTTGCAGATTTCTATTTGCAATGGGAATGTTGAAAGAGGGTGAAAGGGGTAATATGGTCTATTTTTCATAATTTTGTAATTTAACGATCTTATTTTATTAAAGAAAATCAGCTGCATACTTATAATTATTATCATCAAAGCAATAAGTGTTCATAATGATTCAAAGGCTAATTCATAGACCATCATATCTTATTTCTGTTCCTTCTAATCCTATCATTTTTCTCTCTGTCTTCATATTAATTTAATGAGATAACTTTTGCTTTTCTAATTAGTCAAAGGACCAGTGGGATCATCCTCCTTCAAAAATATGCCAATATCAGAGACTTACATTTCTTTCAAAAGTTGGTGAAACATAATCATTTTCATTGTTTGCGTTGAGATACATACTTTCCCTTTAAAATTAAACTGGAATCTCAAGAATGCACAGGTCATTAGTTTCTAGAGAGGGTACTTAAATTAAGGATAGTACTTTAATCTAGGAAAGTTCTCACACAAATAGGCTAAAAATGCTTAATTGTAAAATAAAAACGTGATTATACTCTAAAGTTTTAGTAAGACAATTATTTCTCCTAACAGAACTGTGAACTCTTTTTTTTTAATTGTCTGTCTCCCCTATCATCCCACTTAAATATGTACCATGAGAATCCACAATTTTGTCAGTTTTGTGCACTTCTACAACCTCCCATAACGGTACCTGGCACATAACAAAAGACATTGACCCTATATTCATTATTGAATAAATGGATGGATAAATGATAAGAAGCCAAAATCTTCACTTTCTTGACAAAATCATATTCATGATACATCATCTATGATTTGCAATTATTCTTTAAAGTGAAAAAAGTGGGTGTTAGTCACTCTGCTGTGTCCAACTCTTTGCAACTCCATGGACTGTACCCTGTCAGGATTCTCTGTCCATGGATTTTCCCGGTAAGAATATTGGAGTGGATAGTCATCCCCTTTCACATGGTAGCCTCCCAGTCCATATCAAACCCAGGTCTCCCACATTGCACAGAGATTCTTTACTGTCTGAGCCACCAGGGTAGCCCCAAATTGAACAAAGACACTTATAAAGGCAATCTGAGTGCAAAATATTTCTAGACCTTTATGCAAAATTTTAATTGTTTCTCACCCACACTCATCAGGACAGTTTCATTATTTATTTATTTTTCTGTTAATAAACACCAAGTAATATTTATCAATGAAATTTGAGTGAGAAAAGTCACTCTGTATTCTTTTATTTTTTTAATGAGATGATTCAGATAGCAGTTCAGACAGCATATTCATTCATGTATTAGATTCTGATTGGTTGGTTTACGTTATGACTCCCTTCATCCATCCATTTTCAACTTACTCATTTTTAACAAAGCTCAAACAATCTATAGAATAACTTTTGATCTTTATAACTGAATTACAATGGAAAAAACAATTTTGTTAAAGAGAACTGATGTCAAATAGATTGCTTGAAAACAAAACAAGATCCTAAATCACAATTTGATGCCAACACAGACTGAAACAACAATGAGGGCAGTAGTTTATTACCAGTGTGAACATTAGCCATCTTACAAATGTAGCAATAGTTAGGTATATAGGCATTTTTTACTAGTAGAACATGCTCATTAACTTGTTCCTATAGCAACCAAAATATTTTTAAGGTATGACATAAAAATAATTTTTTGTCAAACCCAGGTTTCCTTACATCAGGACACTTAGAGTCAGAATGGTTAATTCATTTTTAATATTTGAAAGAAATCAAAAATCTTTAACACATGCTGGAAGGTTAAAGGAGAATGATTAATAAATAGTTATCCCCAATGACAAGTGTGAAAAAAATCAAAATTAACTATTTTATCTTTCAATAACAAATCAGGCTAAAGTTTGATCAATCACTTTTTAAACTTATTGATAAAAACAGCTGTTTGCAGACATGTCTTAAATGTCTTTCATATTTTTTTTCCTGAAGTCAACACTAATTTTTACTTGGAATGTTGCAGTTAGATAACCTTATTCACCCCAAAGTTGATTCTAGAGCAATAGATATTAGCTATTAGAAAGAAGTAAGCCACAGTGAAGAAGGAAAAAAAAAAAAAGCTTGTAGAATTTGTAATGAAACAATAAGAAATAGAATTAAACTTAAAGAAGGTCTGAAGACTTGGAAACAGACTATAAGAACCAGATGGAGCCCTGAAAATCTACTCACTCAAATCTTCCATTGCAGATACCAGAAAGTGAGGGTCAGAGAGGGTAAGTGACTTACACATGATCAAAACAGTCAGAACTGGGTCAGTGGATTTGACTCACTCAGTTCTGTACTCTCTTCTTCATTTTTGACAAAAACAAATAAATAAATAAATAATTTAGGGGGTGAAATTGTAATTAAATGGGCTTCCCTGGTGATTTAGATGGTAAAGCATCTTCCTGCAATGCAGTAGACCCAGGTTTGGTCCCTAGGTCGGGAAGATTGCCTGGAGAGGGAAGGGCTACCTACTGCAGTATTCTTGCCTGAAGAATTTCACGGACAGAGGAGCCTGGCAGGCTTCCATTCATGGAGTTGCAAAGAGTCATGCACAACTGAGCAACTAATATTACACACAATGGTGATAAAAAAATTGTGAGAAAAATCACATTTCTATAGGCATTACGTACCGAAACTGTTCTTCCCACCTCCCTCAGTAGTATCAATAGCCTTTATTTTTCTTGTTCTAAACAGCACAATTAAAATTTTAAAAGTCATTTGAAGGGGCTGCTGCTGCTAAGTCGCTTCGGTCATGTCCGACTCTTAGCAGCCTCATGGACTGCAGCCTACCGGGCTCCTCCATCCATGGGATATTCCAGGCAAAAGTACTGGAGTGGGGTGCCATTGCCTTCTCTGATTTTAAGGGGTCGCAGGTCTAAATTTCTCTTCTTCTTACTCTAATTAGTTTACTAGTTTCATCAATATAATTTAGCTGATTTTCTTTAAACGATCCTGATGACATTTGCCTTTTTCCTTCCATAATATTCTAAACAGGACACAACCTACTATATTTGTAAAATAGTATAGTTAGATGTTGAAGGAATTAGTGTATCATTTAAAAGGCATGCAATGGGTGAAAAGTATTCTCTGAAATTATAACATCCTATCAGGCTAAAGACTTTCTTATGAATTAATGCCACACCTAGTCAAATACAGATATTTGGAAAGTGGAAACCATCCACTTCCTTTGTAACCATGATTCTCTTTAAAATGCAATATGTATTAGTCAGGCTTACCACAGGTTCTAGTTCCAGCCCTCATTGAGTCACTTTATGATCAAGTTTATAATCACTTTAGATGTCTGGGCTTCATTTCCCTTACCTATAAAATGAGGGAGTTGGAAAAGTTATCCCTGAACTCCTGCCAAGTTATTTTTTTTATATGGATAGTGTTACATTGTGTGACATGGTCTAAATAGCAGAATACTTTATTTCAGGATTACATAATGACCATCAGAGAACATTCTGATAATCTAAGAACTGGGGTATTTTCTAAAACATAACTTCTTAATGATCATATTGTTTAGTGTAATGTTAGGTATGACATCAAATAATTTTAAAATATATTTTTACATCCTGGCACTCAAGAGATATAGACAGATAGATATGGATATAGATCTTTCAATTTTATAAATTCGTCCTATGCTAAATGGCATAGATTTTGCAGCCTGGATTAGACTATTTATTTATTTACTTAGACAATTAATTATAATATAGTACTTTACAACACAATGAAGCAGAGTTGCACAAATTGCCCTGGTTACTATTTTGAAAGGTAAATAAGCCAAATATTCTACAATGTCACACATATAGGCAGAGATGGAAAAATGATATACTAATTTTTTGTGGTATTTAATGAACCACATAATGTAACATAGAGACTCCAGGGCTTTTAATGCAGAAATTTTCCAGAAACAATGCATTGCCTTGTAAGGCTAGAACAAGACGGCAAATAATTGAAAGAAACCATAGTTACCCAGAAGACTGGAACAAGAGAGCTTGGGCAAGTGATAAAATTGAAATGGGGACTAAGATAATCACGATGGTGGATCACTCACCTAGAGTCAAAAATCCTGGAATGTGAAGTCAAGTGGGCCTTAGGAAGCATCACTGTAAACAAAGCTAACGGAGGTGATGGAATCCCAGTTGAGCTTATTGAATATAGATGATGCTGTGAGAGTGCTACACTCAATATGCCAGCAAATATGGAAAGCTCAGCAGTGGCCACAGGACTGGAAAAGGTCAGTTTTCATTCCAATCCCAAAGAAAGGCAATGCCAAAGAATGCTCAAACTACTGCACAATTGCATTCATCTCACATGCTAGTAAAGTGATGCTCAAAATTCTCCAAGCCAGGTTTCAGCAATACGTGAACCGTGAACTTCCAGATGCTCAAGCTGATTTTAAAAAAGGCAGAGAAACCAGAGATCAAATTGCCAACATCTGACGGATCATCGAAAAAGCAAGAGAGATTCAGAAAAACATCTATTTATGCTTTATTGACTATGCCAAAGCCTTTGACTGTGTGGATCACAATAAACTGTGGAAAATTTTTCAAGAGATGGGACTACCAGACTGCCTGATCTGCCTCTTGAGAAACCTGTATGCAGGTCAGGAAGCAACAGTTAGAACTGGACATGGAAAAACAGACTGGTTCTAAATAGGAAAAGTAGTACGTCAAGGCTGCATATAGTCACCCTGCTTGTTTAACTTATATGCAGAGTACATCATGAGAAACGCTAGGCTGGAAGAAGCACAAGGTGGAATCAAGATTGCTGGGAGAAATATCAAAAACCTCAGATATGTAGATGACACCACCCTTATGGCAGAAAGTGAAGAGAAACTAAAGAGCCTCTTGCTGAAAGTGAAAGAGGAGAGTGAAAAAGTTGGCTTAAAGCTCAACATTCAGAAAATGAAGATCCTAGCTCTGGTCCCATCATTTCATGGCAGGTAAATGGGGAAACAGTGGCTGAATTTATTTTTCTGGGCTCCAAAATCACTGCAGAAGGTGATTGCAGCCTTGAAATTAAAACACGCTTACTCTTTGGAAGGCAAGTTATGACCAATCTATACAGCATATTAAAAAGCTGAGACATCACTTTGCCAACAAAAGTCCGCATAGTCAAGGCTATGGTTTTTCCAGTTGCCATGTATGGATATGAGATTTGGACTATAAAGAAAGCTGAGTGCTGAAGAATTGATGTTTTCCAGCTGTGGTGTTGGAGAAGACTCTTGAGAGTCCCTTGGACTGCAAGGAGATCCAACCAGTCCATCCTAAAGGAGATCAGTCCTGGGTGTTCACTGGAAGGTCTGATGTTGAAACTGAAACTCCAGTACTTTGGCTACCTCATGCGAAGAGCTGACTCATTGGAAAAGACCCTGATCCTAGGAAAGACTGAGGACAGGAGGAGCAGGGGACGACAGAAGATGAGATGGCTGGCTGGCATCACTGACCCAATGGACATGGGTTTGGGTGGATTCAGGGAGTTGGCAATGGACAGGGAGGCCTGGTGTACTGCAATTCATGGGGTTGCAAATAGTCAGACTCGACTGAGCGACTAAACTGAACTGAAGCCTGAATAATACAAATAAAAATTTTGAGAAATGCATGGTTATCCTTTTTCCCAAATACCAGTCACAGTTGTTAGTAATGATCAGACTAAATTAGCTCACTGAACTCTTGAAATCACTTTTTCTCCCAGTATCTGTCTTTACCGTCACAACATCCTGTGATATGGTATTATTACCACCATAATTTATTACATAAGGAAACAGACTCTGAGAGATGTTACCCATCTGAAGTCACATGCATAACCAGACTGTCCATCACATTTAGCTCAGAAACATTTCAAGACAAGTAAGAGTAAATGATATGATTATTATTCACATGGGCAAAAGTAATAGAATCTATTTTACACCACTCAACATTGTTTTTCCCAGTCTGACTAACTTCTGGAACCATTAGAGTCACTTGAGATTTTTCTGGCTCCACCTCAGACCCATTGAATCAGAATCTCCAGGGAAGGTGCATGGGAATTTGTTAATTTGAAGTGTCTCCCCAGGTGATTTGGGTGATTAGCCAACTTTTAGAGACGGTAGTAGTACAACTGAAAGTTAAGAGGATACAGTTGTATAAGTTTAGGATGTTTAGAAATAGCAAAATGCACCCATTGCAAAATTGACCCAATCCGGTTTCTCTCTTTTACAAACAAGCATGATAGATGTCTTTGTCACAAGTGAGTAGACAGACTGCCAAATACCACCTATATTTCTGGGTCAGAGACAGATTGGAACTCCACCAAGAGAAACTGGGCATTCGTACTTGGTCTTTTTCCATGGCGGGGACAAAACAATTCTAATCTTACTGATCTTTTCATTAAAGAATAAAGCAATCTCAGGGCATTAACTGCTGACAGTAACACAAACCATGGATTTCATGGATTAACCAAAGCACAAACAATCTAGAACATGTCTGTAGAACAATTCTTTGCTTGTGTAGTACAGGAGACAAAAACGTAGTAAGTCTGAGTTGAACTGAGTATAAGTACTTAATATAATATTTGTTATTTAAGAATTTGTGTGTCCATCAGCATAGCAACAGTCTCTCTTAAATGCTTAGAGATTCTGTTATGATATCACATAATATCAATAGTATTCAACTGCTGTCAAACACTTTCACATATATTAGCACGCTTTATCTTTACCATAAAGCTGTGAAGTGGATAGGAATTCTCAACAAATCAAAAGGATTATTATAATTAAAATGTATTCTTGCAGAATGCAAATACCCTGAGGTATTTCTGATTTACTTTTGGTTTCCTGCAAAACAAGATATATATCACCCCTTACACTCTGTGGAAAATAATTTCCAACTCTAAAATACTCACTAAATACTTTTTCTTAAATGAAAAATGATTTATGGAATGCTGATTTAACTGCAGGATTTGAGTTTAAAAAAGAAAATGAATCAAGTAATCAGGCTGTACTACATTAAATATCAAACATATAGAAGCTGATTGATTTCATCATAACAGCTTCTTAGCTCTACCAAAGGCTAAATCCTTTCCCCAACTCAATGGCTCACCTAAAGAATAGTGACTATGGTAAAACACTACAGTAAAGATTTTGCTCATGATCATTTGAAATATTTAACTAATATTTTCTACAAGGTAATTAAAATTCAAATACAAAGTTGTTATTTTTAATGTTTTTATTCACTAGCAATTTTATCCTCTATTCTTCCTTACTGAGATCCCAAATTTCTAACATTGTCTCAGTAATATTTTTTCTGTTAGAAAAACTTCAAAGATAAAACTTCAAAAAAAATTTTCTTTTTCTGGATAAAGTGAACATAGCTAAGAAAGTTACCACATTAGGAGAACACTATGAAAGCCAAATATTCAAATACCAATTACAACAAAGAACTACTTAGGCACACAATAATTTATCAAAGTTATTATTCAACTTAATATTATCAACAGGTTCAGGAAACAATATAAGTTTTTCTCATGAGAGAGACTCCATCTGAGTTTCTAATTAAATCACTTTTGTATAGTTCTTTTTCTTCCCTGCACAAAAGGTCTTTTTTCCCTTCCATTCTTGCTCTCCTTCTTTCTTTGTTGATACTGTTTACTTCCAGGCCTGCCTCTGAACTCTCTGTCTAATTAGCTCTTGATAGATCTGCTGCCCTGTTTCCACAAACATTTAATTCTGCCGTCAATCCCATTTACATTACAGCATGTTGCATTGTCTTTTACCAGCCTAATTTTGTTTGAGTGAATGTAAATCCCATTAAACAGTCACCTATTAGACTGTGGCATATAAACTCCAAAAGCCTCTTTATTACAAGAGCGAACATAAGGCCCAATTGATAAAAGATTTCTGGGACATTTCAATTTGTGATTGACTTCAAATATTCTGTCTGTTTTAAGCTTAGGTAGCTCAGTTTTTCAAAGTATTTGACAGAGTATTTGAGTATCTTTCGAATCCTACATTCCATGGCATGACACAATAAACATCACTTGCTTGTTGGATTTAGAAAAATACATATATTTACTTATACCTAAACATATGTTAAAGATGTATCCTTCCCCTTTTAGTTATTTTATTTTTCCCCATGGTAATACAGCTATATTATTTTCAAAAGACTACACAACAGTGTTTACAAATATCATGATGGCTTGCGGATCCCTCTGGAAAGAGCTCTTCTTAAATATTAAACAACTGTGCAGAAAAAGTGTTTTCTGAGGAGTTTTCTGAAGAGGGGTAAGACATAACATTCTAAGATGCAGCTCATCCAGAGGCAAGAAGATGCTGGCATCAGAGACAGCTTTGTCTGCTAACTAGAATGCAATTTGCTAGCCCCAAACAAGAGAAAGATGATTTCAGATATCATTGAAAGTTCTGGAAGGAGACAGTAGCCAATGATCAGAGTTAGTGATATTTATACCAATATATCCATCGGGTTAGTGGCAGCTACTGGTTTCTGTCTAAGTGAGGGTTCAGTGTAGACTCTCCCCAAGGCTGAGTGAAGCATTCAGCACTATGGTCACATCATTGTGCGGTTTCAAGTAAGGGTGAGAATGGCTTTTTTTCCATTTCCTTCTGGTAATAAACTCAGAAAGACACCCATGAAGTGCAAACCCTCATGCACAAAATTATTTCTCACCCCCGCAGGCTTGTCAAAGCCAATATTTCAGGGAAGCACAGGTTGCTGAAGGGGACTGTGATTTTTTTTGCCTGCTGTGAGTCTCTAAGGAAAACAAACATTCCAAAAGAGACTGCAGCCAAAATTGCTAATAACTTCACACAGCTCTTTTGCCATGATGACAAAATCCACAAGACTGAATAAGTAATGGGTGAGGCGGTCAGCCACAGCTATTTGTATAGAAATAAAAATATGCATGGTATCAAATGCTAGTTACGGAGTCAACCTATTTTAAGAATATAAACACTCATGGGTATGGTTTTGACAAATATATGGACTGTAAAGTGAATAATTATTAACAGACATTCAGCTTGTTGTAAGAAATATAAAAGAAGATTAGTGAAGCAAAGTGTATGTTTATGTTGTTTTAAGAGCATAAAAGGAAGGGAAAGGGGCAGTATACAAACTACTATGTATAACATAGATAAGCAACAAGGATATATTGTACAACACAGGTAAATGCAGCCATTGCTTTTTTATAACTTTAAATGGAGTATAATCTTTAAAAATATTGAATCGTTATGTTCCACATATGAAAGTAATATAATATTATAAATCAATTAAAAAGGAGCCTAAAATTTAAAAACAACTGAGAATCAGAAATGGATCTGTAATAAGAGTTGCATCAATATTCACCCATATTTACAATACACAGCTTCTCAAGTAAATAATATATAAATCTAAATTCTTGAATGTTCAGGCCCAGAAATACCAAGGAGTAAAATATAGAAGCAATTTTCTTAGATAATAGGTTCGTTATATCTCTCTACATATGTTTCATTTGAGTTAAGACTTGATTAGATATCCTGTGTATGAATATGAAACGGTTGCTTGTCTTTCTACCCATTACATAGTTTTAAGGACAGCATTACTACAATATTTGATATAATCAGATAAAGCATAATGGCTAGTATTAGTTTCATTCTGGTCCCCTTGGTTGTTCCTTTATGGTCACTTCAAACTTCATTTAGACTAGGATTTCAAAGGGAGAGGCACACATTAGTTTAGTGTTACTTATTCCCAAAATAGGCAATTTGACCTACTAGTTTGGTTCTTGTGGTTTACTAAAGTTGTTTTTTTTTCTGGCATATTAATATTATATTGTAAAATATGACTAACTTCTAAAGGAAATTTTTAGTGCTGTGCCTGGAAACAAATCAAGAAATACATAATAAGTATATTGATGGAAGTTGTAGGTCACTAAACCCATGATTTAAACAAAGATGATGTTCTGAAATTATTGCACTCAATATGACAGCAAATTTGGAAAACTCAGTAGTGGCCACAGGACTGGAAAAGGTCAGTTTTCTTTCCAGTTCCAAAAATGGACAATGTCAAAGAATGTTCAAACTACCACACAATTGTACTCACTTCACACACTAGAAAAGTAATGCTAAAAATTCTTCAAGCTAAGCTTCAACAATATATGAACTGACCATAGAAAAAGAAAAAGAATTCCAGAAACACTTCTGCTTCGTTGATTACACTCAAGTCTTTGACTACACAGATCAAAACAAACTAGAAAATTCTTTAAGAAATGGGAATACCAGACAACCTTACTTGCCTTCTGAGAAATCTGTATGTAGGTCAAGAAGCAAGAGTTAGAACCAGACATGGAACGAATTGGTTACAAATTGGGAAAGGAGTACATCAAGGCTATATATTGTCACCCTGCTTATTTAACTTATATGCAGAGTACATCATGAGAAATGTTGGGCTGGATGAAGCATAAGCTGGAATCAAGATTGCCAGGAGAAATATCAGTAACCTCAGATATGCAGATGACACAACCCTTATGGCAGATAATGAAGAGGACTAAAGAGCCTCTTGATGAAAGTGAAAGAGGAAAGTGAAAAAGCTGGCTTAATACTCAACATTCAAACAACTAAGATTATGGCATCCGATCTCATCACTTCATAGCAAATAGACGAGGAAACAATGGAAACAGAGAGATTGTATTTTCTTGGGCTCCAAAATCACTGCAGATGGTGACTGTAGCCATGAAACTAAAAGGCACTTGCTCCTTGGAAGAAAAGCTATGACCAACCTACACAGCATATTAAAAAGCAAAGACATTACTTTGCCAACAAAGGTTCATCTAGTCAAAGCTATGATTTTTCCAGTAGTCATGTCTGCATGTGAGTGTTGGACCATAAAGAAGGTAGAATGCCAAAGAATTGATGCATTTGAACTGTGGTGTTGGAGAAGACTCTAAGCATCCCTTGGACTGCAAGGAGTTCAAACCAGTCCATTCAGAAGGAAATCAGTCCTGAATATTCATTGGAAGGACAGATGCTGAAGCTGAAGCTCCAGTACTTTGGCCACCTGATGTGAAGTGAGCTGGTGATGGCCAGGGAAGCCTGGCATGCTGCAGACCATGTGGTCGCAAAGAGTCGGACACAGCTAAGTGACTGAACTGAACTGACGCAAAGAGCCAACTGATTAGAAAAGACCCAGATGCTGGGAAAGATTGAAGGAAGGAGGAGAAGAGGATGACAGAGAACAAGATGGTTGAATGGTATCACTGACTCAATGGACATGAGCTTGAGCAAGGTAAGCCTGGCATGCTGTGGTCCATGGGATTGCAGAGTTGGACACGACTGAGCGGCTGAACAACAACAAACCCATGAAGGTTTCTAGATCCACAAGGGCTCTGTATTATCTATAACATTTATAAAAATAATTTTAATAACTTTTAAAAATAAATATCTGTATGTTAGACCAGGTCAAAATACCTGTAAGTCACAGTTCTTCTTTAAAAAGTAGAAAAAAAAAATCTAAATTGTTAAGATTAAATAGGACCATTCCATAAACAAATATGTGCGAACTTCTTAACACAAATAATAAGCTGTAACAGACACGAGGTATACAATAGTCAACGATCCTATTTCTCACAGAGCTATAATGAAGTAGGTCAAAAACTACATAATCACAACCTTTGATAAGCTCTATCCTGGACACTGATGGCTATTATAGCTTTGCATCTTTGACATGTGTTTCCTTTCAACCATCTATTTATGGAAGTTTGCATTTTTAAAGTCAATCTGTCCCAAGGAATTATTATAAATTGATCCCTCTGCCTGTCTATGGCACAAGTAAACAATCACAAAACCCATCCTTAGTCAGTGAGATGACCCTGTTCTCTGTTCACAGTGCTGGGAAACCATCTGAGATGAGGCGTGTTCACTGCACTAAGAACACAACTGTGATGCTAATATGAGAACAGAACAGCTTTGGGCCACTTTGTCACAATTAGGGAAAAGCCTGGCTCAGAATGAAGCCAAAAGAGAAAAGTAGATTTGAGATACTAAGACAGTGAGAAGGTGTCCTAATGGCGTGGGCTTTCCCCGAGATCTATTTATGTTCAACATCCTGAACATTCCTGGACTTCCCATTTTTGTGAGCAAACACAGTCCCTTAGGTGAAGCTAGTTTCAGACTCGGTTTCAGTCATCTACAACCAAACGGGCTATAATTATAGGTACAGAAGACAACAGCAGAGTAAAATGAGGATAACACAGTGTTTCAAGCAGAGAAAATATCATGAAGATCCCATATTTGATAAAAACCGTCAGTGTATTTGACAAACTATGAACATAAGAATACTATTACTGTCACCATAACTATAACTTTCATAGCTTCTAGGTCTTGATTTGAGGCCCTAAGAATGATACCCCTACCAAGATAGTGACTTCCACCAGACTCTCTTCATTTGAAACCTGTATTTTATGTATTCTATTGGGCTATCAAAGAGAAGGATTTTTTTTTTTTTCTTCTAAATGCAGGTGTTATATAAATAGAAAGGTAGCAGAGAGAAAGACTTAGATTTGGGAAAGGAGATAACCGGGAGGCCTTGGTAAGCCACCAGGCTGAGGGCCTTGGGAATTCCAAGGATAGTGTAGTAACAAGGAGTTTCCTGACATAGCTGATAAGAACACTGGAGAGGAAAGAAACTTAAGACTGAAACTACGGTTCCCCAGATTTGCCTAAGGCTAGCCCTGGCTACATAATTCATCATATTCTTTAAATGAAATTAGGTGATTTGAAATAGTGCTTTCCACTGGTATTAATTTGAAAGACTTGGTTTTTGAAAAGGATTCATTTAGCAACTTTGAAATCTGCCTTCACTTGTTTATTCTGATTGTTTTAAGTAAGTAGTTAAAAGACAGTCTGATACATGGTATTCTTTCTAAGTACTCTTCAATTCTTAAAATCTGATAATCGGAGTATTTTTGGATAACTGACAGTTACTTTGACTAACAGAAGTTACACTCAGCAAAATAGAAAGGCTTCAGGAGTAATGCTCTGAGTTAGTAGATATCAGAGAGAGAATGTATAATTACCAATATTCTCTACAGTTTATTTATTGCCATACCTCAAGATCCTGACTCAGCCATGCTTACAAAAGGAGACTTTCTCTTACTGTCTTTCTTTGTTTATCTATGGTGCCTATTAATATAGTACCTGAGTGAGACTGTTTAAATTCAAAGGGAGTTTTTGCCTGAAGGAGGACAGCAGAATTGGGCCCAGTGGGAATTCTATCTGAGTATCTGAGGGCAGAATTTAGTCAACTGGAAGGGCAGTTACTAGCTAGGGATTTAACTACTGCAGCAAAGTTTTAAGGAAGAAAGTAACTGACAATATAATAGGGGCATTCTTGTTCCCTCATTTTCCCTAAATAGAATTATTTTGATAAAACAAAAAACAAACAAACAAAAAAAACTGAATTGGACAGACTAGCTCTAAATTATGGCATCTTGAATTTAGAATTTCAATCATTGAGTCTTGAATATCGCTCAAATTCTCTGTCAAACGGATTCTATAGAAGAGTTAATGGAGAATATTTAGCCTGTCAGCCTTAACAAAAATCAGTATAAAAATATGAGGTAAATATTTCCCTATCTGGCATATATCCAAATCCTTAATTATAAAAATCCCATATGAAAATAATTAATTTAAATGTCATGTATCTATTTAAAAGAAAATAATTCAGATAAACAAAGTAGCAGTCATTTTTAGATTAGAAAAAGAAATGACAAACACCTATTTTTACTGCATGATAATGGCATCTGTTTCAGACTTTTAATCATTCTATTTGCATTTTTAATGACAGAAGTCATATGTATATATATGCATACTTGTATAAATACAAGTTTATGCATATATTATTTTTCTACAGGCAGAGGAGAAAGTTCATTCTAACACCCACACATAATCATGTTCCCTTTCCCTTTCATCCCCAACATCCTCAAGTCACCACTCCAAGTCGGACTAGTACCTTCCCTGCTACCCTTATATATACATGTATATACATATATATATAATAACACAAGTGCTGTTTGATATGACTGCAATAGTCTTTACCATGCAAATTTTTAAGTGTGAAAAATGTTTTACACTCATATACTTCAATGGGAACAGATCATAGAAATTACCTCTATGTCTAGTATGCCAGCAAATTCGGAAAACTCAGCAATGGCCACAGTACTGGAAAAGGACAGTTTTCAGTCCAATCCCAAAGAAAGGCAATGACAAAGAATTCTCAAACTACCGCACAATTGCACTCATCTCACATGCTAGCAAAGTAACGCTCAAAATTCTCCAAGCCAGGCTTAAACAGTACATGAACTGAGAACTTCCATAAATTCAATCTGGATTTAGAAAAGGCAGAGAAACCAGAGATCAAATTACCAACATACATTAGATCACAGAAAAAGCACGAGAGTTCCAAAAAAAAAACACTACTGTTTTATTGACTACCCCAAAGCCTTTCACAGTGTAGATCACAACAAAATGTGGAAAATTCTTAAAGAGATGGGAATATCAGACCACCTTACCTACTTCCTAAGTAATCTGTATGCAAGTCAAGAAGCAACAATTAAAACTGGACATGGAACAAAAGACTGGTTGTATATTGTCACCTTGCATGTTTAACTTATAAGCAGAGTATATTATGTGAAATGCCAGATGGGATGAAGCACAAGCTGGAATCAAGATTGCCAGAAAAAAATATCAATAACCTCAGATATGCAGATAACACCACCCTTATGGCAGATAGTAAAGAGGAACTAAGAGTCTCTTGATGAAGGTGAAAGAGGAGAGAGAAAAGGTTGGCTTGAAAGAGGAGAGAGAAAAGGTTGGCTTGAAACTCAACATTCAGAAAACTAAGATCATGTCATTGGTCTCATAAATTTATGGCAAATAGATGGGAAACAATGGAAACAGTGAGAGAGTTTATTTTGGGGGACTCCAAAATTACTGCAGATGGTGACTGCTGCCATGAAATTAAGAAACGCTTGCTCCTTGGAAGAAAAGCTACAACCAATCTAGACAGCATATTAAAAAGCAGAGACATCACTTTGACAACAAAGGTCCTTCTAGTCAAAGCTGTGTTTTCTCCAGTAGTTACATATGGATGTGAGAATTGACTATAAAGAAAGCCGAGCACTGAAGAATTGATGTTTTTGAAATGTGGTGTTGGAGAAAACCCTCGAGAGTCCCTTGGATTGCAAGGAGGTCCAACCAGTCCATCCTAAAAGAGATCAGTCCTAGGTGTTCATTGGAAGGACTGATATTGAAGCTGAAACTCCAATACTTTGACCACCTGATGTGAGGAACTGACTCACTGGAAAAGACCCTGAATGCTGGGAAAGATTAAAGGCAGGAGGAGAAGGGGATGACAGAGGATGAGATGGTTGGATGGCATCACCGATTCAATGGACATGAGTCTGAGAAATCTTCAGGAGCTGGTAATGGACAGGGAAGCCTGGCATACTGTAGTCCATGGGGTCAAAAAGAGTTGGACACGACTGAGTGACTTCACTCACTCACCACATAGGAGGCACTATGCCAGGTAGTGTAAACATAAAGCACAAAGAACAAAAAACTCTTATTACGGCGCTTAGTCTAACTGAACAAAACTAAAACACACAACCACAATGACTGTGTCTGTTTGAGTTTGTAAAACTGATTATTCAACTTGAAAGTTAAGAGACCCCAGAGAAAACGCAACTGTTTCCACACTTTTGGATGTTTTCTATGACTACTTCTTCCGAATATTACATCTACCAACCTGCACTGTCTTATGAGGCAGGAAATTTATTATGGGAAAGCAAGCTCTGCTTCAGCCATTTAGATCTGAGTAGCAGCCATAACACTCTTATCCGCCCAAGCATGTTTAAGATATGGTAACAATTAATTAAAGAGAACACAGAGCTACAGATGACTCTAAGGAACATTTCTGAGTACAGATTGATGGTCTTGTATATACTTTAATCAGTTCTAGTGTAATCTTATCATGTGTTTTTAAAAGGCTTTACACTGATTTTGTTTCATGGAAAGTGGGAACAACTGTGTTAAAATTAAGTTAATTTCATTGATAATGGTAAATCAGTCCATTTATGAAAGGATAAAATGTGCTTTAAATGTGCGATTCCATCACAGGTGCCATTTAGCTTGTTCTTTCAAACATTAACTAAGTATCTACCTATGTGTGTGTGTGTGTGTATACACACATGAAAACTGAGTTTTCATTCCAGTCCCAAAGAAAGGCGATGCCAAAGAATATTCAAACTACCACACGCTTGCACTCATTTCACATGTTAGCAAAGTAGGCTCAAAATTCTCCAAGCCAGGAATCAACAATACATCAATTGAGAGCTCCAAGATGTTCAAGCTGGATTTAGAAAAGGCAGAGGAACCAGAGATCCAATTGCCAACATCCATTGAATCAAAGAAAAAGCAAGAGAAGTCCAAAAAAACATCTACTTCTGCTTCACTTGACTATGCTAAAGACTTTGATTGCATGGATCACAATAAACTATGAAAAATTTTTAAAGAGATGGGAATAGCAGATCACCTTACCTGCCTCCTGAGAAATCTGTATGCAAGTCAAGAAACAACAATTAGAACTGGACATGGAACAACAGACTGGCTCCAAATTGGGAAAGGAGTACTTCAAGATTATATATTGTCACCCTGCTTATTTAAATTATATGCAGAGTACATCATGCGAAATGCTAGGCTAGATGAAGCACAAGTTGGAATCAATATTGCCAGGAGAAATATCAATACCCTCAGATATGCAGGTGACACCACCCTTATGACCAAAAGCATAGAAGAACTAAAGGGCTTCTTGATGAAAGTTAAAGAGGAGAATGAGAAAGCTGACTTAAAACTGAACATTCAAAAAACAAAATGATCATGGCATCTGGTCCCATCACTTCATGGCAAACATATGGGGAAACATGGAAACAGTGACAGACTTTATTTGGGGGGCTCGAAAATCACTGCACATAGTGACTGCAGCCATGAAGTTAAAATACACTTACTCCTTGGAAGAAAAGCTATGACCAGCTTAGACAGAATATTAAAAAGTAGAGACATTACTTTGCCAACAAAGGTCCGTATAGTCAAAGCTATGCTTTTTCCAGTAATCATGTATGGATGTGAGAGTTGGACCATAAAGAAATCTGAGCACTGAAGAATTGATGCTTTTGAACTGTGGTGTTGGAGAAGACTCTGAGAGTTCCTTGGACAGCAAGCAGATTGAACCAGTCCATCCTAAAGGAGAACAGTCCTGGGTGTTCATTGGAAGGACTGATGCTAAAGCTGAACCTCCAATACTTTGGCCACCTGATGCAAAGAGCTGACTCATTAGAAAAGACCCTGATTCTGGGAAAGATTGAAGGTGGGAGGAGAAGGGGATGACAGAGGATGATATGGTTGGATAGCATTACCGATTCAATGGACCTGAGCTTGGGTAAACTCTGGGAGCTAGTGATGGTTGAGGAGGCCTGGTGTGCTGCAGTCCATGGGGTCACAAAGATTCAGACATAACTCAGCGACTAAACTGACTGAATTAACAAATCTGAGTATTTTAACTGTTAAAATATATTTAACTATAACTTACATCAAATACTTAGTTAACTAGAGAAAGTTTCACAGATTGTATAGCCAGTTTCTAATAAGCATTCTGCTCATAACATCAGAAAATCTTTCAGGGTATTTAACTGCTTTTCAAAAATATTTTATCAGACTCCTTCAGAACAACGGTAGTAAAGAGAAAGTGGCAGAGAAAATCATACTTTGTATTTTGTCTGTGGGCTAATTTAGTGAGAGAACACAATTTTTAGGCAGAAAACTAAAAGTACACTAAAGGGTATAAAATACATGTCTAATTTTTATCCAGTCTAAAATACATTCAGAGGATGATTTTTTTAGCAGTAAACTGTTTTATTCTCTCCATCACTCTTTCATATTATTTATAATGTTAAGCCTTAACATTATAGCTATTAATTACCTAATATATATATATATATATATATATATGTGTGTGTGTGTGTGTGTATACACATACATAAATATGTATAAATTTCTTTCAACCTGTAACATATAATACATGTTATCTGTTGGTATTATACCCAGTCTCTTTCCCAAAAACTGTAACTTTGAAATTTCTCAGATACATATTGAAACTGTACTTAGAATATTTTTAAAAATTGTTACAAATGTACTTGTCTAGAAGCCTTAGAACTGTCTTCAGTTTAGCAAAATGTTGAAATGTAAGAATTAAGAATAGTAGAATAAGCTACATTTAAAAACCATATATAAATAGAACTATCTCTAAACAGCTTCAAAAGTCAGGTCAGGAAAATGAATGACTGTAGGGAGCTTGATAGAGTGTAAACATTTGGATACATAAATCTCATTCAGGTTCACATCCATATGCCCTGAGGGCAAAGCCAGGCATGAAGCCTTTGCATGTTTCCTACTGGACTGGGTCATAGGTAGCGATATTTGCTGTATGGTCTTGTGATGAGGTAGCGTGGGGAGAACCAGCTGGCCAAGGCTAATGCACCATCTGGGCTGAAAAAATATTGCCAATTCTATTGGCAGAGGGGAAAGAGTGAGTTTGTAATCGAGCTATAAATCATAAGCAGGTCTTGCAAGTTGTCAATTAAAAGTCTGATATATTGATGTCCTCAATGCATGGTTGACTTCTTGCTTTTTAAATATCACTATTTACATAATAAAATCCCTTTAAATATCAATCTTTACCTAATACAAATTACTCAAAGCACCCATAAGAAACAAATCATCACATTAAGAAATGTGACTTAGAGAAAGAAAAAAAAAGAAGAAGATAAATCTGTTGATCACAGCTGTGGCAGCATTCCTGAGTATCCAGATGATAATATTTTAACTTTAAATTTAAAGCTTAAATTGCGATTACTTCTCACTGACTGTATTATCTTCATGCATTTTTCTGTCTCAAAAGAGAAGAAAATCCTTATATTAGCACCCATTTATTCATACACACACACATATACACAAATTACTGTTTGCCACTACATTATGAGCTAGTGAAAAGATCACAGTTTTGTGCAAAGTATCTGTGAATCATAGAGAGGCTGGAGTGATATGGGAAGGGTTAACAATAATATAAAGTAACCAGGATATAGTAGCTGTGCAATAAATGACAACTGCATTATGTGATGTAGGGAAAGTATACATTTGCACAGTCTCTATTTAAATATTTTTTGTGTTATTTTTTAATCAGAGTAAATGTATGAATTATACTAAAAAAAACAGAGAATATAAAATTCAAAATGATTAGCCCTGAAATTTTGGCCAGGCATTCACCAAATTCATCACTAGACTCCACACAGTCCACTCTTAATTTCATTGTGGTTCAGTAGCTAAGTCGTGTCCAACACTTTGCAATCCCATGGACTGCTGCACACCAGGCTTCCCTGTCCTCCACTCCTGGAGTTTACTCAAGTTCATGTTCACTGATTTGAAGATGCTGTCTAACCATCTCATTTTCTGCCACTCTCTTCTCCTTAATGGTGTTACTATTTTATTTTTTGAGGTTGTCTCAGTCAGATGACCCTAGGATTGATCAAGCTCTGTTGCCACTCTATAAAAACTTGTGGGATAATCACCAAACAAGACAACTCAAACAATATGTGAACAGCTCTATATTAGGTACTTTGAATGTGAGTGAGTGAAAGCTGTTCAGTTGTGTCCAACTCTTTGTGACTCCATGGACTATATAGTCCATGCAATTCTCCACGGGAGTCTTCCCAACCCAGGGATTGAACCCAGGTCTCTCAGATTGCAGGCAGATACTTTACCAGCTGAGGCACCAGGAGCTAATCTATAAAGATATATTAGCAACTACAGGGATCACCCTGATGATCAGAACTTAAACTATGGTTATACTTGATCAAGGTTGAAGTATCAGAGACAGCTGACAAATATAACCAGCTTTGCAGTTTTCTATCAATTTCTACTCATCAATATATATCCCTGAGACAAAGTAGGATAATTATAGAATGAAACAAAAAAATCTAGTCAAGTGTAAAACACAGAACTGATGCTTTCCAATAAGAGAATCCCATCTGCTTCTAATTCAGAAAAAAGCATTGCTCTATTGAACTTGAAATGCTGTATATGACAGTTTTTCAGTAATATGCATAAATATTTAAAATTGGATAAATCAAATACTAGAACTTAGAGAAATATCAAAATAAATGCATTCAAAAAAACAAAATTAAATTAGTATATTCTCTTCATCCTCTTTTCTCTCTGCTTCTGTCCTAGATAGCCTATACCCTCACCATCTCCCTTCAACCCATTTTCTACCCTGCTCTGTACCTCAGGAGGCTGAGACTGCATCTCGTTTGCCAACTGGCTTTCATCTGTATGTGAAAAACCTGAGAAAAACCTCCAAGAGTTTGGAGAGCAAGAAGACAGAGACTTCCAACTATTCAATAGGACTGGGACCAGGGTGAGGTAAGCGAGCAGCCCAAAGTGTAAAATCTAAAGAGGAACTCACTCTTAGGTACTAGTCATATTTAGTCATGCCATTTTTGTACCAAGTCTGCATCCTTCAACAAGTATAACTCCCTCAAAATATACTCTCATGGGTGATTCCAACTCTCACTGGACTCCCGTAGCACTGGTCAGCCATAAAGGTGATAATAACTCTAATGTTGCTAATCTTTATCTCATCATTCCTTATTGTATTCTCGTTGGCTAATACCTGTTGTTAAATTCTCTTTCCTGAAGTGGCTCTGATAAAATGTCATTTCAGAATTTAAAGTTAGCTTACAAGTATGTTGTTATGCACATTTGCAAATTCACAAATTTGGGACTACTATCATTTCTTGAATAAATTAATATTTGTAAGTGTCACTATTTATAATGAAGAAGTGGCCTTAAAATTAATTGGCAGCAGTATATAATCCACTTTTCATTACTGAATAAACTTGTTTTGGTTTCATTTAAAATTAATGTCTGTATGATATATACGAGATCAAAAATCATTTTATTGAAACAAAAATCTATCAGTTATTGTACATGATTTCTCATTCTTTTTCATCCCTACCTGAGATGACATTTTTAAACATTAATGAAACCTTTGTGATCAAAACAAATCAATTCTATTGAAGTACGATACTATTTTGCTTGTTTCTCAGAAGCTAACAATTTATAATTCATTTTGTCACAAATGTTATAAAATTAAAGTTTTTTATTAAGTAATGACATATATAAAGCTGATAACTTCATTTTGTAAAAGACAAAACTGAAAACAATAGATGTAAAATAGATTTGAAATATCTAACAATTAAGAGACAATTTATCACCAGATATTTATAAATAATCATTTACTTACACAGCTTTTTGATAAACATGTTCAATACTGTAATATTTAAAATAAAGTGAGGAATGTTTCCCAAAAAACTTGAAAGATGATGATAGAAAGGTGTATATAATGTGCACTCAAGTATAATTTTAAACTAAATGTAAATAGACATAAGAATATATATTTATATATAAGTCATTAGAAATGATTCTGTTTATATTAAAGATACCTGTGACCAAACATCTTTAAAATACTATATAAAAGCATATCAATGCAAATTAAATATGAAAATATTTGAATTTTGAAATAGTTTCAGACCATTCACACGCACACACACAAAAACAAAATAGCAAGTAAATAAAAATATATCCTTATATGAAGACAGAAAAACAGTGCTGAAATCTGGTGTTTTAATTAGATGTTCGCTTGAAATGTAAATGATTGGGGGAAATGTATCATTATTTTACTGCAATTCATTCTCACTAACAGATTTTTAAAAGGAGTATCTTTTGGGAATTGAATATTTTATAAAGCATGTAATTAAAAGACAATTTGGTCCAGCTCCCTGAATCCAGATATAGTTTGGAATTTTTTTGCCTCTCTAGTCAAGACTAACAATTTTATTGATGTTTACTCCTTTTGCTCTTGAAGATCAATCTTATTCCACATTACTTGGTAAAAGAGATCAGTTTCTACATTGAGCAAAATGCCTTACATAGTTCTCACTTCATGGATAAATACAATTACAACTTTGCATATCTTTCTGTGTAATCTAATTTAGAAGATAAAAATTGAAATTTTTATATACCCCACCTCTCCTGTCAGAAATTAGAAATCCATATTTTATATTATCTGTGATAAAATAGTTTGTGTGTGTGTGTGTGGGAAGAGAAACTTGAGAGTAGTTTTCCTTATTGGAGAGTACACTGCTTTTAAGAAACCATCATAACTAGTACTTCAGCCCCTGCCAAGTCTACATGGTCCTTTAAAGAAACTCCCTGTAAGTAAAATAAGAGTTCTTCTTTCCTGTTTAAACTGGGGAACTCACTCCCTCCTGTATCTAGGACTCTACCATCCTTAATCTTGCTTATGATTCTTACTGAAAACTTTCAATATGAAAGTTACTAAAACCTTCAATAAAATAATCAAATAATATGCTCTTTTGCACAGTTGCCAACACAACATACAGCAAAGTCAAACACATAGCAAAATGTTTCCATTGAGATTAAAATTAGGTGAATGAAGAGCATCTAATGGACATAGGAAGTGTCAGATCATCCAATGCTTATGGATGTTTTAGAAACTGGGATGCCAGGTCCTCAATGATTGTTTTTAAAGAGTATATGCCATTTATTCATTCTAGAAATTACATATATTAGTCTTTATTCATTCTGTAGCAACTTCGTCTTTCAATGTGAAATGCTTCTCTCTACATGATAATAATAATTATCCCAATAACAGGTAACATTTATTGTGAGCTCAGGTTTCCAAGTGCAAACCACAGGGTTAAAGGCTTACAGAGATTAAATCATTTAATCCTCCTAACAATCGGTGAGGCAGCTATTACAATTATTGACCCCAGTTTACAAATCTAGGAAGTAACACAAAATTGACACTTCTGAGGTCATACATACCCAATAATGAAGCAAATAAACTTAAATCAAACTACTCTGTTACACTGCTCCACTACACTACAAAGAAGGCAGCCCAATATAGTTCACTATGACGTCAATTATTTTTGCTGTAAATTTCAGAATCACTTATGGGCAATTAAATCCTAATATTGGCATTAACTAGTTAATTAACTAATTTCCAAAAAAGATTCATATAGTCATAGCTATGGTTTTTCCAGTAGCCATGTACAGACATGAGAGTTGGATGATAAAGAAGAACCAAAGAAATAATGCTTTTGAATTGTGGTGCTATAGAAGACACTTGAGAGTCCCTTGGACAGTAAGGAGATCAAACCCATCAATCCTAAAGGAAATTGACCCTGACTATTCATTGGAATGACTGATGTTGAAGCTGAAGCTCCAATCCTTTGACCAGCTAATGCAAAGAGCCAATTCACTGGAAAAGACCCTGGGAAAGATTGTAGGCAGGAGGAGAAGGGGACAACAGAGGGTGAGATGGTCGGATGGGATCACTGACTCAATGGACAGTAGTTGGAACAAACTCAGGGAGATAGTGAAAGACAGGGAAGCCTGGAATGTTGCATTACATAGGGTAGCAAAGAGTAACACATCACTTAGCCACTGAACAAAAACAGCAATTGGCATTAATGCTAGACAATCTCTTTGAAGAATACAATGGATATCTTCCCAATATTAGGATACAGAATTTATGAGAAAAGTCTAAGTTGTTTACACAAATATGATATAAAAATATAGTGCCCAATATATTCTTCATTGGTTCCAGGAACTCCCTCATGCATATCAACATCTGAAGAAGCTCAATTCCCTTACATAAAATGGTTTTAGTCCAGTGAATGCAGTCACTCTTCCCATATCTGTGTTTTCAAATCCAAAGATTCAACCTACTGCTAATCAAAATTGAATCCGAAGATGCAAAACCCACAGATACAGAGGACCTACTTTATCTATTCTTAAGTCACATTTTCTCTATACTAATATTTACTGAGTCCTAACCATGTGCAAGGAATTGTCCTAGGTGCTATTAAATCTTGCCTAACCTCCCCTGAGATTTTACTTTGAGTCTCATTACTGAACAGCTATGTATAATAATGGCAGGGACACAGAGGTAATGATATAGCATTATTTAAAAATAATAGCCCAATAATGTCAGCATGGTATCACCATCCTAGGCATCAGGAAAAGCAGCAGGGTCCTGAAAACTCAGATTTCAAGCACTAATGAGCAGTGATAGCCAACAGAACAGCAGTCTGTTGTTTGAAAAGATTGGTGAATCTTTATAATAGTTTTCACAAACTATCTATCTCTTTCAATTCAGTTTGTTTTATTCACAGTACTGCCACATAGCATGGCAGAAATTTCGTTTGTTTTTAGTTTGACATTTTAACTACCGTGTCCTACATTAGATCAGTCAGAAATAGTCTCCAAATGTGACTTGGAGAAAACATCATTTTTTTTTCCACTAAGGTGTAAACTTATGGTCTCATACTCTCTCTTTTTTTTTTTTTTCCTTTCTTACCTAAATCATTGGAGCAAAAATGAGAAAAGTCATTACATCAGCAAATTAGTTCACCCAAGGAGTAGCCTCAAACCACAGGTTAATTTGAACTGTTCAAATATAATTACTTAAAAAGGAAAGGATTCATTACTTTTGTGGTGTTTGCTGGTTCATTGCACCATTGTCAGAGATTGTCAATAAACAAATTACATCTAACACTGCCCTTCTGCTGAACAGGTCTAAGAATATCTACTTGCATATTAGGCTTTGTTTCAATTTTTGTGTGTGACCCATATTCACACGCTCTGGATTTTTAACATTTTAAAGTACTCTCAATTTCACTTAATAATTGCATAAAAGCAATATAAGTGGTCTAATATAAATACACATAGGACACTTAAATAAAACATTTATGTTGTTATATAGCGTCAGCTTGTCTTTTGTTTGTTTTTTAACCAGGTGCTTCATGAAACTGGCTGAAAATGATACAAATACATCTGCATTTGTCTGGCAAGAATGCCCACAGCTTTGATAAAATTTATAAAGTATCCCAAGTCACACACACACACAAAAAGATGAAGAACCATTGCACTAGAAAACTATTTTTAATAGTGACTAAAAACTAAGATATAAACTGAGATAAGAACAGAGAAGTGGGCAGAGTGTGAAGAGAACCACTCAAATAATTGCAAACTAGGCACCAGAGTCAAACAATATACATACTTAGTTACTTATGAGATTCACAAAATCTAAGGAAAATACAATTACCAATATTTTTTCAGGTGAAAAATGGACTTGGAGAATCTGGTTTCTAATCTTAGCAATGCTTTTGACTCATACACAAATATATCTCTCCAATGTGCAAGAATCATTATTTCTGTCTGTTTTATTCAGGCATTAAAAAGATAAAATTTAGAAAAATGTAGTAACACTTTTGTATGTGCTTAATGCTGATCTCTATTAAGCAAAGATTCTTAATTTCTAACATAATTGCTTTGATGCAAGAAGATGGCTGGAGAAACAAAACAATTTCCTCTCTGATTTTCTTTATTTAGTCAGGAATATTATTCCATTAAAAATGGTATCCATCAATCGTACTAATAGATTTAGACACATAATCTCTGGCTGGATCCTCACTACCAGATGGTATATTCCAACAAGCTTTTATAACACTTTAAAAATACTGTAAACCTTTCCTTCCCTGATTTCATATCTTGTCCTGTTCTTGCTATAGCTTCCTCTATCACAATCATACTCTGATATCTGAAAATCTCCATATATTATACTACCATCTCTACTTTTTTTCTTGTGCTTAGATTTTTTTACAGTGTTAAATAAAGGTAAGCTTAAATGTTACACATCATTAGAGGCCATCCAAATTCCCAATGATGTATAATTTGAAAGCTTAAAATAGAATAAAATGAACTGATTTAAGATCAAAGACCAATATATGCCATCTAAAGAAATGTGATACAGAAATATTTCAAAACTTATGCTACAGAAATTTGTGAGATATGTAATATATATCTCACAAATTTCTTAGTCTGTACTATATTATGTGTCTCAGAAATGGTTCATTCATAACATTAATATGTTGGTAATCATGACTAATTTAGGACTCTTTCTAGTAACCTATATAATAAAAATCCTTACATACTCATGGATGATGAATATGGATTCAGAGGTTATGTGCCCACAACTCCAAGCATTACTAATTCCACAGACAATAATATTAATGAGTCTTCCTGCATAACTTCCCTCAAAAGCCCTGATATTACATGTCATCATAATTCTTTGCTTCTCAAATATGGATACCATGGGCCAGATGATATTTGAAATTACAGGGCAAATACAATTTTGAAATTTGGCAAATGATATTATATCCTAGTTGTTTTATATAAACACATGAAATTAAAAATCCACAAATAACCTTTAAAATAAAATTTAAGTCTTGAAGAAAATGTAACGTTCTCAGCAAGGATACTATTTCTCTATCATCTGCCACCAGGGATATGAGAGGGAAATGGACACATCATGGCATAATTGTGCCTTGTAGCTTTTAATAATCCTCTCATTATCACCATTAGTTGAAGAAGCACCTGAATTTGGACAGGCTGATTCTATCATTTGGTAGACATGTGACTTGGGGAAAATCACAGATGTTGTAAACCTCAGTTTCCTCATTTGTAATAGGAGGCCACCACCACTTACTACAAGGAATATAATATATAAACTACCTGGCATAGAGGAAATTAAAGAGCTAACAGTTCTTTTTTACTTTCCCTGAAGTGACTAGATATATGCTGAAAAGAGGATAATATATTTAACACAAATATTTAATAATGTATTAGTCTTTAAGTAGATGTAAACTATTGGTAAAAAATCTTCCCATTTCAGAATACTTACTTCAGCTCTGTTCAGTACAAACAAATCAAAATTTCAACACAACAGTTTTTATACCATAACTCCAAGTGTTTGGATTTATGAGCCAAAAAAAAATAAAGGGTGAATTCGATTCCACTTTATTACCCTATATAATTGCAATTTAATTAAGGATTACAAAATATGAGTTTCTGGATTTTCTAAGCAATCATCTCTATTTTTATTAGGTAAGCTGTATCTCAAAAGTCAAAGAATTTGTATAATTGAAGAAAGAGATGAATGGCTCTTGTGAATTTCCAAAGGGGTAAAACATTGTGATCCCCTATAATACATGGATAAATATTTTAGTTTTGCTTAGGTAATTAGTAGAATTTTTTAAAAGATGGCACTTATTATTATTATTAAGAAAACAGACATGTGATGTGAATGTTATTTTGCTTCCATGTAAATGAATCATCTTTCCTTCATTGTGAAGTTATTACCTCCATTCATGTACAAAAACAATTGCATGCATACATTTATATTAGGCTTAAGACAGGAGAGATGGTCAGATTTTCTCCCTATTTCTCCTCTTTGACAAAACACTCCAATTATATATGTTTGATTGTACCCTCTGCTTGATCATGTAAGTATAGTAGTATTTCTTTATCTGCAGCTATAAAGACATCTTTTTATCCCTTTTAACCAGGCTTCAGTTCACAAATTGGGAGAAACTCTGTTCAACTGAGACTTGATTTTTGTAAATCCTGAAGACAGGCTCCATTTACCTACACATATTTAATATTATTTAAGTCCTGGCGGTTGTAAAGGAATCATTTCATGGAGATTTTCCTGAATTTTAAATATATCTTAGAATTTCACTTTAAATTTGTATAGACCTGATAGTTGGGCCACCATTTTTAATCTGCCACAACATTTCCCAAAGTATCATTAGTTAATGAATTCAAAGCCACTATTAATGATCAGCAACTGAAAATTAAACTTACTAGCTTTAATATAAGGTTAAATGCATAAAATCAGAGACAGTCTTTGTTACTAACCATGTTCTTGTTTCAGGAAGCCATGACAGCTAGCCTAACAAATACTTAATTTAGAACAGAAGAGCAGAGAAGAAACATCTGTTGAAATAGGAGGAAATCAAGTGCACAAAATTATTCTAAAATAGGTAACTTTCCTAATTACCCAACATAAATACTAGCAAATATATTAGCCTCTCTTCTTTTTACAGTTATACCTTGGTCTTTATGGAAACTTGATAAGCAGTGCCAGAAATGGAGTTTTCAAATCATACAGGTACCAGCAGTTTTGCTGAACATGACCTGGCTAAACACACTTCCAACAGAATCAAAATTCAAGGATGTTCAGAAATTCAAGAAGCTTCTATCTAGAACGAACTCAAAATATTCATTTCAGTTGCTGTGTAGTGTCTACTCTTTGCAACCCTATGGACTGCAGGATGCCAGGCTTTCCTGTTCATCACCAACCCCTGAAGCTTGCTCAAACTCATGTCCATTGAATCAGTGATGTCATCCAACCATCATATCCTCTGCCGTCCTCTTCTTCTGCTTTCAGTCTTGCCTGGCATCAGGGTCTTTTCCAAGGAGTCAGTTCTTCACCTCAGGTGGCCAAAGTATTGAAGTTTCAACTTCAGCATCAGTCCTGCCAATGAATATTCAGGACTTATTTCCTTTAGGATTGACTGGTTGGATCTCCTTGCAGTCCAACGGACTCTCAAGAGTCTTCTCCAACACCACAGTTCAAAATCATCCATTCTTTGGCACTCAGCTCTCACATCCATATTGACTACTGGAAAAGCCATAGCTTTGACTAGATGGACATTTCTTGGCAAAGTAATGTCTCTGCTTTTTAATATGCTGTCTAGGTTCGTCATAATTTTTCTTCCAAGGAGCAAGCATCTTTTAATTTTATGGCTACAGTTACCATCTGCAGTAATTTTGGAGCCCCCAAAATAAAGTCTCTCATTGTTTCCACTCTTTTCCTATCTATCTGTCATGAAGTGATGGGACTGCATGCTATGATCTTAATTTTCTGAATGTTGAATTTCAAGCCAACCTTTTCACTCTCCTCTTTCACTTTCAACAAGAGGCTTTTTAGTTCTTCACTTTCTGCCATAAGGGTGGTGTCATCTCATATCTGAGGTTATTGATATTTCTCCCAGCAATCTTGATTCCAGTTTGTTTCCCATGAACAGTATGAAAACATTCCAATCTTGACCCCAGCTTGATTCCTATGAGCACTATGAAAATATTCAGTAGAGTGACAGAAAAAGGTATCAGAAAGTACAAGTAGAGACAACTAATTTGAAGATGGTAAAAGAATGAAAGATTTCTGAGAAGAACTAGAAAAATCTTACCAGAAACAGGTAACTTTAAAGAATAATGTGTTCAAAGAATAAAAGGGATGTGAGGGCAATCTGATTGTGACATCTGTCACCCCACTGATCCCCACAGATCGGCTGATCTGGCTGTCTAGGTGGGTGTCCCCTTCTTCCCTCACCACTCCATGTGTGTCCCTCCTGAAGCAGTACACTTGATGGAAGAGGACAACCACCCCAGACAGAGGAGGACCAATCTTTGGTCAAGGGTATGGGAGTATCTCTGCTCCCTGCTAGAACCTCCAAACAAGCTTCAAGAAACAAAGAAGAATTAATGAAAATTCTGTGAAAATTAAACATTAATAGCAGGGAACACTCATTTAACATAGAAAGTAGAATCTGCATATGTGGCATTAACTAAAATCATAGAATAAAAACAAGAAAATACAAATGGGAAATACACATTCAGGCACCATATAGAAATTCATTTATAAAAGAATCTGGCCAAGTAGTGCCTAAAACCTGCAGACATTGGTGCAATATGATGTTAATGTCCTGAGAGAGGAATGACAAGAGAACATGAAGACTACACTTAAAGAGAACTTCCACAGGATAGTTGTTAAAATTATGGTCTGTGATTGAGGAAGGAGAGAATGGCTAAGAAATAAAAGCATCATCCTGCTGACTCAGACAGTAAAGAATCTGCCTACAGTGCACGAGACCCAGGTTCAGTCCCTGCATCGGGAAGCTCCCCTGGAGAAGTGAATGGCAACCCACTCCAGTATTCTTGCCTGAAGAATTCCATGGATAGAAGAGGATGGTGGGCTATAGTCCATGGGGTCGCAAAGAGTGGACATGACGGAGCGACTAACCCTTTCACATTAATCTTTAAGAATTTCAATCCTCAACTTAAATGCTAGACAACCCTGAATCTATTCTGTTAAACCCTAAACCATCCTTTGGTGACATACACACCAGCAACTTTCCAGTTTAGACACACAGAGCTCTATTTCTCAGTGATATTTAGCTCAGTGGGGCTGTTTACACTATAGCCCGTCTGCTAAGCCATCCTTCTGAATCTTCATAAAGCTGTCTCTACATTTCTTCTTGTTCCACAAACTTCCTTAACACTGTCATTCTTCTCTCTCACACACATCCTTGGCAGTCTCCTTCAATGAAGGAACAGGCCACTAGGTTATAACTCCATTAACTCTGAGTGTCTGTACTCACCTTTCTTTCCCAAGTCACAATGAAAAGGGAACTTTTTTCCCAGTTCAAAGTCAGTTCTTTCTCTGACATGTTTTTAATCCATTTCCTTCCATCCCTTTCAGGATTAAAAATATCTTCCACAGTAAGTTTATCCTCTTATCTCCAAAGATTTCAAAACATCTCTAGTTATACATTCTGCATCTTTATATCCATATTTCCTCAATAGAAACAACAAAAATAAAACCAATACTCAACCAGTGCTCAATACTGAACCTCTCTCAAGGAAACACTCAGTTTCCATTTCCTTCTTCCACGGGCAATCTTAATAGAATACTATACCCATGCTCTCTGCTGTCCCTCCCCCACCCTCTCACACTGCTGAAGTTTACCTTGCAAAGGATATCAAATGTCTCCAAAGTCAATATATGTGCATTCTTCAGTTCTTCCCTTCACAATCATTCTCTCTCTTGAATATTTTTTGATAAAATCCTGTAACCCCAATTGTTATTTCTTGGCCTTCTTTCCAGACAGTTTTATAATCTGCCTACCCTGGAAATGCTGAGGTCTCAGAATTCTGTCCTTGAAATTATTTTCCACTCTTCCAGGATATTCTTGCTGATTCCCAGAGTTCCATCAATTCATGAGGTGATGATACTAAAATCTGTATTTTTAGCCTCATCACTTCCTCTAATCTCTAGACATGATTATACAATATCTTCACCGTTTGTTCCAAAGATAACTAGAACTAAATGTCCAAAACCTCCTCTTGTATTTCTTAACTCCATAAATGGCACCTTCATCCACTCAGCCCGTAGCTAGAGAATTGGGCATATTCCTCCCTAGGGCTCATTGTCAGCCTCATTTCTCTTTAGAAACTAGGCCAAAGTCCGGTGTCCTGCATTCTTTAGTATTAATGAACTATTTTCAGCTCCTTAAAATGGCCATGTATTTCAACATTCATAACCTTGACTGTTAATAGTGGAAAAGCTCTTCCTGCATTAAATCTACTGACATTTCAGGTCTCATTTTAAGGACTTCCTTGGTGGTACAGTGGTTAAGAATCTGCCTTCCAATGCTAGGGACCTGGGTTTGATCCCTGGACAGGGAACTTAAATCCCACATGCAGTGGGGCAACTAAGCCTTTGCAATTCTCAACTAGAGAGCCCATGCCCCTCAAGAAGAGAGCTCAAATGCTCCAACTAGATAGCCCATACACTCCAAAGAAAGGTCCCACACACCACATCTAAGAACCAACACAGACTAAGATCATTAAAGCTTACAGTGAAAAGAATCATCCCTTGAACTAATGATGCCATAGGAGTAGAGGGGTGAAGTAAAATTCACAAGGACATTTTACACGCTGAAAGATTTTCAGACTCACTCCTTAAGAATCTGAGCTCTCCTGCTAACTGAAGAAGTTAAGGTTCTTTAGGACATATCTGATACATAAGAAATCACAATAGTTTGTATGTTAAGATCATTAAAGCTTACAGTGAAAAGCAATATGATGAACACTGAGTTTTATGTAATCAGATAAATATAATCTATGAAAATTTCAAATTATGTTACTTTATGTCATGTGTATATGTCAGCATATAATGTATGCATATAAGCATATAATGTATGCATGTAAGCATATATGTATAAAGTATAGTTATATATATAAAGGAAATAAATGGAATACAAATTTAACATTAAAACATTAATAAGGCACTTAAAATATTTTCTTCATATAAAATTAAAGTACATAATCAAATTTATGAATATCAAATTAACATGTTTAATTATTTTGTGGTGGCTACTCCATTCTTTATTTTGAAATCAGATAAACTGGCAACTAAGGCTTTTTTATTTTGATACACTTGGTAGAATAAACACTATTTCCTAATGGATTACTGGCTTTGGAGAGCCTTTACCAAAAATAATAAAGAAAAACTAATTACTCTCCTAGAATCCCTATTAACATAAGTTATTTAGAGAATGCTTACTCTGAGCAATATATATTGTCAAATATTTTCTATAAATTATTTTATTTAATACTTTTCATGCTTTTTATCTATTTTTTAACCAATATTCTTCTAGCACTCACTGAGATCTAATTGGCCAAAATTATATGGACAAATGAAAGCCAGAGTTTTTTGATTTCCTTTATATCACCTAATGTATGACTGATATTACTCTTCACATTCACAATATAACTGCATTTTCCCTGGCAGAGGAAGCAATAATGAGGCAAATCTAAGTAAGAAAACAATGATCCTTTAATATTTTGAAGACATTTTCAATATGCTTTACAATATGAGAAGCTGAAATATAAAATATTATGACTTTATTTGCTCTTATTCATTAAAATATACCCACATTAACTATATAACACCTGAAAAAAATAAATTTTGAATCTAAATATAAACAAAACATAAGCAACTTAAAGTGTCTATATAATTATAAATTATGTTCCTAATTATATCTTTGAACATCAAGAAAAATATATCTGTTAACCTAGGACATACACTTAATGAATATGAAAGAGATTTTCAGAAATCAAAACAGTTTTCTGAAATATATGTATTTAATAGTCTGTGTCTTATTTTACTTCAGTTCAGTTCAGTCACTGAGTCATGTCCAACTCTTTGCAACCGCATGGACTGCAGCACACCAGGCATCCCTATCCATCACCAATCTCTGGAATTTACTCAAACTCATGTCCATTGAGTCAGTGATGCCATCCAACCATCTCATCCTCTGTCATCCCCTTCATCTCCTGCCTTCAATGTTTCCCAGCATCAAGGTCTTTTCAAATGAGTCAGTTCTTCGCATCAGGTGGCCAAAGTATTGGAGTTTCAGCTTTAACATCAGCCCTTCCAATGAACACCCAGGACTGATTTCCTTTAGGATGGACTGATTGGATCTCCTTGCTGTCCAATGGACTCACAAGAGTATTCTCGAACACCATAGTTCAAAAGTATCTATTTTTTGGTGCTCAGCTTTCTTTATGGTCCAACTCTCATATCCATACATGACTACTGGAAAAAACATAGCTTTAACTAGATGGACCTTTGTTGGCCAAGTAATGTCTCTGCTTTTTAATATGCTGTATGGTTTGGTCATAACTTTTCTTCCAAGGAGCAAGTGTCTTTAAATTTCATGGCTGAAGTCACCATCCACAGTGATTTTGGAGCCCAAAATAATAAAGTCTGCCACTGTTTCCACTGTTCCCCATCTATTTGCCATGAAGTGATGGGACGAGATGCCATCATATTAGTTAGTTTGTTGAATGTTGAGTTTCAAGCCAACTTTTTCACTCTCTCTTCCACTTTCATCAAGAAGCTCTTTAGCTTCACTTTCTTCCCTAAGTATCTTCTTTAGACAGCCTAAAATAGTTCAGTTGGACCTACTGATATTTAAGCACATATGCCAAATATGAAATATTTACCTAGGCTGCTTATACATAAACATAAACTTATTCACACACACACACACACACGGAGACACAAAACACCCCAATACAATGCTTTAAAAAGATAATAATTTATAATTTATCTGTGTTCTAACTTTATTTTCATATAAATAGGTAAATTCATATCTGTTTCTTCCCCCTAAAAAATGCACAATTTAACTGTTCATACTTTTAATCCAACAAGACTATTGTTTTCCATTTGAAATACAATATATCAAACAGAAAAAAAGAACTCTATAAATAAAAGCCTCCCTGAGAATACAAAAATTCACAAACATACTCCATCTCCACATCTGAGCACTGTGATGACAATATTTGTGCATGATGGATGGTTGCTTTGCCAGAATAGTCAGCCATGGATACCCCTTTGCCCCTCCACCTCATTTCTTTATTTAATTACATGGCACTGGGAATACCAGGCAATAAAATTGCATTTTCATCCATAGCTGATTTCCATTTAGAGCTCGTCACGTTAATAGTGAAATAAATTGCTCTAATTGCCAGCAAACTTTATCAAATTTACTTTCTTTCCTTATTTTATTCTATATTTATTATTAGGACACTCCATGTCCTTACTTGCCTGGCTGGTAAAAGCAGTCCAGTTTCTGAATTAATGTATATTGTAGTAGTCAGTGCAGTGCAGTTGCTTTTTTTTATTTTTCGCTAATTTTCTCATTTAATGGTTAAAATTTAGATGTATTTGTTCATATCTCTTTGGGGGAATTTATGATGAATATTTGCCTACATATTTACTTACCGAATAATTGTGATTTGATACTTGGGAAAAAAAGAGTGATTTAAATGAAGCAAAAGTCAATTAATTTTTTTTATCATTTGTGACTATAAGGTTTAATTGTACTGATTTCAAGGTGGCATTTTCAACTGACCAAAATGTATTTTGGTTTCTAAAATTTATTAATCTGTGATATACTTCCAAAATCCATTTGCTATGTTTTAAGATGAAAACTCTAAGTATAACTGAATCATAAAAAAAGCAGACTTGACAATAAAATGCATATAAAATGCATATAAAACTTAAAGCAAGAAGGCCTACATTCCAATCTGAGCTATGTCATTTATAATCTATGTTTGTGGCATGGTCACTTAATCTTTCAAAGCCTCAGTTTCTACTTTCGCTAACCACGGCATTAGATTAGATGGCCCCCAGGTCCACATTAGTTCTAAAATTTCTGTTTTGCTAATGATAAAAGACGAAAAGATGAGCCTAGTATATAGTTCAACTGAGAGCAGAGCAGCCCTCCAAGTACAAACATCAGATCTCAGAACTCCAAGCAAAAGTGAAACACTTCACTAAAAAACAAATAATACTAATTACTGGCAGACACAAACATTTTAAAAGCTAAATCTTTGCAAATATATTACAATATTATTTGAATTATATAATAAAGTCTATCCAATACAAGTTACTAAAATATGCAGAAATAGTTATGTAGTATTTTCTTAAGTCCACTAACAAGACAGTGTTAAGCTACTATTCTAAAACGCTTTTTCATCAAGAATTTTAAGGAATATAGCCCAAGTCTGTAGCTTTCTGATAATTTATCTAAATGAAGAGCATAGAGAATTGATGGAAACAAGCACTTAGTATGGAGAAGGCAATGGCACCCCACTCCAGTCCTCTTGCCTGGAAAATCCTCTGGACGTAGGAGCCTGGCAGGCTCCTGGCAGAGTCAGACATGACTGAGCAATTTCACTTTCACTTTTCACTTTCATGCATTGGAGAAGGTTGTGACAACCCACTCCAGTGTTCTTGCCTGGAGAATCCCAGGGACGGGGGAGCCTGGTGGGCTGCCGTCTATGGGGTCACACAGAGTCGGACACAACTGGGGTGGCTTAGCAGCAGCAGCAGCACATAAAAAGTTTCTGGGATGGGTTCTTCCAAATAGCATTTCTTTGGGATATTTTGATATCACAAAGTATTATAAGATTTAAGTTACAAGCTAGTGTCTAAGGTACATGGATTTCACATCGTAGCTTTAAATAGCAGGTGATATGAGACTTAATTCATCTCCTGGCCCCAAAACAGGCCCCAAACTACAATCTGATTTAAAGTATTCTCAAAGAGTAATCAAAGATTGGTTAAGATTTTTAAACAATTGCTTTATTTGTTCTCAAATGTTCAAAGAAATAATAGATTGAAGTCTCCAAACCATGAAACATAATCAAGAGATAACTTTGCTCTGTATTTTTGAGAAAGCAGTTGCTGTTTTTTATATCTTTATCTTACCCACCACTCTGAAGAAAATCATCCACAATCTCAATAGAATAACTGATATGCAGCTGAATGGGATCAGATGAGATTTACTTAAATAAGAATACTTGGTTGCTGACTCTGACATAAAATACAATGATTGAGAAATCATAAGCATAACTCTCTGGCAAATATCAATAATAGATATTGAATGGTAACCAAATCTGAATTTATATGGAACTCCTAATTCTGAATGTTACTTGTCAAATTGCATTATATCCAGATGTTTTTCTCATAAATGAAATAGTTACAAAGAATATCAGATAAATTTTCTTTTCTCCTTCCTTCCTTCATTTATTCATCTATTTATTGTAGAAAACAGCAAGAATTCTGAAAATCTAAAACCATACCATATTTTAGGCACTAGTTATAAATAATGAGTCTCAGAAGAGTTTTGTTTATAACATTTAGAGTTGGCATTTTCTCTGCCAAATATGTCATCCCCACCTACATTCATTCTCCAAATGATATTTCTATAAAAGCCTCTGAAGGAGCATGAAAAGACCAGAAGGTATTTTGAAGTTATATAGTTTGACCCCTAGACATCTTCCATCTAAGGCATCAAAGGGTGATCAATATATATTGATAAAATATCTTAGCTTTAACTTTTTCTCTTGTATAAGAGAATAAAGGTTGCAATGATGAGTAGAAATAAAGTTGTGAGCCAAATTCCTGCCAGTTCTCCATATAGGATACTGAGTCATGAAACTTGGGCATATATTTCCTTGAGGGTCAGGTTGATTAAATGTACTGAAGCAATATTCAGTGAAATGTTAGCTTTATAATTTGGCCTAACTTAAAGGACCATCATTTTGGTAGTTAAAGTAAATTGCAATTTATAGGCATGCTGGGAGAACTACATTAGAAGAGTTACTTAGAGGAAATACTTTTTGTAGGATTTGGGTGTATAACCTCATATTGGGTATAAATCACCCCAGCAGATAAAACAGAAAAGTAATATATCTGAGGTTCTTTTCGGGTTAACATATACAAAACTGTAAAAATCATTCAGTCTGAGGAGAATACTCTGGTCCACAGATTTAAGATGAGCATCACAGAAAATTTAATGACAAGAGAGCTTACTTAACCATCAATATAAAGCCTCAAATTTGAAAAAATAGCGGTAGTATATAAAGAAGGAAGCCTATGACCATTTAAAATTTAATTCCTGATACCTGACTTAATGCTCTCTGATATAAGAATTTTATTATTTATACAAGCCAAGGAAAGATATAACCAATCAAGTGATTTTAGTCTGTTCATATTTCCCAATCATTTAAGATTGTAAGTACATTAAAAATATAATCCTTAAGAGATGTATAATATACTCAGCATATTTATTCAATAAATATTTCTTAAATACTTATAAAATTTCGTTATGAATTTTAGCAAAGACAAATCAAAGTTTCAGTTTTGTTCTTTTTCAGCTTTAGAATAAAGGCAATGACAATGACTGTGAGATTATCATGAGACTAAAAGACTAGAAAGAGATATTTATATAATAAAAGGTATCTAGTACAGTGATTGGGCATAGCAACAGATATTTGTTGCCATTCCCTGATATAGGAAGTGAATGAGTACTCCTTAAATAGTAATTTTAATATAAGTTAATTAATAAAATAAACAAAGAGCAATGAAAGGCACTTCAGATGATTGCTTTGTATATTTGCAACTCATCATTTTCATTAAGCAGCAATCTGTGTCATAACTTCCAATGCCATTATAAGCTTGCAAGTATTTTTTTTTAAAGGAATCAGAGACTTTTAAAGTTTTGTTTTTCAGAGTAAAATTATGGCAGTCACGGGACTTCCCTAGCAGTCCAGTGGTTAAGACTCCATACTTCCAATGCAAGGAGTATAATATAGTTCAATTCCTGGTCAAGTAACTAAGATCCCACATGCTGCATGGCACAGCCGAAAATATGATAGCTGTATTGTTATGAACGATAAAAGTGAGAAATTTAAGAACTTGTATGACATATTTAATCTCAGAATATTTTAGCATCCTATATAATAAAAAGAAGAAAACAAAAATACTGAAATTGTACCTCAACATGCTGAACAGTATTTTAAAAGTTAGAGTTCCATATGTGAAGTAAGACCTTAAGGACCTAACTTTCCAAATGTTAAGGAATAATGTAACTGATTCCACAGAGGTGGATACATTTTTCCATGTCAGCAAACTGGTTCTATAATAAACTTCTCTGTTAAATGTCAGCTTATTGTCTTTAAGTCTCATACTATATTTATTTTTAAGTATTTTATCACATCCAGAATTAAAATTCACCATTCTCCCTGTTATAACCACAATTATTAATACTGACACTATTTTAATATCTTTTCATTTTGCATTTTCATTTATTTAAATATCATGTTGAACACTGTTAATTACACTCTACTGTTCAGGACATCACATTTATGCCAGTTACTGGTGGCATCAGCAGAGAGAATGACATAAGTAATATTCAGCCTGCTTTAGTGGAAGGGTTTAGGGAGAGGGGCTAAGACATTCACCTAATTAACCCATGATATTTCTCTGAACACTTCAGTGACTATCTGTTTTGGTTTTTCATACAGATGATATTAGTTACTGCCTGTAGCTTATTACACCTAACCTGTGTTGAAAAGCCATGAGACTTCAATTTATTTACTATTTCTAGCATCAATTCCTTAAGTTATCTAAAGCCTCTGCATTTGAGCTTCATAAACAAATATATAGTCTAAAGTTTCTTGCAAATCAAACCAAAATTTGAGAGAAAGATTAAGTGAAAAATATATTTTCAACAAAGAAATTAAACAGTTCACTTTTCTTCATGAAAATCAGAAAATATCCATTGGATCTTCAACTTTTAGAGCTTCAGTGGCCAATAAAAATATAATGTGAGTCATACAGGTAATTTTTCTAGCAGCCACAATTAACATGTAAAAAGAAACAGGTAAAATTCATCTAAATAATATATCTAATATATAAAAAACATCATGTAAAACTATACAACAGTATAAAATTACTAAAGAGATGTTTTATATTCTTTTATTTGTATTATCTTTAAATTTTTCATACATTTTATACTTAAAGCACATCCATTTTGGCCACATTTCAAGTGCCAGATAGTTGTATGTGGCCAGTGGCCATGGTATCAGGACAGGTGTAGAGAATGTAGGTTTCCCTTAGGGTAGGATTCCATATACATTTCTCTCTATAGGGCCTAGGATACTAATGGACATATAGTAGAAATCCAAAAATATTTGCTAAATGAATTTTTCAAAGTAATAATTTAGATTAGAGCTGGAGTCATCATTTTTTTTCCTTAGGTTCCAATCAGATGGGCTTAAATATATATATATCTTGAGAGTACTGGCAGAATAAAGAATAAATGCATGGGAAGATAGAAAAAAAAGAGTAGGAAATGAGATAATAAAAGGGAAAGACAGCAAACCAAAGAAGGTATAGAACAGGACAGATTAAAAAAAAAAACAAGTAGTTGTTGAAAGGTAAAGCAAAATGTCACCAACTATTAATGGCACTTCAATTCTTAAATAATTATTTTAACACTGTTACATTTTAGAGAATAAAACTGAATGTCCATTACAATTACAAATCTTAATATCTCACTGTGTTTACTACTGGTCATTTTTACTTGTAAAGACAATGAATTTGTTTCTTTAACCATGAACGTTTGGACTGCAGTCTTATCTATTTACCAATTTTAGAGTCAGTGATTTAAATTCATCTGCTTCACATGAGCAGTCCAGTATCTCCTTCACAACAAATTAAGGAAAATTATAGTCACCAAAATTAAATGTAGCAAGCACAGTTATAAATACAAATGTATGGTTCAAGGGGGAAAGGGGGAGGTAGGAGGAGTTGGGAGACTGGGGTTGACACATATACACTATTGATACTATGTATGAAATAGATAACTAATGAGAAAATACTGCATAGCACACACAGAACTCTACTTAATATACTGGGATGACCTGAATAGGAAGAAAGTCCAAAAAGGAGGGGATATATGTATATGAATGTCTGATCTACTTGGCTGTACAATAGAAACTAGCAATATACTATAAAGCAACTATATTTCAATAAAAATTAATAAAAAAGAAGAAGGGAGAAGGTCCAGAGTATAAGATTTAAGTGAATTTATCATATGCATCCACCTTTCCTTGAGGTCTAAACCTCTAAAATGCACAAATAGGACAGTTTTTAAAGAATGTACTCATAACAAATTTAACAAATGTAACAGATTTGACAAGTAAAAGGAGTCTACCAGTTAAACAAATAGTAAGGAATCCCTTAGTGGGGGGAAATTCAATGAGACACAACTGAAAATGCAGAGAAAGTAACATCCACACCCTAATCTGGGCTTAGTCTCTCAGCTGCATCCGACCACCAGGCAACTCTATCCATGGGATTTGTCAGGCAGGAACAGGTTGCCATTTCCTTCTCCAGGGATCTTCTCAACCTAGTGATGGAACTAGAATCTCCTGTGTCTCCTGCATTGCAGGCAGATTTTTACTTGATGAGCAATGGGGGAAGCCCATTAGACACACCACAATCTACAGACTCAGAAAAGCCTTAGTAAACAAGTAGAGAAAGACAGAGGACTCCCTGGGGCAGTTCAGTTCAGTTCAGTTGCTCAGTCATGTCCGATTCTTTACAACTCCATGGACTGTAGCACACCAGGCCTCCCTGTCCATCATCAATTCTTAGAGATTACCCACACTCCTGTCCATTGAGTAGGTGACGCCATTCAACCATCTCATCCCCTATCATCCCCTTCTCCTCCTGCCCTCAATCTTTCCCAGCATTAGGGTCTTTTCAAACGAGTCAGTTCGTCACATCAGGTGGACAAACTATTGGAGTTTCAGCTTCAATATCAGTCCTTCCAATGACACTCAGGACTGATCTCCCTTAGGATGGACTGGTTGGATCTCCTGGCAGTACAAGGGATTCTCAAGAGTCTTCTTCAAACCACAGTTCAAAAGCATCAATTCTTCAGTGCTCAGCTTTATAGTCCAACTCTCACAACCATACATGACTACTGGAAAAACCATAGCCTTGACTAGACGGAACTTTGTTGGCAAAGTAATGTCTCTACTTAATATGCTGTCTAGATTCATCATAACTTTCCTTCCAAAGAGTAAGTGTCTTTTAATTTCATGGCCGCAGTCACCATCTGCAATGATTTTGGAGCCCAGAAAAAATAAAGTCAGCCACTGTTTCCACTGTTTCTTCATCTATTTGCCATGAAGTGATGGGGCTGGATACCATGATCTTAGTTTTCTGAATGTTGACTTTTAATCCAACTTTTTAACTCTTCTCTTTCACTTTCAACAAGAGGCTCTTTAGGTCTTCTTCACTTTTTGCCATAAGTGACACTTTCTCAGAGGTGACATTCCAGTGTAAATAGGAATGTAAATTCCAGTGTAAATAGGTGTGAGCCACTCTCTTGCTTCAGAAATCCCAAAGGGTGGAGCAAAGCTAGCTCTATCACCTCTCAGGTGGTGTCATCTGAATATCTGAAGTTATTGGCATTTCTCCCAGCAATCTTGATTCCAGCTTGTGCTTCCTCCAGCCCAACGTTTCTCATGATGTACTCTGCCTCTAAGTCAAATCAGCAGGGTGACAATATACAGCGCCTTGACGTACTTCTTTTCCTATTTGGAACCAGTCTGTTCCACATCCAGTTCTAACTGTTGCTTTCTGACCTGCATACAGATTTCTCAAGAGGCAGGTCAGGTAGTCTGGTATTCCCGTCTCTTTCAGAATTTTCCATGTTATTGAGCACTATTTAAAGACTGTTAGACCAATGCAGGAAACAGTTCAACTCTTCAATTCATTTATCAGCTTTTGCTTTGAGGTAATGCCACCTACTTGAACCCCAAAGAAAGTGAAGATCCTCCTTTGACAGGCATAGAGTTTTGAAGTCTTTCTCGGAGTCCTAGGTTTCACATCATAGGCTCTGTTTTGGGGTAGGAGAGAAGGGGAGAATAGAGATAGCAAGTAGAAGAGAAACTGGACCATTCCAGGAACCTAGACAGGGAAGGACCCTGTTTATTTTGTGAAACTGGGGGGTTCATAATTTCCCTGTCTTCTTGATAGAGCATTATGAGGTAAAGCAACTCTGATTTGCTGTCATATAACATTATTATTTTTATTTAGTGGAAGTCTTGTGGTAAAATTTCTAAAACTCATTGATTTAAGAATTATATATGTTTTTGTCAATCTAATAGCTGTCTCCCAACTGGATTACAAACTCTATGAAAATAAGAATACCTGGTACCCACAAATTCATTAGCTCAGTACTCAATAAATATTTGTTGGGAAAAAATCACTGATATAATTTTGTCAGGTACTGGTTCAAAAGTATATAAAATTAATGGAACACATTAAAAGAGTAAACTCACTCTAAATTATTTGAAGTATGTAAGTACTATGTGTAGTTTTTTTAAGTAAGATAGAACTCAGATATACACACAAATAACTCTCATCTCTTTTTATTTAAGTGCTTGATTAAGATTACACACAGCAGAAGTATATGTGACTATGTCAAATTGAACAGCTCTAAAGTGAAGGATCCTAAACTGCTTTCTTCATCTCTTCCTCCCTTTCCTTCTCCCCTCTTTCTGTTTCCTTTCTTTGCTATTTGTTTTCTCTACCTCCTTCCTTTCCACCTTCTGCCTCCTACTTCTTCTATTTACTTCTTAAATTAAATCTTAGGCAGAAGGTTGTTTCCAAGGAAGATGGTAACATTAATTTCTTTTTCTATTAATTATTTATTTTCTTTACATTATCGTGTTGGTTTTGCCATACATTGACATCAATCCACCATGTATCCCAACCTCAATGCAGAAGTAAAGATCTTTCTAACAATTGCATAGATATAGACATTTCCAACAAACTAGAAATCTTACAACTAACATTAGAGAAATAAATTTATTCTACCCCTGTGGGTTTATTTTGTGACAGTTTTTTCCATGTGTACATCATCATATTTTGTACACCTCAGAATACTCCAAGTGTTCCATTTGTGTGAATAAATATACCGTAATCCCATTATCTTTTTTTCGTCATTAAGTGCTCCATTTTACTGATATGGAACATTTACAGTCAGTTCATCTCAGTCGCTCCGTCATGTACGACTCTTTGCGACCCCATGAATCGCAGCACACCGGGCCTCACTGTCCATCACCAACTCCCGGAGTTTATATAAACCCATGTCTATTGAGTCGGTGATGCCATCCAACCATCACATCTTGTGTCATCCCACCCCCAGTCCTTCCCAGCATCAGTGACTTTTCAAATGATTCAACTCCTCGCATGAGGTGGCCAAAGTATTGGAGTTTCTGCTTCAGCATCAGTCCTTCCAATGAACACCCAGGACTGGTCTCCTTTAGGATGGACTGGTTGGATCTCCTTGCAGTCCAAGGAACTCTCAAGAGTCTTCTCCAACACCACAGTTCAAAAGCATCAATTCTTCAGTGCTCAGCCTTTTTCACTGTCCAACTCTCAATCCATACATGACTACTAGAAAAACCATAGCCTTGACTAGACGAATCTTTGTTGACAAACTAATATCTTTGCTTTTTAATATGCTATCTAGGATGGTCATAACTTTCTTTCCAAGGGGTAAGCGTCTTCTAATTTCATGGCTGCAATCATCATCTGCAGTGATTTTGGAGCCCAAAAGATAAAAATCTGACACTGTTTCCACTGTTTCCCCATCCATTTCCCATGTTCTTAGTCTTCTGAAAGTTGAGCTTTACGCCAACCTTTTCACTATCCTCTTTCACTTTCATCAAGAGGCTTTTTAGTTTCTCTTCATTTTCTGCTATAAGGTTGGTGTCATCAGGATATCTGATATAACTGATATTTCCCACGGCAATCTTTATTCCAACTTGTGCTTCTTCCAGCCCAGTGTTTCTCACAATGTACTCTGCATATAAGTTAAATAAGCAGGGTTACAATATACAGCCTTAACATACTCCTTCTCCTATTTGTAATAAGTCTGTTGTTCCATTTCCAGTTCTAACTATTGCTTCCTGAGTTGCATACAGGTTTCTCAAGAGGCAGATCAGGCAGTCTGGTAGTCCCATCTCTTGAAGAATTTTCCACAGTTCATTGTGATCCACACAGTCAAAGGCTTTCACATGGTCAATAAAGCAGAAATAGATGTTTTTCTGAAACTCTCTTGCTTTTTCGATGATCCAGCAGACATTGGCAATTTGATCTCTAGTGCCTCTGCCTTTTCTAAAACCAGCTTGAACATCTGGAAGTTCATGGTTCACATATTGCTGAAGCCTGGCTTGGAGAATTTTGAGCATTACTTCACTAGTATGGGAGATGAGTGCACTTGTGCAGTAGTTTCAGCATTCTTTGGCATTGCTTTTCTTTGGGATTGAAATGAAAACTGACCTTTTCCAGTCCTGCGGCCACTGCTGAGTTTTTCAAATTTGCTGGCATATTTAGTGCAGCACTTTCACAGCATCATCTTCCAGGATTTGAAATAGCTCAACTGGAATTCCATCACCTCCACTAACTTTGTTCATAGTGATGCTTCCTAAGGCCTGCTTAACTTCACATTCCAGGATGTCTGGCTCTAGGTGAGTGATCACACCATCATGATTATCTGGTTTGTGAAGATCTTTTTTATACAGTTCTTCTGTGTATTCTTGCCACCTCTTCTTAATATCGTCTGCTTCTGTTAGATCCATTCAATTTCTGTCCTTTATTGAGCCCATCTTTGCATGAAATGTTCCCTTGGTATCTCTAATTTCCTTGAAGAGATATCTAGTCTTCCCCATTCAGTTATTTTCCTCTATTTCTTTGCACTGATCTCTGAGGAAGGCTTTCTTATCTCTCCTTGCTATTCTTTGGAACTCTACATTCAAATGAGTATATTTTTCCTTTTCACCTTTGTTTTTCACTTCTCTTTTTTTCACAGCTATTTGTAAGGCCTCTTCAGTGAGCCTTTTTGCTTTTTTCCATTTCTTTTTCATGGATATGGTCTTGATCCCTGTCTCCTGTACAATGTCACGAATCTCCATCCATAGTTCTTCAGGTACTCTGTCTATCAGATCCATTTCTCACTTCCACTGTATAGTCATAAGGAATTTAATTTAGGTCATACCTGAATGGTCTAGTGGTTTTCCCTACTTTCTTCAATTTAAGTCTGAATTTGGCAATAAGGAGTTCATGATCCAAGCCACAGTCAGCTCCTGGTCTTATTTTTGCTGATTGTATAGAGCTTCTCCATCTTTGGCTGTAAAGAATATAATCAATCTGATTTTGGTGTTGACCATCTGGTGATATCCATGTGTAGAGTCTTCCCTTGTGTTGTTGGAAGAAGGTGTTTGCTATGACCAGTGCGTTCTCTTAGCAAAACTCTGTTAGCCTTTGCCCTGCTTCATTCTGTACTCCAAGGCCAAATTTGCCTCTTACTCCAGGTGTTTCTCGACCTCCTAGTTTTGCATTCTAGTTCCCTATAATGAAAAGGACATATTTTTGGGGTGTTAGTTCTATAAGGTCTTGTTGGTCTTCATAGAACCATTCAACTTCAGCTTCTTCAGCATTACTGGTTGAGGCATATACTTGGATTACCATGATATTGAATGATTTGCCTTGGAAACGAACAGAGATCATTCTGTTGTTTTTGAGACTGCATTTACAATTTAGTATTAAAATATCCCGGTTTAAAATAATAAACCAGTATCTGGTTGAAAACCATGTTCTTCTCTCCCCTCTGTGTAGAAGTATAATTAATGCATCATTTTATGAATATCATGAAATCTCTTATAATGGCAGATTTATCACCATTTCTGGGCTCCCCTGGTGGGTCAGTGGTTTAAACAAAGTCAACCTGCCAGTGCAGGAGATGTAGATTTGGTCCCTGGGTTGGGAAGATCCCATAGTGAAGGAAATGGCAATGCGCTCCACTATTCTTGCCTGGGAAAGAAGGCAGAGGAGCCTGGCAGGCTACAGTTCATAGCGTGGCAAAAGAGCTGGACACAACTGAGAGACTAAAAAACAGTTACCACCATTCTTACACATCACAATTTAGTTTCATTTTGCTTTCATTTAGTGGATTTTCTAATTGTCTTTCTTAATCTCTCATTTTTTTAAATTGTTTCACTCTTAATAAACTTGGGTGCATGCTCAGTCACTTCAGTTGAGTCTGACTCTTTGTAACCCTGTGGACTCTACCCTGCCAGGCTCCTCTGTCCATGGGATTTCCCAATAAACTTGGGTAACATCTATCAATTTGGACCCACTTGGAAATTGCATTAACTACTGTTTATTCTCTTCTCCTAAATCACATAGTGGTAAATGGGCTTCAGTCTTAAAGTTCTTGAGGTACTTTTCAGCCTGAATCATTTTCCATTTGTGATTACCTCCCCCACTCCAAGTTAAACTATCTTTGACTTCCAAATCCACTTCTAGGTAACTAGCTTAACAGTGAATAGGGCTAAATCAGCTGTAAGACAAGTAAGTCTTTTCTTTAAGAAAAAGTAAACTCATGCTTTAAGATCAGTTGGCTAAATTAGATCTTTTCTTAAAATGCTGAATTTATTAAAACACTAAGTTATCAAATTATTTTCAAAATTAACTGAGCTCAGTTTTGCCAAGAATGCTTGGAAAAGTATTGAATGGCAAATATTGCACTCAGGTTCACGTGAATAAAAAGTTTTGAAGCTGTCTTTGTCTATTCTTATTTCAGTACTTTGATATTTTTTCCAGTACACTTTTTTTTCCTGTATATATTTTCAAGGACTCTATCTTCAAACAACATTTTTGGTGACTTTCAGCCTCCTAACGTGGATACTAAGAGGCTGAGATTAACATTCATGATATATTTTTTAAAAATTTTAAACCATGCAATTAAGTCATTTGAAAATGTGGTTAATTACCTTTGTATCAATAAAATTCCTATTCTACTCAGTGTAGAATGTACAAAAAGAATATTAAAATAATATTTTGGTGACTTCCTTTCATGAAGGATCAATTTTTCAAACTTCTGAAAGATATTTAGTATAAACAGCTAACTAGCATGTGGATTCATTTACTACTTACGTCATTAAGAAGGAAATTAAAGGAAAGTGTCAATTAAGAATGAAAAATACTTGAGCCAGCTGCTCAATTGTGATCTCTTTCCAGGTCTTTTAACCCAGAAAGATTTTTTCCCTTCCATTCACTATTTTACTATGGGCAAGTCATTATAAATCATCATCAACTGATGATTATTTCTTTCATTACTTTCCATTGTTAACAGATGTAGAGAGCAAGAGTTTAAATTCTAATCGTATAATGGAGTGAGGCTCAATTAATTAACAATCCCAAGTTTGTGGGAAATTTTAAGCTAATTTATTTTGTCTTTTGGAAAAAAAAAAAAAAAGAGGCTGGCCATGGCTTGAGGTACCATTTGGTACTTTGAGATTATTCAAGTCATGAAAAAACTGGAACTTTGAGCATTACACAGTACAATTTATACAATATGCACCAAAATAAATAAATGCTTAGAATTGTAGGCAAAGATTGCAGAAAATATTCATTAATTACAAGCCTTTGGTTCTCTTTAATATTTGATCCTACTTTACTGTTATTGCACATAAGACTGCAAGAATAAAAAAAAAATAATATCATTATACCTCTCTGATCTTCTCAAGTAGCACATTCATTTTGGGACAAAATAACTCAAGAAATAACAATCAGCAAGTCTTATATCATTCTGAGTGTCTGGGTTAGAAATTTAGTTTCTCTAAATTAATCTCAGAAAGATTAGCAATTCAAGATTAGGAACCCAACAGGCTGCCCCAAAGGAAGTTTCTAGGTAAGATACACACAGGTATGCACAGACACACACATACACACAGACCACAAACATCATACATACAATCATTACTTCTCACTTCTATTAACTTTATTAAAATTACTTTAAAAACAACCATATTGCAACACATAGCTTTGATTTGTTATAGATTCTATGCTGGCAAAATAATTAACAAAATAATTCAGTAAGAATTCTAAAAAGTCTGTTGTACTTTTAAGAATATGGTGTCTGAAACTGTTTTCAGAGTTATGCAAATATCTTCCTATGTCTGCATAGAAACCACAGTCGTTCTGCGATTCCAAATGGTCTATGCCACTTTGCCATCTCACCCATGGTGATAGTTAAGATATCCTTAGTACAAAATATAATGGTCAGATTTCAGATATTTTGTTCAATCAAGGATTCTTAGTTTTGAACTTTGATGCCAAAGGAGGGATACATATTATACAACAAACTTCCTGACACTACAATGAGCTAATTACTTTCTAAAGGCAATAACTGAATTCACAAAAGACACATGTACAATATAAAGCTGAAGATAAACTTACAGTCACTCAGAAAGACTCAGCAGAGCAGATGCATTATGAAATCTATCTTAATATTTTAATAAATGTATCATCAAATATAAATTAGATGAGGAAGTAAGAAGCCAAATATTGATTCCCACTAGTACAAATTTTAAAATAATTCCAAGAAATTATGTGAGCTACTGACCAGAAGAAAGTTATAACAAATCCAGAGCTTTAAGTGGTAATTATTCCTTGAGGAAACTATCAAAAATCATCTTCTTTACTTTGAATCTTTTATTATTTTTATCAACATTCCTCATAAATAAGAGAAACTGTATTGACCTTTTTTTCTGTTACCTAGTGTAGGAAGATGCACTCTAAGAATCTCAAACTCAAACATATACATTTTAAGCATGCTTGTTTGGACTCTATGGAAACTTACACCTCCTTTTGGGGAGGTGGGAACCACTTGATAATCTAGCAGCAAAGAAAATGTAACTCCCAAATTAGTCCTTAATCAAATCTGATGGGTATGCCCTGACAGCAAGTCCATCTGAAGTCCACTCCTCCCCTTTAGTATCCTCAATCTTCTTAAGCTTAGCATTTATCAAGCACATGGCAACTCTCATTCATACTAAATACGTTTTCGAGTGAATTTACTCTGGAATCCTGAACGATCCAGTTTAAGTTCAAAATCACTGTTTGACAGAATTGCATCCAGATAGCCCCTGGCATTCTGATAAAAGTGGATTGTCAATAAAATGCTCAACGAAATTGCTTGTTTGGAATATATGGTGTCAGATGATAGACTAGTAGCTGAACAGACATATTCCTAAAAATAGAGAGACTTTTAAGTACCTAGAAATGTTTTGTTGTTGTTATTATTGTTGTTTGTGTTCCCTTACCTATTTGTTATATGCTTTTTATTCAGTATTTTCCAAATCATAGAGTTAATGCATTTTCCACTTTTAAAGTAATTATTAAGTGTCTGAGAAAGCTTTTCTATGTTCCAATTCAAATTTTTATGTCTTTTAATGTACTCAAATAATTAATATTTCAGTCATTTACTTACATTTGTTTCATTAAGTAATTTCCTCTGAAACATAGGTCAAAATGACTATGAGCAATTCCCTATTCTCATTATTTTCTTTTCAGAATCGTCATTTCAAATAGCAAAGTAAGACAGCTTTGTGATCAATTAAAAACTCTTACCCAAAGATATGACACTGATCAAAAACCATATTTGATCTTTAATTCTAAACTAATTGTTCTCAAATTTTAACAGCCATCTGGCACATGCATTGCATGATTAAACATGGTCTGCTTATTAAAAACACAGATTGTAGACCCCATGGTAAACAATGATGCTTTGGGACTGAGGCTAGTGCTTCCAAATTAGCATGCCTAACAATCATCTCTTCCAACAACACAAGAGATGACTATACACATGGACATCACCAGATGGTCAATACCAAAATTAGATTGATTATATTATTTACAGCCAAAGATGGAGAAGCTCTATACAGTCAATATAAGCAAGACCAGGAGCTAACATGGCTCAGATCATGAATTCCTCATTGTCAAATTCAGGCTTAAATTAAAGGCAGTAAGGAAAACCACTAGACCATTCAAGTTTGACCTAAATCAAATTCCTTATCATTATACAGTAGAAGTGATAAACAGATTCAAGAGATTAGATCTTATAGAATGCCCGAATAACTATGGATGGCACTTCATGACACTGTACAGGAGGCAGGGATCAAGATCATCCCCAAGAAAAAGAAATGCAAAAAAGCAAAATGGTTGTCTGAGGAAGCTTTACAAACAGCTGAGAAAAGAAGAGAGCTAAAGGCAAAGAGGAAAAAGAAAAGATAAACCCATTTGAATGCAGAGTTCCAAAGAATAGCAAGAAGAGATAAGAAAGCCTTCCTTAGTAATCAAGGCAAAGAAAAAGAAAACATTAGAATAGGAAAGACTAGAGATCTCTTTAAGAATATGAGAGCTACCAAGGGAAATTTGCACACAAAGATGAGCCCAATAAAGAACAGAAATGGTATGGACCCAGCAGGACGAGAAAATATCAAGAAAAGGTGGCAAGAATACACTGAAGACTATATACAAAAAAGATGGCAATGACCCAGATAACCAGGATGGTGTGATCACTCACCTAGAGCCAGACCGGTTTAGGAATAATCACTACAAGCAAGCCTAGTGGAGGTGACTGAATTCAGGCTGAGCTATTTCAAGTTCTGAAAGATGATGCTGTTAAAGTGCTGCACACAATATGCCAGACAATTGGAAAACTCAGCAGTGGCCACATGACTGGAAAAGGTTAGTTTTCATTCCAGTCCCAAAGAGAGTCAATGCCATAGAATGCTCAAACTACTGCACAACTGTACTCATCTTACACACTAGCAAAGTAATGCTAAAGATTCCCCATGCCAGGCTTCAGCAGTATGTGAACCAAGAACTTTCAGATGTTCAAGCTGGATTTAGAAAAGGCAGAGGCACCAGAAATCAAATTGCCAGCATTTGTTGAATCATAGAAAAAGCAAGGGAGTTCCAGGAAAACGTGACGTCTGCTTTGACTATACCAAAGCCTTTGACTGTGTGGATCACAAGCAACTGTGGAAAATTCTTCAAGAGATGGGAATACCAGACCACCTTACCCGCCTCCTGAGAAATCTGAATGCAGATCAAAAAGCAACAGTTATAACTGGACATGTAACAACAGACTGGTTCCAAATCAGGAAAGGAGTACATCAAAGCTGTATACTGTTACCCTGATTATTAAACTTCTAAGCAGAGTACATCATGCAAAATACCAGACTGGATGAAGCACAAGCTGGAATCAAGATTGTCAGGAGAAATATCAATAACCTCAGATATGCAGATGACACCATCTTTATGGCAGAAAGCAAGAGGAACCGAAAAGCTTTTTGATGAAAGTGAGAGATGAGAATGAAAAAGCTGGCTTAAAACTAAACATTCAAAAAATTAAGATCATCGCATCTGTCGCATCACTTCATGGCAACTAGATGGGGAACCAGTGGAAAGAGTGACACACTTTATTTTCTTGGGCTCCAAAATCACTGCAGGTTGTAACTACAACTGTGGAACTGAAAGATGCTTGCTGCTTGGAAGAAAAGTTATGACCAGCCGAGACAGCATAGTAAAAGGCAGAGGCATTACTTTGCTGACAAGGGTCTGCGTATTCAAAGGTATGGTTTTTCAATAGTCATGTATGGATGTGAGAGCTGGACTAGAAAGAAATCTGAGCACCGAAGAATGGATGCTTTTGAACTGTGGTGATGGAGAAGACTCTTGAAAGTCCCTTGAAATGCTAGGAGATGAAACTAGTCAAATCTAAAGGAGATCATTCCTGACCACTGATTGGAAGGACTGATGCTGAAGCTGAAGCTCAAATATTGCCCACTTGATGCAAAAAACTGACTCATTTGAAAAGACTCAGTATCTGGGAAACACTGAAGGCAGGAGGAGAATGGGATGAGAGAGGATGAGATGGTTGGATAGCGTCAACCATCTTGAGGTTGAGTTTAAACAAGCTGCTGGAGTTTGTGATAGACAGGGAAGTCTGGTGTGCTGCAGTCCATGGGGTTGCAAAGGGTCGACACACCTGAATGAATGAACTGAACTGAACTGAACAATAAGCTCAGGGTGATTTTAATTCAAGTGATCCTTAAAATACATTTTGAGAAATAAGTCATTATTGTATCATAGTATATGGCCAAAATATGTATCCAGCCTTAAAAATAAAATTAAAGAATTCTTAGAATGGTAGACATTTCTAAATGAAAAGAACTTCAAGAGAGTATCCAATCCAGGCTCATGTTTTATAGATGAGGGAACTAAGGTCTAAAATGTAAATATCATATCTCAAAACACACAAGTATAAAGCAACACTAGGATTAGAACTTACTCTTTCTTATTTCTACTCAATTATTGACCATGGAAACAATGTTCTCTTTCCTATGTCTGAACTTAAACAGTATTTTAAAAAACTAATTAGTGTTAAAAAATAATTCTAGTATATTCACTATTTTTGCTAGTATAGGAATATGCTACATGGAATTCTATATCTTCAGATCATCATCAAACCTACTTAAAAAAAAGATTTAAAAAATCTGAATTGAAGTCATGACTGAGTTACAACTTTAAATAAAACATACTTTTTCTTAAATGTATATTTTTCCTCAGATGGTTCAGTCTTTGATTAACCCCCAAAATCCACATATTTACTCTATACTGAACATTACCATTTATTGATGATTATATTCATTTCCATACTCTGATCTATTTTCCTTTAAAATCTCCAGAAAACAGGAATCAAAACTATTTAAAGGCATGCTAGTCTTCTTCAGCATCCTTTTCAAGTTTTTTGTTTTTCTTTAGTCTCCTTCTATCTTTCTACAAGGAGAACAACAAACACTCGAATAAGGTGTGCTGTGCTTAGGTAACTCATGAAAAAAAAAAAAAGAAGCTTGCCACAATATCATTTTAAAATAACGTTCACTTCTTGTCTATCAAAGTCCATATACAAGGAGGTATAAAAAAAAAGAGGTATCAGTAAACTGTGAGCTTTATACTACCTACCTCAAGTTAGTTAAAATAATGACAAATTTTCATTGAATACTTCAACTTGATCCAGGTATCCCTAGGTTAAGTGTTTTATATGTATTATCATAAAGTCCTATGAAGTAGGTATTTTTATTATTCCCAGTTTAAAAATGTAGTAAAGTGAGCTCAGAAGGAAAACATAAGCTGTCCAGAATCACACAGCTAGTAAATGGTACAGACAGCACTCAAATATAGGTTTATATAAAAAAAAAAAAGTCTTTATGCTTAAAGTATTCAATAGTCTATCAACAAATCTGCTCAGTTTAGGCTACATTTTAAAATTGAGGATATTTAAATTTCTCTGATATAATTTCTATTGTAATCAGGCATTTCTTTCATTTGCTTGTTTTGCAAAATTAGGAACACAAAAATGCATGATGAAGGAAGAACTTATTAGTCTATTGTTTATGAATTAATTTTTTTTTGCTCCTCAACGGGTTTATTTTGAATTAGTTATCTCTTTCCTCAAAATAAATGTTGTAAGAAATAAATTGAGCTAGTCTTTATAAAAAGAGGTAGAAAAAATACAAAAAATTTAAAAAAATAAGATATGCAACAAGATATCTTTTTAGTAAATATGATTTTACCTATAACATTTTGACTTGTGGGAATAAGACACGGGAATAGTTTTGTTTGTTTGTGGGAAAACTGAAACTGACTTACTTAATTGGAGATGAAAAGAGTTACCTTAAACCCAAATAGGCAGTTAATTATATTAATTAATGTATTAAATTATATCAAAATATATTATATTAATTAACATTAATATTTAATGTTTAAGATTATATAATATTGATATTATGTTAATTTATATTAATATTGAATGTAAATATAAAATTTATATTAATATTAATTAATTGATTAATTCAGTAAATTCACTGAACAGAAACATGTTTTCTAAGATTCTGCTTATAAGACTTCATTTTTCTTTTTTTAACCATGTAAGTCTTGTCAGAATATTTCTGGAAGCTGAAACTTCTGGGCTTCTCACTGACAACAATACAGAATGGGAAAGGAAAAAGCTGAAATAAAAGACCCTCCCAGTTTTGATGACATTTTGCCGCATGCCAAGGCTAAGCAATGCCAAGGAAATTAATCCCTGTAATGCTTCCATGTTCTCTTTCTCTCAGGTTCGTGGGATTATAGACATTACAGACTTGTCCAAATGCCATGATTCTGGCTATAACATCACTTGTGATCTCTGTTACCTCCAGCACCTCAGGTGTTAAAACTCACTACCACTCCAGGAAGTTTATTTGGTGGGACAAGTCTAATCGCTAGAAAAGTCTTTCTCTTTTAGGGTAAAAAATATAGCTAGTTATAATAATTTCTATCTGTTCATTTCACTTTTGCTTATTAGTCAAACACAATAAGTCTATTTCATTTAGCATACACCAAAGCCTTCAAGTGATTAATAATATCAAAGCAAGAGTCTTCCTTCTCTTCAGGTACTTCCACATTAAACATTCACAGGCTCTTCAATCCACCATATTTTGGTTTCATTTGTTCTGGTTTGCTTGATTTTTGTTATTGTCATTGTCATATGTTTTTTTTTCTTCCTGTATGGTTCAGCTTCTTTATTTTAAAAGAAGTACTTCCTCAACTGTCTCAAAATTTCCAAGCAAATTTAAAATGCAACCTTTCTCAATGATGTCTCTGTAACAATGCCAAGCACTTAAACCCATGTAAATATTGAATATAGCTATAACTGAATGTAACGAGGCCAATGGTGAAACAACTTAGCATAAGTGGTATATTACTTGTCACGAGAAGCTGTGAATTTCAAATGTGAAGCACATAAGTATATTTTATTCAATACTTTCAGTTTATGATTGAGAAGCATGATGCTCAAATGCGTGTAAGTTATTGCTCAAGCTAATACGCCTCCTGTTTTCTTCCAAAGATTGATTTCCAAGTCGATAAACAGTAAGTTAGAATTTGTCTCTTTATGTAAACAATTACAGTCCTTTTCTCAGGCCACAACATTCAACACACCCTTGTCTGTAAAACCATAAAGCACTAAATGACCAGGATGAATTCATTTGGGGTTGCAAAGCTAGGGGCCAGGAACACCAAATAGTCTCACCTTCTCAAGGTTTGTTTAGGAATCCCAATATCCTCAATTTTCCCTTTAGACGGGTGCACTGGGATTCTCCTCCAATGCAGCCCCCAAACCGCTGTTTCTGCCTATTTTAGAATTCATCTGAAGGAGCTGGTCTGAGCAATTAAAAGTGATGTGGTTATATACTGAGGGCTTTCCTCATAGCTCAGTTGGTAAAGAATCCACCTGCGATGCAGGAGACCCCAGTCCAACTCCTGGGTTAGGAAGATCCACTGGAGAAGGGATAGGCTACCCACTCCAGTATTCTTGGACTTCCCTTGTGGCTCAGCTGGTAACGAATTTGCCTGCAATGTGGGAGACCTGAGTTTGACCCTGGGTTAGGAAGATCCCCTGGAGAAGGGAAAGGCTACTCACTCCAGTATTAGTCCATGGGGACGCAAAGAGACAGACACGACTGAGCTACTTTCACTGTATACTGAGGTGAAGGCGGCCATCAGGGAGTAGGATTCAGCTGTGTGGGATGAAGAAAGACCATTATCTCCTGACTGAGGAAACCTACGTGGAGGATTTCCCAGTTACATATGCTTTCCTTCTCTTTTCTTTTTTATTCCTGTGGTTATCAGGAATTAGCCTATACCAAATTCCTTACCTACTGTCTCAGGGAAATAAAATGCAGCTTGAAGTTGAGACTTTTTTTTCCCACCCTTGGTATTAGCAAACAAATAAGAAATAGAACAATTAGAGAAAATGCACTTCTATCCCCCAGTCCCTCACCACACTTGTTCTTAAAGCTGCACAGGCAAAGGGAAAGTAAAATAATTTTTAACGGTGGGATGTTTACATGGAAAGGACTAAAGGAGAAATTATCTACGTGGCAGAGAAAAGATTTAGGCTACTCTATCTTGAGTCCCACAATCTTAAGGGAAAGAGTCTTTGCAGGTAGGAGTGAGAAAAGATTTAAGAATTCTACCAAGGAGACAATTATTGGGATACAGAAAACCAGGATTAAAAACAAGGAAAGAAGTCATCCTTCTTCTTAAGACTTACTCTTTTTTCTCTTCAATCTTTTGCCAGCCCTGGAGGGTGGGGTGAGGAGAGGACAATTTTCTTTTTATACTTTTTAATCACAGGTTGGTGATCTGTCCTATATAATATCCCTGTGCTGTTGTGGGAAACAAATAAAATGATTACCATAAAGTGATGTGAAAATTGTAGAGTGCATTACCAATACATTATTGTAATAATCATTACTATCATTATGATTATCCCTGAAATCTTTCTCAGTGACAAAACAAATGGAAAAATCTCATTGTGTTCTTATCTTTTTGTATTTGTATTTTTTAAACCCAGATATGAAAAGCAGCAATAGGCCCTGTTGTCAGATACTGTATCAAAATTCCCATTATAGAAGTTTAATATGAGATAACTAAAATATAATATAGACTGATGTGGTAATCCATGTTTCCTGAAATCTGTGGGCTACTACAAAGGGGTGCTCTTTTATTGATACTATGCATGTGCTATTTTATCACAATGTTTTCTGTTTTACCGTTGTCTAATTTGACATATTAAGGCCTTATGTTTGAAATAGTTAAACAGTAACTAAGTTAATTAACAGATTAACTGAGGAACTACAGATTAACTAAGGTAATAAAGTCAAGCAAATACCTACCAAATAAATCTGTTTCTATAGAAGTGGACAAAGACTTCACTTAATCAGAATCTAATGAAATTTTAGGTACACAACTGCTTATAGGACAGAATTTAGAATTAAAAACACAAACCTGTGTTCTTACTAACAGTTTGGCTTAAATTGCAGAATCTTTCAAGCATAATAAGGCATTAGGCAGGCCTTTGGAATTACTTACAGTGAATTAGATTTCTTGGTGGTATCATTCATAGAATACCAACCAAGAAATCCATTCTTAATAACTTCTCCAAGTGCTAGTAGACAGTTGACTTTGTACTTGCTATAAAAATAGATATAAATATGAAGTTCTATCTTCTTGTGGTTGACAAGAAGAGCTAACAAAGAATAACTGAATCTTTTATTGAAGTATAGTTGATGTACCATATTTTTTAAGTTACAGGAAGTGTAGAATACAGTGATTCACAATTTTTAAATTTTTTATAGTTACTATAAAACATAAACTATATTCCTTGTGTTGTACACTATATCCTTGTAGTTTATTTTACACTTAATAATGTGTACATCTTAGTACCTTTTATACTTAATAGTGTGCATAAAAGTAAAAGTGAAAGTCACTCAGGTGTATCCAATTCTTTGGGACCCCATGGACTATTCAGTCCATGGAATTCTCCAGGCCAGAATACTGGAGTGGGTAGCCTTTCTGTTCTCCAGGGGAACTTCCCAACCCAGAGATCAAACCCAGGTCTCCCGCATTGCAGGAGGATTCTTTACCAGCTGAGACACAAGGGAAGCCCAAGAATGCTGGAGTGGGTAGCCTATCCCTTCTCCACTGAATCTTCCTGACCCAGGAATCAAACCGGGGTCTACTGCATTGCAGTTGATTCTTTATCAACTGAGTTATCAGGGAAGCCCAATAGTGTGCATCCCTCCCCCTATATAACCTTTCCCTTTTCCTTCTCCCTACAGGAGGGCATTATGTTAATTGAAATGAGTCAGACAGAGTTAGACAAATACTGTATGATATCATTGATATATGGTATCTAAAAAATACAACAGACTAATAAATATTATAATGCGCTAGTTTTGTACAATGCTCATCTATATTTGCCATTAAAGATTCAACATATATGGTCCTACTTTCCAGTTAGGAAGCATTATCTAATATAACTCAGGACTTGAAACTTCCTTACACCTACTGTAAAGCGCTAGAATGCAACTCTAAAATTATAGCTAACCTTTTGTGAAAGACAGGAACTGAAGAATGGTTTAGAATTAGGCAGAACTGACTTGAGGCCTAAACTTGTGATTTTGGGCAAATAGCCTCAACAATCTTAGCTTCCTTTTCTTTATATGCATAACAGAGGATAACAGATTCTTTTTTTTTTATTTTTTTCTTTACATTATCGTGTTGGTTTTGCCATACATTGACATGAATCCGCGACGGGTATACATGTGTTCCCCTTCCAGAACCCCCCTCCCACCTCCCTCTTGATTCCATCCCTCTGGGTCATCCTGGTGCACCAGCCCTGAGCACCCTGTACCATGCATCAAACCTGGGCTGGTGATTCATTTCATATATGATTCTTATATGGTGTTAATATGAGGATTACCTGTGACAATCCTTATATTGTAAGTAATCTAGCATAATTTCAGTGACCTTGACTTCCTCTTAAAATCCAGATCACCTAATAAACCAAAACACACACACATACTATTTCAAAAATACCTTTTAAAAGTGCCTTCTAGACTATCTAAACTTGAACCATCTCAACAGATATTTTAATGCACATACACTTTAGATCTCATATCACATTCATTGCATGCCAGTTAAACATCAGGGAAGAGTTTATTAGATGAAAATAAGTCTGTTGTAAAAGATTTCCTTGCAATTACTTCACTGCCATTACCCTGGCCACACGCTTATGGAGCATTTCAAATTAATATGCTTTGATTACTGAGCAAGTAATCAAGCAGTGGAATTCTATGAGAAACTCAATTACTAAAGAAAATGATCACTCAAGCATTTGAGAAATTGGGGCTACATCTAATTTTGAATAGTGGATCATTATTGACATTATGGAAGCATTCAGTACAAATACTTGGACATGCCACACTAGACTAGGGGACTGCTTTATATCCATATGGTAAACAGAACGAGCTGCTGGCTAACATCTCTGTTAAATGTTGTCCTGCCTAGCTAAAAAAATAAATAATATCAACCTTGAAATCAGTTCTTTAAAAAAAAACAATAGGGAGCTCATTGCTTGACTGAATAAATATTGGATTGTTAACTCACATTTAAAATAAACAATTCTACTTTTTCTGTTTGAGATAGAGTAATGTTTTATAGCCTAAAAATACTTATCCAATGAACACAAAGATAGGAATTGCTTCCCACATATTTCCATATTAGAATACTATGTACTTTCATTATTGTATTTTAATCATTCCACCATCAAAAGGCTCTTTTGACTAAATGATTATGTATAGATCTATGTGCCATGATTTAACTCATTTAATAAATTTAATCATATTTTTATTTTCTCCAAATTAGGCATCATCCAGTTGCTTTTACTAAAATTATTTTTGTAATTCTGATTTTTATCTAAGAGTTCAAGCAAAGACTACAGTAAGAATTTTGTTATAGTGCCTTTTAAAAAAGCACCTGAATTAGGAAATGCAGTGCAGGAAATGGGCTGAGATTGTTATGTTTCTTGTTATTTTTCTGTTCTCTACCAAGGTAAGCAGTAAAGAAAAATCATTCAATAATGAGTGATAATTCCTAATAAACCCAGCAGTCATCAATAGTGTGGCCTTGGAGAAGTCACATCACCCCTCAAAGTGTACTAATTATAGCATTATGAAGATATTAGTGAAGATGATGATGATAATAACAATGTAATGCTAGCCTACCAAAAACATCATCAGCACAAAATAAGGCTGTATTTATGAGGTAAAGGTGCTACAAGAGATTATCATGATTATTCTGAGCATCATTTTTTGGAGCACTGATTATTTTCATAGTCATGTACCACACAGAAAAGATATACTAAAAGATTTTCTTCCTTTCCCCAGAAAAATGAATATAGGCACAGATGTTTTAAAATGTCAACAAATATTTCAACTGAGCTATGAGGACTTCCCTCATAACTCAGTTGGTAAATAATCCACCTGCAAAGTAGGAGACCTTAGCTTGATTCCTGGGTTGGGAAGATCCCCAGGAGAAGGGAAGGCTACCCCTCCAGTATTCTGGCCTAGAGAATTCCACGGACTGTATAGTCCATGGTGTCTCAAAGAGTCAGATGTGACTGGACACAACTGAGAAACTATAAAAAAAAAAATATATATATATATATATATATATATATATATATATATATATATATATTTCAGGAAATTGGTCAGGAGCCAACTGCTAACATACCCTACACGTTACTTCTACCTTCATCACAAAAACCTGAAATGATCAAGTACCCGTCAATCCATATGTATCTCTAGAATGACCTAAGTCAAAAAGTGTATGACATTCCTTAACAAATTTGTGAGTTGTAATTCATTCCTCTCTCGCTAGAAAAGAAATATGCCGCCATAGTTGATTTTGGCAGCTCTCTCATGAGGACGAGGACACCCAGACCTAAGATGAAGCCAACACTATGAATGGCAGATAAATTTTCTTTACATTTCTTTGGACACATCTTTACACATCCCCAGTTCAGATATCATGTGCTTGGTGATGATGGCTCAGACTAAACCAAGCAGGAGTAGTCCATCAGGCCCTCCTTCTCAAAACAGTTTTATCATTTAAGTCAATCATAGTGAGTAACACCAGTATTGTAACAAAACCTTGAACAACTTAAGGGCAGAGTATTGGTTTTTTCAATTTCTTTGATTCATTATAGTACCACAAACAGTGTCTGCCACCAAATAGGAATTATACATTTTTCTGGTGAATTAATACCAGAATACAATTTTTAAAAATATCAATAAAAAAATTAGGTGGATCCAACTTATATTTTTCTGAATCCTATGGTTAGAATTTTGGTACTAATTCTACTTCCTTCCTGTGAGAAGGTTAGACAGAATTCTTCATAAACGAACAATAGCAAATAACATTTATATCAGGTTTTCTGAAGTAATATTGGTTATTTATATGTGAAGGGATAAGGAATACCGCATTCATTTTTACAAAATTCTGGTAGATGACCTTTGACAACTCAAGGAGGTGTCCAATATGTAACATTCATTCATGGCTCAGAAATTGTTTTTCTTTCTGGAATTCTGGAATAACATTCATCCAGAAAAGTAAGCAAGTAATAATTCCACAGCATAATGAATAAACAGACTGGCCACTACCAGAGGCTTCCCTGAGGGCTCAAACAGACCACTACCAACCCACAAAGCAAAATTGTACTAGTACCCTCAAACCCATCTTAGGCCCTAGTCTTAAGAATAATGTAGTAATAACACTTGTAGCCCTTAGACCAGTGTAGTTCCAAAATTACTGAAGGTATAATGAATAATCTATGCATAGCTATACCATGTTAAAAATTTTATTCACTTTAATTTTAAACCTGAAAAACAATCTCATATGAACTATATTTAAAACTGGCCACTGATCTATTTGTCTTGCTCATTCCTATAGTTAATGAATCCTCTCTCTGAAAAACAGAAGAAAAAAAAAAAGACCTTTCCATTTAGAAGGATAAAACTGAAGAAAGTGAGAAGCATAACAATAAAAAAGATTCAATCTTCAGAAATTGGTTAATTGATTGTTTGACAATTATAACAGAAATGTTTTAAATCTGAAACCCATCAGTCCCTGACTCTGTTTTTCTCTTCAACTTAATTAGAATAAAATAAAACATAAATGTATTCTTGTTTAGCTGTAACTTTAGGGAAATATGCAGGAAGTTGTAGGCAATAATGTACCAGCTGCTTATTTGTTGCTAAGTTTATCAGAGAGTTAGCAGCAAATGTGTTTTTATAATTTATCATTCCTGAGTATTAAAGTTTTATGACTAGCTGCTTAGGAGAGGCTGTAAGCAAAAGCCATGTTACCAAAACTGAGTTAAAATGCAGCACAGAAATAAAGGTGTAAAACAAAATATCATCACTAAGAGGACACATTTCTCTAGGAGATAGCTACTGACAAGCTTTTATAAGAAATATTTGCCTATTGTTTCCAAATAAAATTGTCTATCCATGATCTGATGAACCTAATTATTTGGCAATAATGACACACTAGATTACAGTTCTGCCTGTATATGTTACTTAAGGTGATAAATAAGGGTCTCTGATAGACTCTTAAAGAGAATAGAAGAACTGAAAGCTCAAACATCTTTAAATGTTAATATCTTACTGACTTTACCCATGATAATATAATCCAGAGGTTTTGGACTCCAAATTAGGATGCGTTTAGTATCCAAAGAAGTTGCATTTTATGACAAATATTGATGAAAAAACTATGTCCATAAAAATTTCCTATTCAAAAAGCAAAAATTTACATAATACAATGATTCTTACTGTTAAATCATATTTGTTATCTCTCTTTGGCATTAAGATCACTGTTATCTTTATTTGACAAATCATTCTGAAATATAACACATTTTTCAAGTTAAAGGTGGGTTCTAAAGTCCTTTGTCTTCAAACATACACAAGTTTTATGATACCCATCAAAAATATGATCATTGGATATAATAAATTAAATGTTTTTCTTTCTCCTGGTCAAATATTTGGTGAATTGCTTACAATGATTAAGTGACTAGGCTCCTTACCTTAAAAAAAAAAACTTCCATATGCTGTTACAAAAGCTCCTTAAAAATCCTTGCATCACTAAAGGAGACAGAATGTCTGAGATTATAATGAATTTTGTATTTTGGGATTTCTGGAGGAATAATGTCTTACTTGACCAAAGACATCCTCAGACCCCACTTTAGAGCCTCTATGGCCACCTGATCTTTGATTTTGAGCCCCTCCCAAAGTTGGCTGCAGAATTCCTCAAGACAAAGAAGAATCTGTTCTTTCATCCATTGTTTTAGTAAATGCTTATTAAGAAGCAAACATGTTTAAGATTGGCATTTCCAATTCAAAAGAAGTAGTGTGTGTTTGTGTATATGTGTGTGTGTGTGTGTGTGTGTGCATGTGTTAGGATGAATGGTTGAGAAGACAGATTTCACAAATTTTAAAACTCCTACAGAGAGAAATCAGAGAACTCTAATATCTGTAACACAAGTAAGTTCCTAGCTTAGTTAGTAAAGAATCTGCCTGCAATGCAAGACACCAGGATTCAATCCCTCGGTCAGGAAGATCCCTTGTAGAAGGAAGTGGTAACCCATCCAGTATTCTTGCCTGGAAAATTCTGTGGCCAGAGGAGCCTGGCAGGCTACATACAGTTCATGGAGTCGCAAGAGTCCGACATGACTTAGCAACTAAACCACCAAGTCCCATGCTAAATAAAACAACTATTCATTGAGGCAGTAATAGCTTTGGTACTTTTTAGTAGAAAAGTAGAGGA
>ML660197.1:29412395-29476085 GCA_007570785.1 Antilocapra americana | reverse complement strand
TAGTTTCATTCTTTTACAAGTGGCTGTCCAGTTTTCCCAGCACCACTCAGCTTTCTTTATAGTCCAACTCTCACATCCATACATGACCACTGGAAAAACCATAGCCTTGACTAGACGGATCTTTGTTGGAAAAGTAATGTCTCTACTTTTTAATATGCTATCTAGGTTGGTCATAACTTTCCTTCCAAGGAGTAAGCGTCTTTTAATTTCATGGCTGCAATCACCATCTACAGTGATTTTGGAGCCCCCCAAAATAAAGTCAGCTGCAGTTTCCACTGTTTCCCCATCTATTTGCCATGAAGTGATGGGACCAGATGTCATGATCTTAGTTTTCTGAATGTGGAGCTTTAAGCCAACTTTTTCACTCTCCTCTTTCACTTTCATCAAGAGGCTCTTTAGTTCTTCTTCACTTTCTGCCATCAGAGTGATGTCATCTGCATATCTGAGATGATTAATATTTCTCTTGGCAATCTTGATTCCAGCTTGTGCTTCTTCCAGTCCTGTTTCTCATGATGTACTCTGCATATAAGTTAAATAAGCAGGGTGACAATATACAGCCTTGACATACTCCTTTTCCTATTTGGAACCAGTCTGTTGTTCCATGTCCAGTTCTAACTGTTGCTTCCTGACCTGCATACAGGTTTCTCAAGAGGCAGGTTGGGTGGTCTGGTATGCCCATCTCTTTCAGAATTTTCCAATGGGAGTCACGCCTGCCTTTTCCTGGAGGGAAAGACAAGTGTAAGTCTCCAGAGGCTTGCAAAAAACTATCACAAACTCAGCAAAGTTAAACTCAGCCATTGATAAGTGAGGTTTCTGCCCCCACCCCCACCCTGGCTGTTGTAACAAATCACCACAAATTCAGTGGCTTAAAAACACAGAAATTTACCCTCCCACAGTTCTAGAGGACTGAAGTCCCAGGGCCATGCTCCCTTTAGATGCCTTAAGTGAGAATCTAGTCCTTGGTTCTTCTAGCTTCTGGTGGTTGCCTGCATTCTCTGGGGTATGGCTGCATCCTACAGTCTGCCTCTGTGACTGCATTGCCTCCTCTCCTCCTTGTGTTAGATCTCCCACTGTTTCCACTTATAAGGACATATGTGACTGCATTTAGGACCTACTCTGGTAATCTGGGATAATCCCGTCATCTCAGAATCTTTAATTTCTTAATCACACCTACAAAAACCACTTTTCTACTCAAAGTAACATTTACAGACTTTAAGAATTAGGACCTGATATCTTTGGGAAACCATTTTTTAGCCTACCACACAAATTTAATAACCACAAACAAGTATCATTTTCCCTCCTTCCTTTATATTCTGAAATTTTATAATTTATGTGGTCTAAACACACAGTCTTATAAGACTAAGAAGGTGAATTTATCCTCAACTTAAACCAACTAAATGATATTTATAAGGAATATATCATAAAGCAATCACCTTTTCTGTACATGTATATGAATCACCAAATTTCCAAAAACATACAGTATATTTTCCTACTAGAAATGTGGCAAAGTATAAATTTTAAAATGTAAATAATCCTTACTTATATCATTGATATTATAAAATCAGTATCATCATTTCCTATAAAGCAAAATTTTAAAAATCTTGCTTGAAGCATTTGCTGAAATAGCTCAAGAATTAAGAATAAAGTCTTTGGTACTTTCTGTGTATAAAGCATATAATGGAATAATTCATATCACTGATATGAATTTGGCATTTTACTATTAAATTATAGACAGTGCTCACCTTTTATCTAAGAACTTTTGCCTTCTTAGGCACACTACATTTTATTTTACTTTATCTACCAACAATTTACTGGTTTCCTTTGTGTGTCATATTTCATCCACATTCAAAATATATGCCACTTGGCAGTTATTGCTCACACTAAGGTGAGGTGGAGACAGCAATCATAATGAAGGGCAGGCACTCACTTTCTGAGTACCCTTACTAGCTAAGAATCCATACTCAAGACCAGATACCAACTCAAAACAGGTACACTGTTTCAGTTAGGATAGGTCTATGCTGTAGTAACAAAATTATCACCAGGGAATCCACCTGGAGTGCAAGGTATGTGGGTCAAGCATCCGCCTTACAATGCATGGGTTCGATCCCTTGTCATGGAACTAAGGTCCCATAGGCCTGGAGCTTGGAGCTACTGAGCCCATGTGCCACAGCTAGAGTCCATGCAGGGCAAGGAAAGATCCTGTGTGCTGCAACTAAGACCCAGTGCAGCTAGCTAAATAAAACTAAATAAATACTAATATTTTTTTAAAGGAGAGATCTCCAAATTCAGTGTCTCGGAGAATAAGATATTTATTTCTCTTTCATATAAAAGATCAGGGTGAGGGTTCCAGGTCAGTGGCAGTCGTTCAGTGGGCTGGGATGACAGAGCTCTATCATTCAGGGCTTCCTTGGTGGCTCAGGTGGTAAAGAATTCGCCTGCAATGTGGGAGACCTGGGTTCGATCCCTGGGTTGGGAAGATTCCTTGGAGAAGGAAATGGCAACCCACTCCAACATTCTCACCTGGAGAATCCTCGTGGGCAGAGGAGCCTGGCAGACTACAGTTCATGGGGTTACAAAGAGTCAGACACGATTGAGCAACTAAGCTCAGCACACACACCATCCTTTTGGGGTGGCAATTGTTGGCTCCATATCTGGAAGACAGATGGTGGGAGGGCATGTCAGAGCACACCAGTGTGAGAATGCTAGCCCCTGGTCACACCAGACTGCAAGGGAGACTGGAAAACATAGTTCAGCTGTGTGGGGCTCAGGAGAAAGAGGAGAAGGGGTTTTGTGGGCAACTTGCCGCCTTTACCACATGCACCATGCAAATTCTGCCTCAGCAAAATAAAGGAGACTACATAAAGAGTGATTATGGCTTTTGGGGTTGTCAGAATCATTCACACCTATGAACTATAAGAACTGATTCTACTCAAGCATCTTTTTATGGTTCATCTCACTAAGGGAAGAGAAAAGGAAAGAAATGGTTTATTTTCTTTGGGATGATATAGGAGATAATATTAGTTTGTATAAATTGTCTTAAAAGATGGTAATACAGGGCTTAAGTCTTTTCTTGAAAGTACATTTTAGTATTATATAGTATATGTTGAGAAGCTTTTCTCTCTTCAGTTCTTCAATCTATTGAGGAAAGAAATAGGCCAAGGAAGTTAAACTTCTTTTCTCAGGGGGGCTAACTGTTGGCCTAGGCTGGGTTCCAAGAGCTGAAATAAGGGATGGTAACTAATAGGGCTGTTCTTTTGCTGAATAAAGAGAAGAAAAGAAGAATTCCATGTCTGTTTCCCAGGCATAAGGAGGACCAGGAAGCAAGGAAATCTCCAATTTTCAAGTCCACTGAGCAGAATACAAGAACAGTATCAAAGACAAAGAGTTCTCCATTGAGAACCAGCAAGATGGAGCAATCAAGTGCTGTGGGCAGCTGAGCCTGGAAAGAAGCCCAGAGGCCATGGCATTCTTGAGAGGGAGGTTTCTCTAAGACCCTTAAGGAGCTGAGGCTTTGACATTCCAACCCTGCCTGTTAGCTTTAGGCTCATCCATGACCTCCATTTGGAGAAGAGTAATCTGAAGCTAAATCATACACATTATGAGAATACAAATCGTGAAGGGAAAACAAAAGTTCACAAACAAAATTAGTAGAACCACCTGAAGAACCTATGTTGAAAGAGAGATTAGCTTTCATGGAGAAGAGCTGTTATGCCATGGCAATTAAGCAACTGAATTTGCATTTTAAAAGAGTTTGATTTACTGCCTATTCCTGCCATTAACTAGCTTGTGACTTTGGGTAAGTGATCTATACTCTTTAAATCTTAGTTTCCTATTCTGTAAAATGGGAGATAAAAATAATACCTAACTCATGTGTTTTCTTTGAGATTTAAATGAAAGACTGTTCAACTGTATTTGATAAATTATAGGAACTCAACAAATATTAGCCAAAAATATTTCCCAAAGTGGAGTTTTTCTTTCTTTCTTTCTTTCTGGGATATAAAAACTGTTGCTTATACCTACAAACCAATCAATCAAACCTCACCCCCATGACCTCTTAGGCTCTAGTGAGTACAAGGGGAGGATTAAGTTATGATAACTGACACAGATTGCAAAAATACACGTTAGCTTAAGACATTTCTTTTCAGACATGAGTGTTCCACTACAAATCTAGGTATATTTCTAAGATCTTAAGGAAATAAATACTATAAAACATGACATAGTTCTAGTAATGTAAAAACTAAATGTCCACAGGGATATCTCAGCATTCTTTCACATGTCCCATATGCTAAGACTTCATGATTCTCTGCAATTTATTTAATATTCCCCCAGCAAGCCATCTTTCCTATCGTTACTCTGTCCCGATCAGTACACATTTCATTTTCAAGGACTCCTAGTCCTTTCTTAGGAACCCATCATCACTGGGCATGCCTGTACATCGTCTGGCAAACTGTGAGAACCGTATTAGCTGGCAATTGTGAGAACAAAAGAAGATTTTTCTAAAGGTGATGAGGCAGAAAGGGAAAGCAGATGCCTGTGAGGAACAGGGAGAAATGTCAAGGGAATTGGTCTATCTTCTTGGCAGCCTGAGACCTGACGATGAGGGGGCTGTGCCAGTGAATTGCCTAATGAAAGGGAAGGATCCAGCTGATTGCTCAGTAAAGATGACATGGAAAAGGAAACTGACAGTCTTAGGGAAGAGGAATTGCAACATAAATTGAGAGGTATATGAAATTTACTGGTGTGATAAAATGAAAGAGATTTTCCCTCATGTGCTAGAAAATTAGTGGAATCTTCAGATTACCATAAAACTTTTTCATATTAATTATATTATTTAAAGGTTTTAAAGCATCTCTTATGTATCCTATACTGGGCTAAGAACTACACATGCCTTACTTCAGTTAATATCCTACCCCTAAGGGTAAGACCAATATTGTCCTCATTTATCCAGACTGGAAAACTGAGGTTCACAGAGGTTAAGTCCTTACCTTAGTTTTAAGTAATTTTAAGGAATGAATGCAAAGTATAGAGCAAAAAATCATCTACATGAAACGTAGCTAGGGAAAGAGATCTGCTCAAAGCTTACTTTTCAGTGATACTTAAATTCTAAGAAAACTTGGCTCACTTCCTCTTGGATGAATTGATAACTAGTTTCTGTGTCAGGAAAGGCATGTTTCTCTGAGGTCATGTTGCAGCATTTTCAAAAGGGTTTCCCTCAAAGGTGTTTCATCCATTAGCATCAGCAAAGATCTCACAGAATGACTAATTTTTAGTAGTTGTGACCAGCAAGCCTTGTTGAGTCATTCTCTTTAGAATTAACCTCTGATTCATCAGATCTGTTTTAACATTAATTATATTTAACACCTGACATCTTCTTTACCCATTATCCACATCATTGAATACCAGAGGAAAAATAAGCCAAACCCAGATTAAGGTTAAAATAATACTCAGTTAATAGTGATTTAAATTAAAATTGAGTAACCTCAACATCCCATTAAATAAAAAAAAAAGGTAAAAGAGAACATAAGGTAAAAAAGAACATAAAGTATTTTTCTTAACATTTGATGCGTTTGATGTTAATTTCATCCACAAGTTACATGGATGAAATAAGATACAGTCTTACAAAAGGTACAAATTGTATGCTTTTACATAAAAAGGATTGTTTTAATGTGATCATTCTAAGAAAGGCAGTGATCAGCAAGAAAGCATCTAGCTGCCCTTCCAGATCCTTGTGGCATTGCAAAATGATTGATGATAAATAGCTAAGGCTATTGTATATAACCTGTGCCTAGGCCTTTAACTGAAAATGGTTAGTATGCGAACTCCCAACATGCAGAAAGATGTCAGCAACACTGGATCAGATAGACTGTCTTAGAGAGAACCTCTTTTTCCCTTTGATAAAACAAAAGTACCTGTGGTGAATATTTGTTGTTTTTGCCAGTGCAGCATCTCTTCCTCTTAGCTTGATAATGTCCCTCTGACTCTCTGGGGAATACCCATCCCCATCACGTATCATCTTGGTGGACTCAAACTACAGACCAAAGTGCACAGGGGTGGGATGGTACTTTTCATCTCTACTCTCACTTTCCAATCAGATAGGAGCCCTAGGAAATTGGCTCAAGGATAGAAGATGGTCAGAGGAGAGTCTTTTGATGACAACTCCCCAAAGAGATTGTCCTTGTTTCTTCACCCGGATCCTTGTTACTGTCCTCCTTTTGTCTGGAGTTCTGATTGTGCTTCCATTTCTTAGATATTAGGAGCTATTCCACTTCTACTAAATTCCACTCTTAAGTTGATCAGTTTCTGTTGTTTGCATTAAAAGGTATTACTTATGTCCTTTCTTTTTCTCACTGCAAATCTTAATAAACACGTTTTCTGTTTTTAGCATCCTAAAATGAGATCACATCTTTCCTAATAGCGTTTCAGTCTTAACAAATGTAATATTTTCAATCGGGATGAACTTTTGATTAAGAGAATCATACCAGAATCTAAACTATGTCATAACAGATATAAGTAACCACAGACAGTAAAAACAAGAGCTTTTTTTTATTCTTAGTTAATTTCTTCTAAACACTTAATATTTTGAGTTATCATCACTGGGAAACAAATAGATAATATAACTCTTGTGCTTGAGCTTTTTCAAAGTCTGCCTTCTAGTGTATAATTTGAACCAGCAAAAGTATAATTATGGCTCTGTTTTCAAGTATTGAAACAGTTAAACTATCTTTCTGGGTTAGGCTAAATGTATATCCAAAGGTGCATTATAAAGAATGAAAACAATTTGCTTAGACATTTCAGGTAAAATTTACTTAATTATCTGGCCACCTAGATTTGAAATGGTTAGCAGCTTGAAGAGTTAATTAAATCAATTGAAAATAGATCTAGCCAGTCACTTAGGAGTGATAGTTACCAGGTTGGGCATGGGGATGCCCTCCCTCAGGACCAGCCAACATGCTAACCAGGCTGGGGAGCACCGTAGACCTCTCATTATTCAACACCCATCCTGTATCTGAGGTTTTTCAGCTCATAACATGTCTACGCTGTGTAAAACATGTAAGTACATTTAAAAAACAATTATAAGGGGAACTCATTCAAAACTGTTATTACATTCATTATGTTCTGCATTTTATATTTGCCTACTGAAAAACTTTCCTAAACCCCAAGGCCAAGTTTCCATGCACCTCTTGTGATTACCCTTAAGAGTCCTTGTCCTTATCCCTATCCGAGCATTTATCCTACTCTTTTCATCTTTTTGTCCAGACCTCATCCATACTAGTGCGTACACATAAAGTTTATTAACGACACAGAGTATGCATTGTTACCACTCAGCCAGGTATGGAGTGACTGACTCCATAGTAAATAACTGAGGATAAATGAATGAATGGAAATAAATAAATGACCCATCACTGTCTTCAAATTGCACCAAGGACAGTTGGTGGAGAGGAACCAGTAAAACAAAAACACAATTTGCTAGGTGTTTTGATAAGAAGAGTCGAGGAGAGGCTGAGAGTCAGGAAATAGGCACCCACTTCACCAAATCTTCCTGAAAATGGTGTGCTGAGCCTTAGTGGAAAAGCTGGTGTCACAAGTTGAAGGTGGCAAGAAAAGAAAGAGTAAGCTGCAGGAAAGGCAGGAGACCTGGTAGCTTGAGATGCTATTAAGTGACTAAAACACAGTCTAAATCAAGGGGTCTTAATCCAGACTGCAGATCCTGAAAGGTCTGTGGATAGAATACAATACAGAAGAGTCATGGACTTGGATGGGAAAAAAATAATCTCTGTTTTCATTAATCTCTAACTGAAATTTATCATTTCTTTTGATTATGAATGTAGGTAACAGCTATTGTATTAGTGATAACCTGGGACCTTTTTCATAAAAACAAATAATAAAAATTTCATATCATAGTAGAGTCATTGTGGATATCTTAAAATACAGCTTACACTCATTGATGATTTGAATTGTGGCAGTAATTGGATACACGAAAGATCTTTAATGTTTTCATTTGCTTATTTTTACTGTTTCCTCTACATATATATATATATTTGAGATTTTCTGAAATAAAACATTTGGAAACATCTATAATTAGATGAAACAAAATTGGTAGAATCACAGGATTCTATAGATCCTCTTTTTAATATAATTTTAATGTTTTAATAAAAGTTTATAGATACCCATATTTACAAGTCACTCAGTCATGTCTGACTCTTTTGTGACCCCCATGGACTGTAGCCCACCAGGCTCCTCTTTCCATGGGATTCTCCAGGCAAGCATACTGGAGTGGGTTGCCATTCCCTTTTCCGGGGAGCCTTCCTAACCTGGGTATCAAACCTACATCTCTTTTGTCTGCTGCATTGGCAAGCAGATTCTTTACCACTAGCACCATTTGTTTTAAAATACTTAGGTGTCTATTTCTCTAAAATGTATTTTTTCTTTGTTATTCCATGTATTTTATTGTAAGTGTTTAAACATTTAAAAGTATTATTGAAAAGGGATCTCTAACGTTCTCCAAATTGGTAAAGGGGTCCATGATAACAGAATGTAAAGGCTCTAAAGGCTTTTCAGGGTGGAAATCAGAGAACGGGGACTAATAGAAGAATAAAAGGGAAATTCAGAGCCAGTGTTTTCACCAGAGATACCCACTCAGTCCTAGAAGAGTTTGCTCTGCATATTATTATTTTCCCTTTATCCCTTCTGTGGGGCTCATCTACCACAAAAGCATTATTTATGTTTAACTTTATCCAAGAAAAAACAAGGCAAAAATTTGCTAACTAATTTTCATTATATCAGGACAGAGCTTAGAGTTTTTGAACCTTCACTTTTTTCATTTTAAAAATTATGAAGTGGCCAAATGTTGAGTTTTAGGAGATGAATACACAAATTATATTTGAAAGTAAGTTTATGAAAAGAAAATTATAATTATCATCATAGTAAATTATCTTGAATTTGTACTTCTTTTCAAAGAAGTTTCATATCTACAATGTTTGTCTTTATAAACAACTCTGAAATAGGTAGAATATGGGCACAGGGGAATGAAAAAAAGGAAATTGTTACATGAAGATGTTAGAGTTGGTTGACAAACATAAGGACTCAGTCTGCTATATATTCATATTGTGTGTGACAGGGAAATAATACAGGGAATAAAAGAGCATTTGTAGCTTCAAAGAATGCCCATTTTACTCCATATATGGACCCAAACCATATGTCTGTGAAAGAGTATGAGGCTGTTTTAACAGTATAACTGGTGACAAAACTTCCAAAGTAACTTATTTGAGTAATTTGAACACACATAGATTTGGGGTTTCTTCATGGAAAAGGCTTTTAAGCTCCACTTTTAAGCTCCACTTTTAAGCTCAAGGGTAATAGATGACTAATAATTATTGTGCATTTGGTAGATTCTGGGCACTGTGCTAAACCTTTGTCATGTTCCTCAGGGTCATACAACAAGTTAGTGATAGATCCTGCAGGAGAACATAAGACAATTTGAATTCCAAGTCAGAGGTCTTAAATATTGATTAATAACCTCCATGGGGACTAGGACTGAGTCTCCTTGTTAGGTTGTTTCTGGAGCAGGAAGCATGGTGTTTGGTAGACTTTAGATGTTTGAAAATTTGTAGTTGAGTGTATTTTAACTAAATCAAGGAGGAATGGCTCCATTTTAATAAGTGATGACACTGAAATTCAAGTTAACTGGCTGTTAATTCTTTCCGTTAAATCCATCATTCCAAACAACTAACAGCATAGACATGGGCAAAATCACACTTAATCATCCCTTCATTTCTATAGCTCAACACTGAACAACAACAAAATACGTGTCTATATAAAGAGAGGGAGTGAGTTGATCTTGCGTATGTATTTTTGTGTGTGCACATGTCTGTTATTTATGAGAAACTCCTGTTCATCATTCAACCCCTTGGTCTCCCTTTCTTTCTTTCTTTTCTTTTTTTTAATTTTCTTTATTGTGTTGGTTTTTGCCATACAATGACATGAAACCACCATGGGTTTACATATGCTCCCCCTCCAGAACCCCCCTCCCTCCTCCCTCCCGATTCCCTCCCCCTGGGACATCTCAGTGCACCAGCCCTGGGCATCAACCCTGGGCTGGCGATTGATTTCACATATGATAATTAACATGTTTCAATGCCATTCTCCCATATCATCCCTTTCTTTTTCTTATCACAAGGCCTGTATTTTTTTGCATTATGATGTTCTAAATAGTTTAATGTGAGCATACTTTGGATTTTAGCCTCGTTTATCATTTAATTTTCTCTTTGTATCTTATAATATCCTATTTCCATGAATCAATCATATGGACAGATGACAAATTGTTTATTCCTTTTATTTATTTCCAAATAGATTATCCTTCCTGGATGTGTGACTCACTTGTTCTCTATTCTTTTTTACCCAGTGTCCTGACTGGAAAACCACAGCTCTTGATTTCAAAAGGCTTGCAACTTGGTTTCCTTAGAATTACCACCTCCATGCTGCCTCTCCCCAGAGAAATCCTAATTGAACAGTTCTGCTTGATTTACCCAAATCCTTTGGCATCTTCCAATTACCCAAGATGAGCATTTTGTAACTAATTACATCAAATGCTTCTCAGAGTTCAAATTTGAAAATACCCTCTCTTTATTAGCAAAATGGTTGTTCACATTGTCTGAGACAATGTGAGACATCATAAACTCATGATGCTTATCTTAAATTAGTTATTCTGGATAAATATTGATTTCCTCTTAATTTTTGTTCTATGATTTTGCAAATTCTTGATAGTCCATTCCCTTGACAATATTTAGGAGATAATATCCACAGAAAATTCAGAAACAATTCCAGGACGTGCTATTTCCCAGCCAGGCTTTATTTCTTCAGAGGCTAAGTGGTATTTCTTCAGTGGCTCTTTGTTCAAAGCAGCAGTAACTAAACAAGGGATGCTCCCTACTCGCAGTGTGGTCCTCACAGTACAGATACATCTGTATGTGTATGTGATACATCTGTATCACCCAGGACTATAGAACTCGGGCTCCCTCGGGGCCTACTGAATCAGAAGCTACATCTTTAACCAGTTGTCCAGCAGATATTCTAAAGGTTTAATCTAGTACTTCTGCTCTAAATGATTAGTAGTGCATATTTAGGGATACAGTATCGAGATGAAGGGGCTTCCCTGGTGGCTCTGATGGTAAAGGACTGCCTACAATGCAGGAGACCTGGGTTTGATCCCTGGATTCGGAAGATCCGCTGGAGAAGGGAATGGCAACGCATTCCAATATTTGTGCCTAGGGAATTCCATGGACATAGGAACCTGGCAGGCTACAGTCCATGGGGTTACAAAGAGTGAATGACTGAATGACATGACTAAATGACTAACACACACACACATTGAGATGAAATCTTCACTCAAATTTGGATTCAATGGATAAAAGTGAGGGAACTGACAGTATGTAGTATTCTCAAAGGGAACTGACAGTATGATTACCTTAGGAGTAGGATAATTGCATTACCATTACAAACCCTTCCTAACTCTTCATCCTCTCTTACTCTACCAAATCAACTATTATCTTGAATTTCCCCACAACATATAGTTTCTAATTTGACCAGGACAAACTTTGCACTGTTCTGCCAATGTTGCAGGGCTGTACTTATTGTTTTAGTCTGGATTCCCCAGCGAAACAGAACCAATAGGATGGAGAAACAGAACCTACATGGATTTATTACAAGAAACTGTCTCCTACGATTTTAGAGGCTGCAGGATGAGTCAGGACATTGGAAACCCTGGAATGCTGATGGTTTACTTCTAGTCTGAATCTGAAGACCTGAGAATCAGGAGAGAAGATGATGTAGGTTCCATTCCAAATACTGGCAGGCTCAAGACTCAGGAAGAGTTAATGTTTCAGTTCAAGTCTGAGAGCAGGAAAAAAGTCTATGGCTTTGAAAGGAATCAAGAAGAAAGAACTCTTTTACTTGAGGGAAGGTCAGTCATTCTTTTCTAGGTAGGCCTTCAACTGGTTGGGTAAGCACCACCCACAGTAGGGAAGGCAGTCTTCCCTCTGTTTACAGATTTAAATGTTAACCTCATCTAAAACACCCTCACAGTATCACCCAGAAAATATATATATGACCCAATATCTGGATACCCCATGGCCAGTCAAGTTGACATAACATTAACCATGACACTTTCCATGTTCTCATTGCTTGGAATTGTCCCCTTTCCAAGGCACACCTGTCAAGTCATAGCTCAAGTCTATGTTTTCCAGGAAGATTTTCCTAATTTTCCTTCATTGATTTCTTCCTTGTCTCAACTACCGATAGCACTCAGAGAGTCAATACTATGTGCTAGTCCAAGGTGATATACTATCTTAGTTTTTCTACTCTTGTTTTTGGTGTATTAGACTTCCCTCTGCCCAACTGGTGATAATCATAAAGGCAGGATTCCTGTCATACTTTTAACGTAAACCTCACAGTGCTCAATACTCCTCCAATTTTGGCTAATTGGTTTTTTATTTATTTTCCCAGTTCATAAAAATTTTCATCTTAGTAGTTTTACTAACTAGAAGATATTACAATAATTCTTCCCACAAGAAGTACTTACTACTGAAATAAGCATTATTATTACATGCGTGCTAACTGAGATAGTCTTGGAGATAGCCATGATGCTGAATTTTTATTGTACCATCTATTGAGTACAAAAAAATGACACTAGTGTAGAGTTTGTCTTAACTTGCATTCCCACACTGACATAGGTTTTGCTGAAAAAGCCTTGGGAAATAGTATGTTCATATAGTAAAACCTACTGGATCTTGAGTAGGCAGCAATTATATTGTACTGTCCTAGAGCTATTGATGCTGGGCTTTGCGAAAAGGAGATTAATGACACAGAAAAAACCATGGTCCTGCACAGTGAAGACATTTATTTTCAGCTCAGAGTCTACATAGAAGGTGGTTCTGACTCACCCAAAGGAGTTTAAAATGTTGACCGGTTGGTTGACTTCAGCAAAGAAACGGATGGACCATGGTAGAGTTGATGAGGCTAGGGTAACACCCGAGTCTACAACTAGGGGGAGTCTCTAATACCTCCCCCAGGACAGTGATTAGCGCTCTTGAGCACCCCTAGAGGAGACAGAGAGAGGGAGAGGGAGAGGCAGGAGGTTAAGTGAGGAGGATGAAGTGGATCTCTGTTCTTAAAACTGGGCTACTGCCATTGATGAGTCTCCTTGCTGTCTAGGGAGCCATGTGTGTCTTCACAGAAACTTCCAGGGCTGGGCTGGCTACATTCTCTCTGGCAATGCCACTGGGACGTTAGCTTTCTTTCTTTGATAACGTAATCCATATGTCCATGCTTCTTTCCCTAGAATGTTTCCCTCTTAAAAACCTCATCCTTACGTAGATTGTCTATACTTAAAGGAGAAAAGAGAACACTTTTCTGTTTGCCCTGTGGTTTGGGGGTCCTGCCCTAATATTCATAGGGCAGGATCAAGAGTACAAATGAAAGTCCATATACTGTATGTCTAAATATTTAAAAGTTTAAGCCAACAAATGCTTGCATGAAATAAATTCCAACCTACATCCTTGATCTAGAAAGCCTGGCTCAAATTTAGGCTGCATCGTAGCCCTTATGTATAGTTCTGTTCACAACAACAGCTTCCCTTTATCACAGTCTTGGGCACAGTCTGCCCTTTGGAAGATGGACAAGACAAAGATATCAAGGCAGATCCACTACACTCAGTGCCTGTTGGCTGGGCAATTCTGGGGTCTCTGGAGTTCAGACAGTGGTCTTAGAACTGCAGTCACAAACTCAGTGGGAAGGGAAACAGCCAGCAGATGGCTACAGTCAAATATTTGGTTCAGGAGCCCAGAGCAGCATATTCACCTCCCCAGGTCTAAGGGCAATACTGAGGCTAGGGGTGGGAGGCAGACAGAGACCCTTGTACAGTAGTACAAAAGTTTTGCAACTGGAAATCAGAAAAAATGCAGAGCAGAGAATACAATCCAGTGGAAAACTCACACATATACTACTCAGGTCAGCAAGTTAAAAGAGGCAGTCTAGGGAAATTTCCATACAAACAGGCACCTTGTATTTCCAGCTGATTTTGGAAAGGACTCAAGTCCTTCACACAGGGCAATTGGAAAAAACTCCATACATAAAAAGTATACTTGGTGACAACTGCATAAATAAGAATTTGGGCCATCCTGTGATTTTTACCAAAGCCCCTGAAACAAGAGGCAGACTCCTAGATAACCAGGATAAGTTACAGAGCAAAGAATTATTAGCAGAATTTAGAAAAAGAGGAATCCAGACCATCCTGGGTCAGGAAACATGTTCTTAGTTACAAATCTATGATATATCCTCATAGTTCACTAAATAGCAAAATGTACATAGTACTTTCAGAGCCAGGGTTCAGTCATTCTGAATATATCCCATTGTTATCTATATGAGTTGTCTAGGTCATATTATAGATTCTTACACCAGCTCAGTAAAAACAGCTGAGCCCCTTCTCCCCATCCCTGCCTTCAGTGACTTTAGGATGGTTGCTTAAAATTGGTATTGATGGGAGTATTTTTAAACACCATTTGTTGTAGCTATGTAGTCGCTAAGTTGTATCTGACTCTTTTTTAACCCTGAGGACTTCTTTTTAACCCTGAGGACTCTTTTTTAACCCACAAGGCTTCTCTGTCCATGGAATTTCCCAGGCAAGAATACTGGAGTGGATTGCCATTTGCCTTCTCCAGGAATCTTCCTGACCCAGGGATCAAACCCACATCTTTTGCATTAGCAGGCAGATTCTCTACCACTGAGCCACCAGGGAAGCCCATTTTTTAACACCATAGAAAGCTACAAACATTACAGATTAGGGCTGTCTTCCCCTAGAGAGCCTTTTATTATTAATTTACCAGCACACAACTGTTTGTATGCCAAAAGTAGACAAAAATGTCAGATAAGTAGTTCTCTTCTTAATGATGCTAATATCTCAGTAGGCTACATATTTATTACACACAGCCATAATTTACATACTTATATCTAGATCTTATTTGAAGATACAGAAAGTCCAAAAACTTGATTTTGTTTTCAGAGATTATGAATGAGAAATATCTGTGTTTAAAAACTGTCAGGTCATCTGATATTTTTATCCAAATGTGATCTGAAAAGAATAATTTATTGCCCAGGAAAGTAATAAAAATTAGTTTTGTAGTTAGGAAAAAAAAAATCCCTGCACCTGGTCAGAAAGTGCTACTTAGGTTCTGAGACTGATTTTGAACAGCAGGAAGGTATTCTCATGGTTTTACTCTGATGGTTTTACTCTGGGGCTTGTTTTCTCAAACTGCCTAGAGCATCAGATCCAAAAAAACAGGTGTGTGTGTGCATTTCCTATGGGAGTCTGTCATCCCTTTGGTTCCCTTCTCCTGTAAGAAATGGAAAAGCCAAGTTTCTTCCTCCGAGTCACGCTTCAACACGCCAAGTGCGGACACAGCACACCTGCTCCACCTCGGCTACACGTCACTCATCATCCGCGGAGAGAGAGGGAACGGGGTGAGGGCGATCATCAGCCACCTGAAGAACTGGGCATGGCCTCCTCGGCTGTTTTCTGTGTCTGAAGGCATAAAGTTACAAAATTTGGAAAAGTCAGAACTGTAGGGCAAACCAGCTGCATAACTCCTTTTCAGAGAATGGGGATGGGAGAAATGTTTACAGTTTGTCAGCTCTGAGCACAGTTTGGAGAATTCTAAATACAGGTGCCATGACTCCAGCCTCTTCCTGATTTATTTGCAACATCTGTGGAGAAATCCACAGCCTAGAAAGAAATTACCTTGACAACTCCTTTTACGCAAAGAGCTGTTGGATTTTCTCAGTGTCCCAGTCTAACAACACTTTCACCCAAAACGCATTTGTAGAGTTGAATTGGAAAGGTTTTCATTTGAATTGACTCTAACAATTCTGACCTGGCTGGGTTTAATTGGTCTAGTGAACAGTAACTATTTTGATTTCCAATGAAATTTTGAAGACTAAGTATCTTCTTTAGTGTAAGCATTATATTGTAGACACCCCATTAATTTTTACTGTGGTAGGCTTAATGATGGCTCCCAAAGATGTCCATTTCCTAATCTCCAGAACCTCTAGGGAATATGTGATGTGACATGACAAAAGGGGCTTTTCAGGTGTGACTAGGTTAAGATCTTGAGATGGAGAGAGTAGTTTGAATTACCCAGGTGGGCCCAGTGTAGGCAGAGGAAATTTATAAAAGAGAGGGCAGGGGGGTTGGCAGAGAGATTCACTGTTGTGTTGTTATCCTTGAAGACAAAACAAGGGGTGTGGAGCCAAGAAATATACGTTACCTCTGCAAGCTGGAAAAAGCAAAGAAATGAGTTCACCTCTGGAACACCCAGAAGGAATATGGCCCTGATGACATCTTGACTTCAGCCCAGTGGAAGACATTTTGGACTTCAGACCTCTAGAACTGTAAGAAAATACATTATTTGCTGTTTTAAACAACTGATTTGTCATAGCAATAGTAAGAATATAATACATTTATGAGGTAAAATTTAAAAAATCCATTCAACTCTAAAAGGGCAATTTGTATCTGAAGTCTGCAAAGTTTAGAGACAATACCATTATGTTTCACCACACACTTACTTGTCACAATTATATGTAAATGACTATCCAGATTTTATACCCAAGGTACTTGTGTTTCAACAACACTGTTTATATTTAAGGCTAAAGGATAGTTTTTAGACTTAAGGAAAAACATATGATAGCATATGCTATCCTAGGAAAGATTGAAGGCAGGCGGAGAAGAGAACAACAGAGGATGAGATGCTGGATGGCGTCACCGACTCAATGGACATGAGTTTCAGTAAACTTTGGGAGTTGGTGATGGACAGGGAGGCCTGGCGTGCTGCAGTCCATGGGATTGCAAAGAGTAGGACATGACTGAGCGACTGAACTGAATTGATGATAGCATCAGTTAAGAGAAACATATTTAAAATGCTAACACAGACTCAGCACTGCTGAAGCAGATAGGTTGCCAGTTAATTATGATAACTTGACTTTTTGATGAGTAAAATCTCACATTCTGTGGAAATGGAGTTTGGGTGTGTGTGTGCAGTTAGCTGGAAGTAAAGTAGGAAGCAAAATAACCCATTTTAAGAATGCTTAAAACTTCAAGGGAAGTCTGTGTTCTATTCCCCCACCTCAAAAAAAAAAAAAAAGCAGGGGGAGATGCGAAGGTTTTGGGGGGAGGGAGGTCACCCAGCAGTCATGGCTTATAAACTCTGGGAGTGAAGTTGATAAGGCATGAGCAGGACAGCATCTTTTGGAAACCTGGCAAATAAAGCGCAATCCTACAAATGAACCATAAACCCAAAGAAAAATTCAGGTTTTTAACCAATTTTTCTCTGACCTAAGAAACCGTGAGACCAAAAAAAAAAAACAAAAAAACAAACAAATCAATTCTGTAAGGCAGAAGCCTGCTTTGGAGAGAAGCCAGGGTCAGCCAACTGTAGCAAAGCTTATTGTTGTTTTCATAAGGTGGATAGATGTGGATCCACCAGTGAATGAGGAAGGCATAGTCAAAGGTGGTGATTCAGTTTGGAAGAAAAGCATCTCCAATGCTCCCTTACTGTGAAGTTAACAGAAATAAGATAAAAGAATTTATTAAGGTCTCAGAGGTTGGACTGCCATTTCTGAATTCCGCTACCTTGATGCAATTTGAGGAAACTATACAGATTTGGGGGTGGAACAGCATAATTCCTGATCCAACAGTTTCTCTTTAGTCAATATATAGAGGGCTGTGTAAAGGCCCCGCTGGAGGTAAGTCTCAGAGCCGTGTGATGAGCCAGACACAACAGCAAATAGGTCCTGAACCCATTTGCATCTGAGGAGGAACTCGTGATCAGGACGCAAAAAGAGTCAGGACTTACAGTGACTAGACAACAACTGTTAGAAAAGCACTACTTGCTGGCAGTTCTCCAATAAATACCAGAAGCTGGAAAACTCCTTTCTAGATGGATAGGCTGAGGGTGTCCTGATGCCTTCGAGGGGCTATGTTAACTTTCTCTCAACTCAATTGCTCTCAACATACCAGTTTGACTTGGCAGCAGTGCCCAAGGTTTTCTATCTTGTATTTCCATGACTACGTACATGGCCTGGCTTTTTACAAATTGTGTAGGAGAAGAGCATGCACTATGCCAGGGTTCTGTTTCTACTTCCCCACCCACATTATTAAAGCTGCTCAACTTTGACTCCAGAGGCATAGTTTGTAAACGTCATGGTTTCACAGACCCCTTAAAAATCTAATAAAAGACATGTAACCCTCCTACTCTACCCAAAGAGGAGATTCTCTATACACACATAATTATACACCACATGCCACATATGTTTGCAGGAGTTCACGAACCCATGAAAGTCCATTTATGGAAGCCCACGTAAAAAAGCCTTCACCCTACAGGATTTTTTTTTCACCCTGTTTTAGAGTTGCTAAGAGCTTTAAAAAGAGAGAGAAGGAGTGCAATGATGCATGTGCCTTTTCAGATAGCTTGGATAGTTCCATGAGCTGTTGAAGAGTCAAAAAGCAAATAAACGTCAACAGTTCTGAATCCCAACATTGTTTAATGACAACCTTCCCATGTTTGCCAACTTGCTGCTCAACAACAATCCTGTTGACACTGTGGAAAAGGCTTTCCAGGTCCTCCCAGGTAAATAAGACACTCCTACCGATCACCTGGCCACCCAACTGAACTCTTTAATACACACAGAATTCATGACAATGAGTCACTCTCTTTGCCAAATGTATGTTGACATAGCATAGATTTTGCCTCTTCATAAGAGCTTTTCATACACTAATCCCAGCAAAGATCATTATAAGAAGGCATCAGTTCTAAGCAAAACTCTGACTGAAGTGAAAGTGTCATTTTCACATTTGTGAAAAGTGTAAATGTCTAACTTTTCTGAAGCATTCCATTTCCATTGCTCTCAGGCCTAGCATGTGACTCTCTGGATGGGTGGAAAGATTTTTTTTTTTTTAAACTTATTCCATTTGTTGCTGAGGTTAAGTGTCACCAATTTATGTGTAATTCAGCATGTTATAGGGAACAGGGAAGCAAAATTGAAAATTAGAACATTCATCAATTCTTTAGAAACAAATAGGACAAGTGGTAGATTTCCCGAGGTAGAAAAACATGAAGAGTCAAGGGAAACAGAACTTTTGATGTTGAAAAGACAGTTGTGGAGTGGACAGCAGATAAACAGCATTGTGCCCTTGCTGGCTCCACTGCAGAAGTAACTTGATCGCTCTGTACAGCCTGGCAAGAAGCCTCGGCAGGAGCAGAGAACTATCCCAGGCAAGTAGGGGGTGGGGTGTGGAAGTTGTTAGATTGGTTTACCAAACCCTTCCCTAACAGCCAAGAAGGAAGTGGATTACCTATGGCTGTGACTAAGGAACTTATGGCCAACAAGACCAGTTGCCTGCACAGAATTCTGCCAAGTTCAGTAGCTTCAGCTTTCATGATGGTTTTATACAAGTTTGGAAAACAGGTGGGAATATCTAGGGGGGGAAAGTCCAAGAGGTAGATTTCATTTTAAACAGTACGTGAAGATAAGCAAGATTTCCCCAATGCAGGAGAAAGATAAATTAGGAGTTGGGAATTAGCATAAATACACTAACATATGTAAAATAATCAACAAGGACTTACTGTATAGCACAGGAAACTCTACTCAATATTCTGTAACAACCTATATGGGAAATGAATTGGAAAAAAATAGATACATGTGTATGTATAAGTGACTCACTTTGCTATACACTTGAAACGCAACACTGTTAATCAACTATATTCCGGTATAAAATAAACATTAAAAAGGTTTCCCCAAATCCAAAGTAATTAAATTATTAGAATCTACCTTAAGTGCTAGAGGTTATATTGGAGGTAGACAGATTAACGAGGACAGGGTTCCTGGAATAAAAGGAACCTGAATTGGAATTGTAGTTTCCTGAAATTCTTCAGGACAGACATGTTGGGTATGATTTAATCTCTTTTCACTCTTACATTTTACATATGAGGGTGTTCACAGAGCATCTATGTCATTATATGACTTATCTAAGGTATAGCAGTTAGCAGAAAACCCGATAGGCCCCAAGCCAGGTTCAGGGACCCTGGAAATAGAGAATTAGATACAAGAGGTACTACAGTGGAAAACCAATTATAGATTAATAACAACTGAAAAAAACACAAATTAGTGAGAAGGCATCAAATTTAACCAGTTGTTAGCATGATTGAGAATGAATTTTAGTGCTTTAAATTCTTAGGATTCCTATTTTTTAAAAAAGCACATTCTAATCACTCAACTATGCAGAAAACCAAAACAATAGCTATAGTTAAGGGGGTTATACCATTACAAATGTCAAGAAAATGGATGATCTATACAGTTCCTCTTACTTGAATAGAAAGTTCTTAGAAATGTCATTGAATGATTTGTCCATAGTGTGAATGATTTTAAATGAAGACTTCTAATTATTTCTAGCTATAAATTGAGAACATATTTTAAGTTAGGCAGCATTATTGGACTCTAATTTTCACATGAACTTTATCTAAGAAGCTGAAGGTCTAAAAACCTGTAGTAAAAAAGGACACCTTGACTTTATTAGTGTTTCAAAACTCTAGTAGAACCCTCTCCAAAGAGTTATAATATCACACAAAAGTAGGGGAAAGACTTCTATGAAGTCTTCTGCAGTTTATTAAGGAGCTTCATTTACTGGAATTTATTTTATTTTTATTATTATTACTAAATTAGGAAAGAGTGACCTTTCTAGGTGTAGTCAGAAAGTCTGCTTTTTTTTTTAAGTATTATGATTATTCACTACAATAAGGTCTCTGTTCTATATACTGAAATATATTTATTTAAAATGTGTAGCAATGAAATTTCTTCAATATTATATATTTTTTTCTTAATACAGAGTGATTTGTTGTTGTAGTTCAGTCACTAAGTTATGTCTGAATCTGCGATCCTGTGGACTGCAGCACGCCAGGGTCCCATGGCCTTCCCTGTCTCCCAGACTTTGCTCAAACTCATGTCCATCGAGCCGGTGATGCCATCCAACCATCTCATTCTCTGCCACCCCCTTCTCTTGCCCTCAGTCTTTCCCAGAATCAGGGTCTTTTTCAATGAATCGACTCTTCACATCAAATGGCCAAAATATTGGAGCTGCAGCATCAGTCCTTCTAATGAACATTCAGAGTTTATTTCCTTTAGGATTGACTGGTTTCATCCCCGTGCAGTCCTAGGGACTCTCAAGAGTCGTCTCTAGCATGTCGAGAGCCCCATGAACAGAGTGATCAAGATGTACTTTAAAAAAAATATGGATCTAAACTCAAGCTAAAGAACCATAAAATTCATCTTAAATCCTGCTAATATACAGTTCTAATTTGGCGCTCTTTTTTTTTTTTTTTTTGCAAGTTTGTAGTTTCAATTGTTGGTTATCTCTAGTTGTTTTTTTCTTAACCTTGGCTCAAGACACAAATTATCTACTTGGCCACCTAATGTGGTGATGGCAAGGCCACAAGAGAATTTACTGGGGCCTGCAAGTTAGACATCTTTCAAATGACTCCAAAGAGAATGTCCGAAAGATGTGAACTCTGTCCTTTTTATTTATATAATTTTCTTTTTATAATTCTTTAAATTTTATGGTTATGTAGATGTTCCAATAATAAAAATAAACTAGATTAAAAGTAAGCCAGTGGTGATACATGAAAGACATAAACAAAAATGTCTAAAGTAGTTTGGACTCCTCTGAAGATGAGTACAGTAAAGAAGCAAATGCTATACCAGAATAATTTGTATTACCATTAATCACCAGAGCCCATGGGCTAAAACCTTATCCAGACACTAACTTCATAAGAGAACATGCAGAATATTTATAAACTATTTTCATTTAAAAAAAGCAGCACCACATCCTCTATCACTTTCTTTTAGAAATATCATGTATAGAATATCCTGTAGAATTTGAAATACAAAGTATAAAGAAGGTGTACTGGGGTGTTAAGGGTGATGACAGTGGCTATTTAAGGACCAGGACTTGTTTCTTAGGCATGAAAAGGCAATTGCAACAACCAGGCAAGTGATGAATTCATCCTGCCAGGATTTAGGCATAAACTGATGAAGTTCCAAGCAGAGTGACTCTGCATATCACTCCCATCTCTGAGAAACTGCCATAGGAGAAAGTTTCTCAATTATGTTTCCAGCTGAATTATCAGAAAGTGTTAATCAGAGCAGTAACTTACCCTTCAGAGAACTTCCATATTACTCATGGTATTTAGACCATTCTAATTCCAAACAATGAAGAGAAACCAGGAAAGAATCAGAGTTCACTCTTCAGTCACTGGTTCTTGGAACTCACTTGAGCCAACCTACACATGCCAACACCTTTTTTTGTTGTTAATTTGCATTACTCTCTTGATCTTAAACAGACGGAGTCTTTAAAAATTCACACAGATATTTAGGATTTTTGTCTAATTTGGTTATTGAAATGATCCATCCCCAGACTATGTCTTGTCTATACATCCTAGTCCTATGCATTATAGGCTCCTTTGGATCTTCTGCTCACGAGCCCATGGCAGCTGCCGCTCCTCCTCGGCTCTACCATCCTGATCCTTGAGGGCAAATGGTCTAATTACATGTATCTCAATTGTACCAATAAGATGAAAGAAATGGGCAAAGCCACTCCTGATTGAAAGTGAAAACTTAAAAGAAGTCTCAGGAATGTTCAGGTATTAATAACTTTAACACACTAACTATTATAATTCCATTAACTTATGTATAGTATCTTTTTAAAAATTGAAGTATATTTGATTTACAATGTTGTGTTAATTTCTAGTGTACAGAAAAGTGATTCATATTCTTTAACATGATGGTTCATATTTTCATATTTTCTTTTCCATTGTAGTTTCATAATTGTTTTTGATTATATTCTTTTTCATATAATTTTCCATTATAGCTTAATACAAGATATTAGTTCCCTGTGCTATACAATGGGATTTTGTTGCTTATTTTATATTTGGTAGTTTGTGCCTGCTGATCCCAAATTCTTAATTTATGCCCCATTTCTCTTTGATAACTATAAGATTGTTTTCTATGTCTGTGAGTCTGTATCTATTTCCCAAATAAGTTCATTTGTATCATACTTTAGATTCCATGTGTGATAGCATGTATTTGTCATCCTCTGACTTCACTTAGTATTATAATAATATAGTGTGATAATGATATAGTATCTTTTTATAAACACAAAAAATAAATATTACAAATTCACAACACAATGTGAATTCCAGAGTTGGATGGAGTGCTATAATTGTTCAACCACAAACACTCGTCTATGAAGAAAACAGTTTGTTGAAAGGAGAAAAGAGAACTTGTATTTCATCTCTAAGAAAGTTGCACAAATATCTTAAACATCACTTTTGTCAGAAGACAATAATATAGTTAAGGGCACATGTCTTATTTAGAAGTCAAAATATCTATTTTATACTTATTTACAAAAATCCTTTGGCATACTCAAGATGAAAGAGGCTAGTAGCCTGAGTTGAGTATTCACTTATTCTTTCAATCAATGCTCAGTAAACAAAAAGAAAAGCAGTAGAAGCTGGGGAGAGTTCCCTTTTCCTTTCAGACTTCAACCTGTAAATCTAAGACAAGCCACCTAAAAGTTTTAGGTACCAGTTGCCTAGACAAATATTTATATAAACACACTGGTGTATGTGGGGTGTGTGTATGTGCTTATGCTGTTGGCTGGGTTAGGGATGTTATTGTGGGGAGGGAGAGAGTGGAACCGATACTTACACAAGCTAAGAGAAGAGAGATGGGAGAGATGAAGTCACTTGCTTATGGAGATGGGATCTGGACCTGGGTTTGTGCGTTACCTTAAGTCCCATGTTCTTTCATTATACCGCACTGCCTCCCCAACAACCCAATAAAATAACCTCCTCAACAACTGAAAAGATCTTAAGTGGTAGTTTCCTCAGAGTGTGGAAAGTCTAAATCTCTCCATGGATTATCAATAATTAAATGCCCTTTCAGAGCAAGTGAAGTGTATTAGTCATTCAGTCATGTCCAACTCTTTGCAACCCCATGGACTGTAGCCTACTAGGCTCCCCTGTCCATGGAATTCTTCAGGCAAGAACACTGAAGTGAGTTGTCATTTCCTTCACCAGGAGATCTCTCTGACCTAGGGATTGAACCAGATCTCCTGCCTTATCCCTGGAGAAGGGATAGGCTGCCCATTCCAATATTCTTGGGTTTCCCTGGTAGCTTAGATGGTAAAGATTCCACCTGCAGTGCAGGAGACCTGGGTTCAGTCCTTGGGTTGGGAAGATCCCCTGGAGGAAGAGAAGGGCTACACACTCCAGTATTCTTGCCTGGAGAATCCCCATGGACAGAGGAGCCTGGCAGGCTACAGTCCATGGGGTCGCACAGACTTTGACACGACTGAGCGACTAAGCACAGCACAGCAGCACTCCTGCCTTGAAGGCACATTATCTGAGCCGCCAGGGAAGCCCTATAAGCTAAGGAGGATTTGGTCAATTCTTTTGAAATAAGGTCATCTTGCAATGTTCATTAATTCATTCATTGCTTCATTTTTTGATATCTTCAGTCTTTATTTCCTTTAAAGTATTTATTGAGAATCAATTATATTCAAGCATTGCTCTTATCACAATTATTTTTCATTTCAAATAACTAACTAGCAAACTAGAAAATAAATTACAGTAACCCTATAGAGAAAAGGATTCACATACACCTGTGTCTGCTTTACTAATATCAAAATGATAAGCTATTTTAAAAAATGAGTAGTGAAACAAAATGCCACCTAAATTAGATATTCCCCTGGGGGTCTATGAGTCTCAAATAATTAAATCAGCGATTAAATTATAGCAAATTGAAGAAACAAGCATCTAGGCAGTGGTGGTTGGTGGGATGAGGGGAGAGAACTGTGAAAGGAAATAAAATGAATAAGGTAATTTATCTACCTTTACACTGAAACTGTATCAAAAAGCAAACTTGTCTTCTTACACACCCTTCCTTTCCTCCACAAAATAAGACAGGGTCTTTAATGAAGTTATGAATCTCTGTTGCTATCCAAATTGGGAGCTCAGATTTGAAATATCCATGTTGGCAGCTGACAAATACTTCCAAAGGAAATTCTGATGTACTTTTTCTTATGTAGTCATTTCCTTTTAAGAAACCAGAATTATGCTTGAGGTGTAAGTACATAACAACAAAAAAATCCACAACCCTGTTAGAAAAAATAAGTCTTTTCTCCAGAGATGACTGACTGTTCCTTTGTGAGAAGTGGACTGCAGAGTGCTACCCCTGAATTTTGCTCTGGGGGACGTGGGCACCTTCCTACCTACATCCCAGCTCAGTATTGCTGCAGTATCCCAGGCATCAGTGGAGGTGTGCCATCGTTTTACATTTAAATGGAATGGATTTGAACCTTATCCTGCAAGTGATAGAAGCCCCACATTGCTCATAGTTTTTCCAAAAATTCTGGCAGGGGAGAGAAAGAAGGGTAAGGATAGTGTATGCTTTTCTTGGTCATCACAGGCTCTGAAGCACTTTTCAGTTTGTGATGGACTGTGATGCTCTCCCCAAGAATGGTGTCTGTATTGTACCACATCACCCCTGAGGCAGAATACAGTGCTTTCTCCTTGATTTATCCCCTAAAATATCACACTAGTTAATATGAGTGTGTAGAACATCTTAGTGAAGGTTTGGGGATTTCTCCTTGATTTATCCCCTAAAATATCACACTAGTTAATATGAGTGTGTAGAACATCTTAGTGAAGGTTTGGGGATAACAAGGAAATTTAGTTAGCAGTATAGTGCCTCTTCTGACTTCCCTGGTGGCTCATATGGTAAAGAGTCTGCCTGCAGTGTGGGAGACCTAGGTTCAATCCCTGGGTCAGGAAGATCTCCTGGAGAAGAAAATGGCAACCCACTCCAGTATTCTTGCCTGGAGAATACTATGGATGGAGGAGCTTGGCAGGCTACAGTCCATGGGGTCGCAAAGAGTTGGACATGACTGACCAACTTCAATTTCACTTTCATAGTGCCTCTTGGGCTTCCCAGGTGGTTCAGTGGTAAAGAATACACCTGCAATGCAGGAGACCTGGACTTGATCCCTGGGTTGGGAAGATCCCCTGGAGAAGGAAGTAGCTATAGTTGGGTTTTAAATAACCATTTGCTTTTTCTCCATTATACATCATGGTCCTTGGTATTACAGATTTCACTTTTTCTGCCACAGGATCACAAGCAAAACCTTCTCCACATTGACAGGTTTGTGGACCATCGGTGGGTTGCCCAACAGTCTCAAGATCCAAATCCTTACTGGTCATGCCAGGACACTCTGATTAGGGAAGGGACAGAAACTTAGAATTTCTTGAGTATCTACTGTATGTCCTGCATGGTAGATCTACATTCACAAGGACTGAGCAAGCAGGTCCTTGTGTTCCTGATCTTACAGATAAGGAGGCTGAGATCAGAGAAGTAACTCATATAAAATTACATGGGTATTGGAGGCAGGGCCGGGGACTGTGCCCAGATCCTCTAGCCAGCAAAGCTGTAACATGTGCCCTTTCATCAGATTGTGGTGTTAGGAAAAAAAAAGATGTTAAACTGTTTTTTCCAGTATAGGATGCCCCCACCCCCACTGCTGGGGAACTTTGTTTCTGAGACTTTCTCAAACAGCTTCTCAGCTTCTCTTAGCAAGTGATAAGGTTTCACTGTAAACTGCCTGGAGCAAAGAGCCTCAGGAGTCCAAAAGAACCCTTTCCTATGCCAAACAGAGGGAGATTCAGATGTTAATTTCAGAGATCGATAAGTAACTACTGAGTTGAGAGATTAAAAAAATAAGTAAAACTCTAAAGTCAGTTGAGAGATCCTAAAGTTAATGGCAAACTGCATATTTGAAATAAAAATTTGGGATTGATGATATATTTAGAAGAGATAAGAGGGTTTGTTGGAGACAAAGGGTGGTAAATTGGTAAATGTGTACACATGTTCGTTTATATACAAGTGGATACAGACATTCACACTTTGATGGCCTGCCTTTAGAAAACCACTTAACCAAGAATTGAGCTGGTGGCTCACCTGGTAAACAATCCGCCTGCAATGCAGGAGACCTGGGTTTAATCCCTGGGTTGGGAAGATCCCCTGCAGAAGGGAAAGTGGATTCTGGCCTGGAGAATTCCATGGGCCGTATAGTCTGGGGTCACAAAGAGTCAGACAGGAATCAATTTTCACTTTCACTTAACCAAGAATAGAGAAATGTATCATTGTAGCCACCCTACTCTGTGTGTGTGTGTGTGTGTTGTAGTAAAATATATTATAAACATAAAAGGTTAATGTTAAGTGTATAACTCAGCATATCCACACTTGTATAACTATCACCACTAGCTAGCCGGAAGTTTATTATTCCAAACTCCATACCTCTTAAACGTAAGTCCCCATTCCCCCGACCCTTCAACCTTGGTCACTATTCTACTTGTCTCTACGAATTAGACTCTTCTAGGTTCCACGTTTAAGTGGAATCAAACAGCATTTGTTCCTTTGTGCTAGGCTTGTCTCCAAGGTTTGCCATACTTGATTAAAAAAGATAGGTCTCTGGTACCATTGACTAGTGGCGACAACTTCTCTGGGGTGAAATACTTGGTTTGATCATGTTCAGGGATACCTATGATAAAGAAACTTTATAAATATGCAGATTAATCAAGCAAGAATACTGTCTGTTTTTGTAAACATTGGCACTTGAGCAAATCAGCAAAATTCAAAATTACAAAAGGAGAGCTTTATGTATACATTCTGCATATATACATGGCAATATTTTGATGCTAGGAATGAATATCAAACTTCTGTTTATTTAGGAAAGTTTACAAAGTTCCTACTATATTAAAGATATCAAAAGAATGAGGTAAAGATGGTGTTCTCAATAAACACAATGTGAAAATTGTGGTTTTTATGCCCATTATCAGCCATTATTATGATCATTCTTCTAAAATATTATATATAATAAGATAACTTAAAAGGGTTAAAAACTGGTTTTTAAATAAATGGGTTACAAATATTATTTGTAGGAAGAAAGTCATTTCTACTCTAGGGGAGGCACTGTGATTTCATCTAGTGGAAAGTATATTAAGAACAATATAATTCTGGCACAATATAATTCTGGTAAAATAATGCTTAGAAATTGAAAGGCATCTGACAATCTATAGATGGAATTGGGTAAATTGAATAAAATATAAAATTTCTTCATTTTTTTCCTGAGCTTGTTTGCCTTTCTTTAAGGGAAGGTTTGTTTGATTAGTTTGTCTATATGTGTGTGCTTTATTTTTAAGAACTTGTTTGACTCTTCCAGTTTCTAGGGCCAATAATCGTACAAGCTTAGAATTTAAATGGTACAAAACTCTGACCTTCATTTATTATTCTCTCTTTGGACCATCACTGGGGAGTGTGGAAGTTGAAGCAGAAAGAAGGTCTGAAATTGGTGATGCATAACCCAAGCCTTTCTCTATGCAAGACTCTGTAACATATCTGTGGTTGAATCATGCCTCTCCCGTTTATCTAGCTTTGTGATCCAGCAGGTTACTAAACCTCCCGGTGCCTCAGTTTCCTCAGATCATGAACAATTATATACCTCGTAGTGTTATGAGTGTTAAGTGAATTCAGTGGTAAAGAATCAACCTGCAATGTAGGAGATACAGGTTCATCCCTGAGTTGGGAAGATCCCTTGGAGAAGGAAATGGTAACCAACTCCAGTATTCTTGCCTGGAGAATTCCATGGATGGAGGAGCCTGGTGAGCTAAAGCCCATGGGGTCATAAAGAGTCATACACGACTGAAGCGACTAAGCACCTAGATTAATGCCTGGCACATACTAACTACTCTCCACTGTTAATTGTTAACCCTTGAGCCTCACTTCCTTGATGTTCTCTCTAGGCTCATGTGCTTTCTTCAACTTTCTTAAACTACCCTCTTGGTTTATGATACTCCTATCCAAGCTTTCAGCAAAGCCTGTCCATTCAACCTTCAAGATACATCCAGATTTGACCATTTCTCATGTCCTCCATTGCATTTGAAAAATAAGTGATAGTTGCTCAGTCATATCCAGCTCTTTGCAACCTCATGAACTGTAGCTCACCAGGCTCCACTGTCCTTGGAATTCTCCAAGCAAGAATACTGGAGTGGGTACCATTACCTTCTCCAGGGGATCTTCCTAGCCTGGGGATCAAATCTGGGTCTCCCACATTGCAGGCAGACTCTTTATCATCTGAGTCACCAGGGAAGCCTCTGGTTCAAACTGTCAACTCTTCCTTGAACAACTGGAGAAACTTTCCACTGATTTCTCAGTTTCTTTCCTCCTCTCTTCTGATATTTTATCCAGAGTAGTTCCTTTAAGTTGTGGCCTGTCGTTACTTCTTTGCTGAAGGCCCTTCAATTATTTCCCATCTCATTCAGAGAAAACTTTAAGTCCTAGCACAGCTTTTCAGGTGGCCTCTTATCTGGCTTGACTACCCCTTGAATCACCTCTTTTCTCTCTCTGTTCCAACCACTGATGCCTTCAAATGGCTCAAGTAGCACCCTGCTCTTGCTCCTCTCTTTTCACAAATACCAGGATGGCTAACCTTGTCCCTCTATTTGTTTCAAGTCTCTTATAAAATAGGCCTTCCTTCCTTGACCACTGTGTGGAAACAGTATCCATTCCCCCCCTCACTGTATACTTTTTCTGTTTCACTTTTCTTCTTTGCACTTTTATTGTTCAGTCACTCAGTCACGCCCGACACCCTGTGGCCCCATGGACTGCAGCACAGAGTCCTATTCTTCACTATTTCCTGAAGTTTGCTCAGACTCATGTCCACTGAGTCAGTGACGCCATCCAACCATCTCATCCTCTGTCATCCCCTTCTCCTGCCTTCGATCTTTCCCAGCATAGGGTCTTTTCCAGTAAGTTGGCTGTTTGCATCCAGTGTCCAAAGTATTAGAGCTTCAGCATCAGTCCTTCCAATGAATATCCAGGGTTGATTTCCTTTAGAGTTGACTGTTTTAATCTCCTTGCTGTCCATGAGACTCTCAAGAGTCTTCTCTAGCACCACAGTTCAAAGGCATCAATTCTTCAGCACTCAGCCTTTTTTATTGTCCAGCTTTCACATCCATACATGACTACTGGAAGAACCACAGCTTTGAGTATATTGACCTTTGTTGGCAGAGATGCCTCTGCTTCTTTAATACACTGTCTAGGTTTGTCATATCTTTTCTTCCAAGGAGCAAGCGGCTTTTAATTTCATGCTTTCAGTCACTATCCTTTCACTTATCACCACCCAGTATATTGTCTATTTTCTTTCTCCTTGATGTGAGAGATAATTTTCATTCAGGTTGTATCCCAAGGGCCTAGAACAGTATTTGGCACATTCCAGAGGCTCAGTAGACATTAAATAAATGAATAAAATAATGTGTCATTTTCTAAGAGTAACTTTGTTGGGACCCTCATTTGAATGATTGGACTTCCCACTGCAAATGGATTTGCATTTATTCATCAGTCTGTGAAAGATTGGGTTAAAAAGAGCTTTTTTGTTTTTTTTCTATCATAAATTCCTCCCGAGGTTTGGACATGGTTTCCTCTTACTCGCTTGTTCAGAGCCAATCAATGTCACCCTTTAGTCTGCCAAAGTGGTTGCTGAGTGATGAGGCATTTTATCCCTCTGGGAGCTTAAGGTACTGGCTGTGTGGCATGTACAGTTGCTGCTGTCTATGAGCAAAAATCTAAGGTTGATCAAGCCAGAATCTCCTAGTAGGGAGCACAGGCAAGGAATGTTTGGACTCTGGGTCAGCTCAGAGGGTCTTTCAAGTCCTCCCTTCAATACTTGTGCAGGATTTTAGTGCTCATGAAAGCAGAGCACCCCAGAGAGTTGGCTATAGTCTAATACACTGCAGGATTCCCACAGAGTTTCAACCACAGCTCTGCAGGGAGAACTGAGTCTCTCTGGTGACTAAGCTCATCATATACTTTTATAACTTCATTTCAAATAAAATATTATTTGAACCAAGAAAAAAGTCCCATGTGGGTTTTGCTTTTAGAGCTGGAGAAGTAAAGAACTTGGCTTTTTCTCATTAAGATCATTTTTGTTTTCATGCTGTAGTGCTAATATGTGCTGTGTGCTAAGTCGATGCAGTTGTGTCTGACTCTTTTTGACCCCGTGAACTGCAGCCCTCCAGGCTCCTCTGTCCATGGGATTCTCCAGGCAAGAATACTGGAGTGGGTTGCCATTTCCTCCTCCAGGGGATCTTCCTGACCCAGGGATTGAGCCCTAGACTCTTATGTCTCCTACATTGGTGGGTGGGTTCTTTACTCCTAGCGCCACCTGGGAAGCCCAGCACTAATATAATGATTGCTTAATAATCTGGTGGTCTTACTCTGCTTGGCTACTGTAATACAATACCAAAGACTAGATGATTTAAAGAAGAGAAGTTTATTTCTCACAGTTCTGGAGGTGGGTAGGCCAGGCTCACAGATTTGCTCCTGGTGAGAGCTTGCCTCCTGGCTTGTGGATAGCCACCTTCTGGCTATGGTCTCCTATGGCTTTTCCTCTGAGCAAGTTCCTGGAGAGAGAGAAAAAGGGGGAGGGAGAAGTCTATCTTTCTCTTCTAACAAGGGCACTAATCTTAGGAGGGCCCCCCCCACAGGACCAAATCCAAACCTAACTTTCTCCCAAAGGCCCCCACTTCCAAACATCATCACATTGGTGGTTAGAGCTTCAATACATGACATTCAGTCCAAAACAGGTTAAGAGCTTTGAAGGCAGAGTGATCTGGATTCAAATCTTGGTTGAGATAATTACAAAGTACATTTAGGCAAATTCAGGTGGTTCAGATGATGGTAAAGAATCTGCCTACAGTGCAGGAGACCCAAATTCAATCCCTGGGTCAGAAGATCCCTTGGAGAAGGTAATGGCTACCCACTCCATTGTTCTTGCCGAGAGAAATGCATGGATGGAGGAACCTGGTGGGCCACAGTCCGTGGGGTCACAAAGATTCAGACACAACTGAGCAACTAACACTTTCACTTTTAGGCAAATTACTCAACTTTTCAAGGACTTGGGTTTTTAGATCTGTACAATGGACAGCCAGCTACCTCACTGAAGTCCTACTGGTAAACTATTGCCCCCTCTATAGAGCAAATATTCAGATGACAGCTGTCATTTCTGTCTTTTAAATGCTTCTCTTTACCTTATGTAATTGCTGAAAATATTTTGGGAATTAATGCATATCAGAAATAAAAACTGTCTTATTTCTGATATGTATTAAAATGTAAAATGTATTATCCTCCCCAATGGAAAATGGCTTTATAGGTTCTTACGTTTTTCATATTCTGTAGGAAATGTATTAAGTATTGTTTTATAATCATAAAATAAATATTAGATTGTAAGAATTGTATACTTAAAAACTCTGCATGTGTGTGCTCAGTCACATCCATGGACATATAGTTTATTTTAAATCAATCTAATATGAAAGTAGAAAGTAAATGTGTTCTGAAAAATATATATACATATCTATTTTATTTATGTGAAGAAGTTAGCTAAGTTCTAAGCATATAGTAGATGTTTAAGAGATGTTAACTTCCCTTCACCTCAATATCTACATAAACATTAACATAAGTTTAATATAGAAACTCATGACCAAAATGTTAGCATTTTAATTTTTTAAATTTCAGTTTCTATTTTAAACATTTTTAATATTAACACTTTTTCATCTGCCTGACTTCCAAAATTTCTAATGCAGGCAGTAAGAGCTATGACAATTCTATTATCTAGAGTGAGCCCTTTAAAGTGTTAATCACTATTATGCCATTCTTTTGCTAAAATGTTCACTTCCAAATTCACTTAATTGTTTATTAAGCTAGAACTTATTAAGAGCCTGCTGTGAAACCTCCCTGATGGTCCAGCCATTGAGACTCTGAGCTCCCGCTGCAGAGACAAGGTTTGATCACTGGTAGAGAAACTAGGATCCTGCATGCTGTGTGGTGCAGCCAGAAAGTCTTGGGGTAAAAAGAAAGCGTGCTCTCTGCTAGGCACTGCACTAGGAAGTGGGTGAATAAGACACATAAGATCTCTCCCCTGAAGCAGATCAAATTCTAGTGTGGAATAACAGATAATAAGAAAACAGCCAAAACAACTTCAGATTTTCAAGAGTACTAGAAAAAAGCCAGAGAACAACAAATGAAATATATATTCCTTTCCATATCTGGCCAGGGAAGGCCTCCCAGAGGTAACACCATCTGAGTTGAAACCTGAAATCTGAAATAATCAAGCCAGGCAAAAGGCAATGAGGAGCACTGTATTGAGAGAGGAGTGCAAACCCACAGCCCCCAAGGCATCTTAAAGAGAGTTTAACTCCTTAAAAAACAGTGGGTAGGCCACTAGGAACATAACAAATAAGTGAATCTGCAAGGAGATGATGAGTGAAGTAGCCAAGGGCCAGGTCAGATGATGTTATATAGTCCAACAGAAAATTATAGATTTTATTCTGAATTAAGGAGAAGAGTGACATATTAATAATTTTGTTCCATATTAAAATGACAATGACAAACCTGGCAATTGTGTGCTGAATCTGCTGCAGAGAGGAAGAAAAGTGAAGGATAGGAGCCCAGGCTGGTTGCTTTTTCCCTCATCCAGACTAGAAGTAATGGTGGTTTAGACTAAGGTGGTGGTAGTAGAGAGAAGGAGAAAGGGAGAGATCAGACTTCAATTTGAAACTTGAGCAAATGAGAAAAATTGCTGGAGGGGGGAAACTTTGCACAGGTTTTGACAAGATGGGGAGTTATCAGGAGTTCTGTTTTTAATATGTGAAACTTGACATGTTTATAATATACAAGTAGAAATGTCAAATGTTGTTGGATATGGGTCAAGGATAAAGACATATATTTAGGAGATGTTGGCATCTAAGCGGTATGTAAATTCACTGGATTAGGAGAAAGTATAGCAGGAAAAATTATAGTAGGCACTTGATCAAGTTCTGTAGCACTTCAACACTTAGAGGTCTCATTTATTATAAGGATCTAAGAAAGAAAAATAGTGATGGAGCACTCAGAAGAAATAAAAGAATGTATAATTGAATAATGTCAATGATTGCTAGCAATTCCTATGCCAAATACTGTTTTAATTGCCTTAAACTAACTTAATCCTCATAATTTCAAAAGGTAGATAATATTATTACCCCATTCTAAAGGCAAAGAAACTAAGGCATAGTAATCAATTTGCCTGTTTACATAGCTCATAAGTGGCAGATCTAGGACTTACATGAAAGTTTTCTAATATGAAAGGCAATATTCTTAATTGGAACCTGATATTGGCCCTCTAATTTGCAACTGAAAAGTAGCTTTTTTACCCCCTTAATAATATCAAATCTTGCAAGATAAAATGACAGGAAAATATTCATTGGACTTGCAACATGGAGATAGATTGCTTCAATGGAGAAAACTTTTCAAGTCGAACATTGGTAACAGAAGATAGATGGGGCTTAACAAGTCAGCAGGAAGTAGGCAGTAGAAACCACAGTGTTAGATGGCTCTTGTGCAAAGTTCTACTGCAGAAAAAAAACAAAGCAATGGGGTTGTAGCTATAGAGGGATTTGGAATCAAGGGAGGTATGCTGGTTAGTTCATTTGGGAAGCAGACCATCATATGGAGATATAAGTACAAGAAATTAATTGGAGTAATGCCTTTGAAGGATGATGAAGAGGGAGCAAGAGTAGGCAATGAAAGCTTTGAGATAATGACATAAATTTGAGACCTGTGAATGGAGGAGAGGAAGGCAAAGAGGATTTGGTCAGGAAAGACTACTGTGCAGCTCTGAGAATGTCTCAGGAAGCTTTGTCATAAAGACTGCCCAGAGAGGAGTCTTTATGAGGCAGAATGGTCAAAATTCAGGAGCCTTGCCATAGTCAGTCTTCGGTTAGGGTTATCTGAGAAAAGCCTTGCCCTTACTTAAATGCTGCAGTGGATGTCCAGGGTGCTGCAGCTGGAGTGTCTCAGCTAATTGAGCTCCTTATAGCCAATAAACAAGGTCTGTCTTAAAGGCAAATCTGAGTGCCTCCGTGGCCATCCCAGGAGGAGGATTGTTTTTGTATATTGACTTTATATGCTGATGAGAATCAAGGTAAAACAGAGATAACACAGTTACTTAAAGTTTACAAACACTAGAATGGGACTTAATTTTGCCTCTAACACCAGAATTTTAGGGAAAAATTTCTCATTTAAATATTCATTTAAATGATCCCAATAAAAGTATTATATAAAAATCATTATCCAAGGAGCTTATCTAATTGAATATCAAGTCTGGACACTTCAACTCCTCCAACTTGATAGATAAACAACACTATTTTAAAAAAATAGGCAAAGGACTTGTAGACATTTCTCCAAAGGAGACATAAATGGCCAACAGGTATATGAAAATGAGTTCAATACCACTAATCGTCAGGGAGGTGCCAAATCAAAACCACACTGAGATATCATCTCCTACTTATTAGGATGGTAATTATAAAAAAATAAAAGATAAGGTAAGGTAAGAAGAAATTGCAACCCTTGTACACTGTTGGTGGGAATGTAAGAACGGTGCACCTGCCATAGAAAACAATATGAGGATTCCTCAGATAATTAAAATAGAACTACCCTAGGATCCAGCAATCCCACTTATAGGTATTTGTCCAAAATAATTGACATATGGATCCCAGCAGATCTTCACTCTGATGTTCAATGCAGCATTATTCACAATAGTCAAGATGTAGAAACAACTAAATGTCCATTAACAGATGAGTGGATAAAGAAGATCATATGTGCATACCACAAGGAAAACTACGCAGCCTTCAAAAAGGAAATCCTGGACAGAGCTAAGATGGTGGTGTGGGAAGACTTGGAGCTTGTGCTCTCCGTACCTAAAATACCCACCAGGCCTTAGTGGGGTACCTCTGACAGACAGGAGGAGCCCTGGGGGCAACCAGTCCAGTTTTACCCTTCAGGCGTTGTTGTTTTTTATTCTTTGCCATTGTTCTGCTCTTTTTTGTCTCCTCACTCTTTTTTTCCCCCCTTTCTTTTCCCCTGCATCCATGGCTTGTGGTATCCCAGGTCACAGGTCAGAGACCAGGCCTGAGCCCCTCAGGCAGGAGCTCTGAGTGTGAACTGCTGGAGTAACAGAACCCCAGGCCCCAAGGAATATTAATTGGAATGAGGTATCCCAGAGGTCTACATCTCAACACCAAGACCCGGCTCTACCCAACTGTGTGCCAACTCCACTGCTGGAAACCTCAGGTCAAACAGCTAATAAGAGAGGAACACAGTCCCACACATTAAAAAATAATAATAATAAATAACAAAAAAAATGTGTTAGCAGGTGAGATGTATGCAGAGAGTAACATGGAAACTTACAATACCATATGTAAAATAAATAGCCAATGGGAATTTTCTGTATGACTCAGGGAACTCAAATGGGGCTCCAAGACAACCTAGAAGGGTGGAATGGGGAGGGAGGTTCACGAGAGAGGGGACATGGGTGTACTTATGGCTGATTCTTGTTCATGTTTGACAGAAAACAACAAAATCCTGTAAAGCAATTATCCTTCAATTAAAAAATAAAATGGCAAAAAAAAAATGTGTTACAGATGAAAGAGCAAGGTAAAAAACTACAAGACCTAGTAAATGAAGAGGAAATAGGGAACCTATCTGAAAAAGAATTTAGAGTAATGATAAAGAAATTTCAAAACATTGAAAATGGAGAAAATGCAAGAAATGTTTAACATATTTAACAAAGGCCTAGAAGAAATAAAGAATAAACAGTGATGAGCAATACAATCAGTGAAATTAAAAATAGTCTAGAAGGAATCAAGAGCAGAATAACTGAAGCAGAAGAACAGATTAGTGAACTGGAAGATAGAATGACAGAAATAACTGCTGAGGAACATGATAAAGAAACAAGAATGAAAAGAATTGAAGACAGTTCAGAGACCTCTGGGACAATATTAAACCTACCAACATTCAAATTATAGGGGTCCTGAAGAAGAAGAGAAAAAGAAAGGATATGAGAAAATATTTGAGGAGGTTTATAGTTGAAAACTTCTCTACCATGGAAAAGAAAGTAGTCACCCAAGTCCAGGAAGCCCAGAGAGTCGCATATAGGATAAACCCAAAGAGAAATATACCAAAACACATATTAATCAAACTAACAAAAATTAAATACAAAGAAAAAATATTAAGCCATAAGGAAAAGCAAAAAATAACAAAGAAATCCCCATAAGACTAACAGCTGATTTTTCAGCAGTAATTCTGCAGGCCAGAGGGGAGTGGCAGGATATGTTTAAAGTGATGAAAGAGAAAAACCTACAACCAAGATTACCCAGCCAGGATTTCACTCAGATTTGATGGTGAAAGAAGGAATTCCTGCCATATGGGACAACACAGATGAACTGTGAGGACACAAAACAAGCCTCAACAAATTTAAGTGGGTACTAAATTTAATCTTAAGAGCTCAAAACAGATGGTAAATGAATGTCATTAAAACCTTTTTATTACTATGCCTGTGAAATGATGATAGAATTGTGTAAAAAATCACAAGTTTAGTGACCTGAAAACTCAAAAAAAAAAAAAAATAGAAACCCTTTTTGATACTGAATTGATAAAGCCAACAGACATGAGTCAAAAGTATGGGAAAACTAACTCTGTGCAAAGCACTAGTCTCATTGCCTGCTTAACTATATACAAGGTCAACTGCATAAGTTGCAAAAAAAAAAAAAAATGGGATTCATGCTGTGTGTATTGTTTTCACTGGGCTGGAAGACTAAATACCTTGACTGATGTTTTGAAAACACACACACACTGCAAAATTTAAAAACCTTTATAGGTTACCAAAAATCAGACAAGATTTTTCTATACTAGATCAAAGTATACATACCTCTTAAGCAAATACACCACTTGTGGAACAACACTTTAATATATTTTTCCCTCAGAGTTAATGGGCTTCCTATTAGAGTCAAAGTAATTCCTGAGATCTCAGTTGCTTGGGGATTCTTGGTAAAATTACTCTAGTAATCTGAGGCAGCCTGAAGGCAATAATATATAGCAAGCATACAAAAATATTCACAGCTACTCCCTGTTCCCTGGGAATTAGATGAGTAATCCCATATGGTTAATAGTACTTGTTATGTATGGTTGAGAATGATTCCAAAACAATAGAAATCACCAAGGAATAATAAGAGGGAGTTAAAAATGGAGGGAAATTTGCCTTTCTGAACAAAATAAAACTGGCCATTTTGACCAATGGTTGCCAAGACCATGTCTTCTTCAAACACACTTAGATGCTGATTTTGTTCAAGGACTGACTGACTATGAAAAAATTTAACTCATTCAATTACCTGTTTCATAACAACACAGTAATGATCTCAATACAAACAACTGATTTCTTTCTCTTCTTAGGCTATGGATTTTTCAGCTACTATAGAGCTATCTGGGCTTTCTAAGTGATTCAGTGGTAAAGAATCCACCTGCCAAGCAGGAGACATGGATTCAATTCCAGGGCCAGAAAGACCCTCTGGAGGAGAAAATGGCAACCCGCTCCAGTATTCTTGCCTGGAGAATCCCAAGGACAGAGGAGCCTGGCAGGCTACTGCCCGTGGGGTTGCTAAAGCGGCAGACACGACTTAGCGACTGAACAACAACAAAAATGGGAATTAATATGAGTAGTTTCGTGGGGAGAGAGCAAGGATGACACTGTGTTCCCTCTCTAGTACTCTGTATTTGTGAGGGGATTTCCTTCTGGGAAGGGCAGAGTACTGGACTTTATGTCAGTTCTAAGCAATCTCATGAGTGCTACCTTTGCGTGAGGACCCAAGAAGTGAGATGAAAAAGGTAGGTCTCAGACTCATAAATTAGGAACAATAACTGCAGAGCAAAACTGATTTTGTGCGCTCAGGCAATGGGATTAAGTTAATGCCACAAGCTCTATGGTTTGTGAAAGGTAAACTTCTGGCTGAAGAGAACAGCAATAATTATTCAGAATTCCTGAAGTAGGCCAACCATTTGTCCAGAGGGCAAAGAAATCCTGCTTGACTAGCTTCCACTCGAAACCAGTGTCAAGTTCCTGACCTTATGAACTCTGCAGAACGATATTAGGTGGCAAAGGAGGAGCTGTTCTCTTTTGCTTCTTTTTTTCTCTCTCCTTTGCTAAAAATCAGAGCAGGCGATGTGGTTATGTTTGCATTGGCATTCACATATTGTTTCTCAGAGAATTGTTATAGTTGATAATAGACTTCCATCCTTTATAAGGTGGCAGATGTTTTTCTTTCTCCTTAAAATGACAGTGTTCATTAAGGGAATTCTTAAAGTGGCTGGAGTTAGGTGAATATGCACATGATCGTAGATGTACTGTCTACATTTAAGAAGACATTATTGTATTGTTAGTGATCTACTGCCTTTCGTCTGAGTATTTTCTGAGTGGGACTGGTGACGGTCCAGGAACTAGAGAAAAGTAAGGAATGAAATATGACTGCCTAAAGAAGCAGCTCTTAAAATGTGAGATGTCACAGATCACCTTGAAAATCAGGTAAAAACTTGGAACTACACTCTTGGCAGAAAAAAAATTTGTTTAAGCTTACAAAAATTTATATAGAATCTCTGGAATTTCAGAACCCTCTTGATATGCATCAATGAGCCCTCACCCCAAGCAGGATATTTGTAAAGTTTATAAATATCACGTGAATCCTACAATAATAATAAAGGCTTCCCTGGTGGCTCAGATAGTAAAGAATCTGCCTGCAGTGCGGGGGACTCGAGTTCAATCTCTGGGTCAGGAAGATCCTCAGGAGAAGGGCATGGCAACCTACTCCAATATTCTTTCCTGGAGAATTCCATGGACAGAGGTGCCTGGTGGGCTACACTCCATGGGGTCGCAAAGAGTCAGACATGACTGAGCAACTAACAGTTTCACTTACCTGTATACTAGAGGGGTGAATAGGTTAACCCCTACCAAGTTTCAGAAAATTGAATATCCCACCATCCTTCAACCTAAGGCTAAAGTCTTTAGGTCATCCCAGTGGGCACCACTACTTTGGGTGCTGCTATCAAGAAATGTAGGTGGGTCATCATGGGAAGTGCTGGGTATAAAGCAAATGCTCTACTTTATCTTCCTCTAAATGTTGAGTTCTTAAAACTTCAACCACAAATAGTGCATTGCAAAACTCACTTGGAGCAATTGGTAGTTGACTTGTGAGAAGATATACATGATTTCAAAACTGGCTCTAGCTGGATGATTTTGCAGTTGCCTATATGAAATGATCTGTCCATTTTAGCTTTGATGTTAGGGAAAGCAGCCACATCTTGATACATTCCTCATAATAAGCAGCTTGGATAATACTCCTACTCTTGAATTCAAAGATTAAAAGTATCTGGAAAAAGAACTCGCCTTTCTCTTCTTGAGACATTCCCTCCAGGGCAGGCCGAAGGTATACTAGCAAAGAAGGAAAACTTATCATTTTTCTATCCATAGTACCCTGAGCTGTCAATTCAGCAGCTTTCACAAGAACTAAACCTACTTTACAAAAAAAAAGCTTGAAAGTGTTGTACCATTAGCTATTCTGATTCTAGTCCATGCCAGGAAGCAAAGGTTCTTATTATACCATGCTCTATTTTTGATCTAATCCATATCAACAGCCTGAAGTCTCAGCATGGTAATGCTGGGGAAATTGTTTGATGATAATTGGAAACTGCACTGCCTTGCCCCTTAAGTGATACAATCTGACTGTCACTAGGAGTGTCATTTGGGCTTTAAAGAGTCAGGAGTAAGAAAAGTGGGCATCTGAACTCTATGGAAGGCACTGCAGCGAGTCAGTCTCTTGTGAAAGTATTCCGGTTGGTGAGGTTGGGATATAGAAGGAAGATGTGTATCCCTACCCTCGTGTTTGAGAGCCTTCAGACAACTCAGTCTACCATCATTCAGATACCCAGACTCTGGGGCAGACAACATGGTATGGGAAGAAAAGTCACCCTACACAGCAGTTATTGAAAACAGTTAAATAGAACACCAGGCGTTAAAACCTAGTACCTTCTTGTCATGATAAAGATTTTAACAAGAACAGGAAATGGCACAGCACAAATCCGTTTTCATGATAATGATCTCATGAATGCAAAGAGCATAGGAAATGGAACAAATGTAACCCATTCCATTACCACCTTCAAACGGTAACCTCCTTGTCCTAGTCACATGCCCTACTTCTGGTCCTGATGAAATCACAAAGGAAATCAAGAGGCTGAGTGTGGCACGGGCAGTGGGGGGGGGGGGCAGCAAGCAAGACAGCCCCCATTTATATGTGCATATGTGTGTATGCCCACACATATTTCCTTTCTTGAACTCTGTTGCAGTAGAGAATTCCTTGTAGCTGATTCCCTAACTTTGACCTGCTGAAACCAGGTCAGACCAAAGGAACAAAGAAAACTAAAAACCAAGGAGTCCCCAGGGAATAAGCACTCCCCTTTAATAACAGGTACACCGTTTATCAAGATGAGAAAACCTTGACTTTGTCCTAAATAGAAGCTGTAAACAAAGAAGATGATTGACTGCCTTTCTTCCTTCTAGCACTCACACCTCCTCGGCTTCTTGAGGAAAGTGGAGCCTCTGTCTTATGATGTGCTGTCTCTATCCTATCCAAGCAAGTCCTTCAGTCATGTCTGACTCTTTGCAATCCCATGGACTGTAGTCCACAAGGCTCCTCTGTCCATGGGATTCTCGAGGCAAGAATACTGAGGCGGGTTGCCATTCCCTTCAGGGTACCTTCCCGACCCAGGGATCCAACCCCAGTCTCCAGCATTGCAGGTAGATTCTTTACCTTCTGAGCCACCAGGGAAGCCCAATCCTGTCTCAGGAGATTGCAACTTGATTAGGGCTCATCCGAAAATATAAAGAAAGGTCTTGGGAAAACAAGGAAGCCAGAGCTGGTTGAGGGTGATTAAGCCAGGTCACAGTCACTGCTGCCATCCATTCCTCTTTGACCTGGCCATGTTTCCCAGGAGGATCTGCTCTCTGTGAAAAGCTCTTTAATACTATGTGAAATCTATAATAAATCTTCTCACCCCAAGATGACTGCTTCAGATATGAGGGGGAGTAGTGAGGCACGATGGCTGAGTCTGCCAAATAAATACTACAGAAAATGAGAGCCAGATTGCCTGGAGTACTGTGCCCACACCCTGCCTCAACCAAATGTCACTCACTCTGCTCAGCTGGCTAGTAACTCCTTACATGACATCCAAGTAGCTGTTCTATACATTTTCTTCCACTGGGGATTTGTCCAGGCAAGCAAGCCTGAATTCACTTTACATTTCAGGCATCCCGGATGTCTGTCCCTTCCAGATGATATCACAATTACCAAACAGCCCTGGTTGGTTAATAAGGAATGCAATAGTCTTCCTTGCCCTGGTTATATGTCACTTATTAAAGTGATTTTGGGAGATTCCCAGGCGATTTCACATCTTAAGGCAACAATTGGTGATCACCTTATCAGACACCAGGCAAAAAGTTTTCTGTGGGTGCAGCAGTTTCCTAAGTGTCCTACCTTGATTCCCAAAGCAGGTTACATTGGAATTTCCTTTTCAAAGAAAAGGAAGCCCTCAGTTTCAAATGGTCTAAAAATTTAAGGTTATAAGCACTGAGAAATAATCATTTCAGATCAGTACTGCATGAGAAAATGAATACGTTGGAAAACTGGTTATGTACTTTTGGGTCTCTCAAACCCCTGTAGGAGGTATTAACTAGTTGTATATGATTGTGGTGAGTCACAATAATGGGTCCCGTTTGCTTAAAAAATATTCTACTCACTATTAAAAAGTGATGTGATTGGGATAACTAGAAGCTAGGTCAGATTATTGAATAGGCTTCTACCCCCAATTTTTTCGAATTCTATTTTTCATTCCCCAAATGGCCACCTTACATGTAAGCATACCTTTGCAACATTGTAGGTTTCATTCTTTCACTATTCTATGGGAGATTTTGTGGTGGTTTAGAAGGAGAACTGACAGCACGAGGAGGCAGATCTCACTAACTGCACAGCCTGAGGATAACCCCTTGGTATTTCTGAGCCTCAGTTCTTTTATTAGTAAGATGAAAAACTGGGTCCACTTGGTATTGAAAGTCTTCTAGCTCTGAAATCAAAGAGACATTGGGTTTCCATGAAATTTAATCCAGTAACATATCCATCACCTCCTTTTGTTGTTGATGTTGTCCTGTGAATTTTTGATGAATATCACCTGGACTGTCCTTTTTGAAAGGGTGTAATCTTCTCTTTCCATGAATTTTAAATCTCTATTTCTGGCCTATTGTTCTTTATCTTTACAAGTAAAAGATACTTTTGTTGTTTCCAACAGAACTTATCTGTTTGTTTTCACAGTATCTTTAAGGAATAAGGACATGAGAATAGGGAACAAAATTATGAAGAGCGTTAGATGGGAAGTTTGCAAGACACAAAACGGACCTATGGTGGGGACACAGAGGAAGAAGGGTTTTTCAGTAGGGACACTGAATGTAAAATCTCCAAAGTAAGGGAATTATATCTTAAAGAACTACAACTGACTAAATGAAGGGATGAGTTTGTTTACATCAAGTTCTGAGCTGTATTTGGTGAGAAGACTTTTGACTTCTGCTGAGACATCAGGCCTCAGTATTATGAAAATAAACCATTCTCTAGACATATAGTTAGAAAGAGAATGTTGGAAGTGATTTCCCAAATCAGAAGCATGAGCCAGCCCCAACTTTCCTGCTGTTGATTAATGCCATCTATACCTAATCCTGAAATGCCCCTAACCAGAACTACCCAGCTGGCAGAGCTACCACTATCCCTGCTGTCCACTCTGTCCCAGCACTCTCTTGGGTAACCCACCTCTGTTTCAAAGGCCTTTATGCTCTGGGACCAGAGATAAGACTTGTCTCAGGCTTGGGCAGACAATTAATCCTGACCACAGCAAGGTGCCATGAAGTGGTATCAGCTGAAAAGGGAACTTTTCTTTGATCTTATCCAGGGACTTCATGCCATTTAAAATTACCCCACTTCAGCATCCTATTTCCTAATTCCACAGTCATCTTGGTTGTTTATTTGAACATTTGAGTGTACCTTATTTGAAATTACTTCCCACCTAAAAATCAGGGATCTAAAGCACTCACCTTGTGGTGTGCAAAGAATATACTGACGGCCTTGTGTGCAAAAACAACCGGTAACAAGAAGGCATCTCTATTAGTCACTTGTGACTAGTATGCTTCTCTGTGAATCAAGTGGTATTTTCTAATAGGACTTTAGACTTGTGATTTTATTCTAAATTGGCCTCTGGTGCCAAAATGTCTGTGAAAGTGAAAGTGTCAGTTACTCAGGAGTATCTGACTCTTTGTAACCCCATGAACTGTAGCCCACCAGGTTCCTCTGTCCATGGGATTCTCCAGGAAAGAATACTGGAGTGTGTTGACATTCCCTTCTCCAGGGATCAAACCTAGGTCTCCCGCATTGCTAGCAGATTCTTTACTGTCTGAGCCACAGGGAAGCCCGATATGTCTTTGGGCAAGCTAATAAAGTGGTGATAAGCAGATGCAACTTGGTTTCCAAAGATTAGGAAGAATATGGAAAAAGTGAGCTTCCTTTGTGGCTCAGATGGTAAAGAATCTGCCTGCAATGCAGAAGAACCCTGTTTGATCCCTGGGTTGGGAAGATCCCTTAAAGAAGGGAATGGCTATTCACTCCAGTATTCTTGCCTAGAGAATTCCACGGACAGAGGAGCCTGGCGGGCTGCAGTCCATGGGGTTGCAAAGGGTTGGACACAACTTAGGAATTAACACACACACACACAGAAAAAGTAAACCAAACACTACAAGTGATAATATGACCACCTACTACAGAAACACAAATAAAAGAATTTAGAAAAACAACTCTTCTAAAGATTGTATTTTCACTACTCCGCTTGTCGATGAAAAGTATATTCCTACACATCTGGTAATCTTTACCAGTTCTTTAGAAAGATAGCAGCCAGAATTAGTGAGGTAATTAGAGAGCTAAAGACACATAAGAGAAGGTTAGTATTTGCCATCTCAACTATGGATTTAGGCACGTCATTCTAGATTGGTATATGTTTTATTTATGATCACCTAAAATATGTTTGAGCATTTATTGCTTATATCCATGCATTTGCACAATGGAGAGAGCCTAAGATATGTGTTAGAGTGCAGTTTCTACTTGAGATAATCTAATTAAAGAAAAGTCAAACATGTGATCCTGTTCACACGTTTGTACATATCTCTAAACTCATTTTACGTAAGAAGAAGAACACATTGGTCAAATTGGAACTAAGTGTACAACCACATGTTCTCTCTGAAAATGGCCCAAGGGCTTCATTAGCTTTTACTAAAAATGGGAAAAGCTCTATCTATAAAGTGGATTTTGAGCTGAGTATTGAAGAAAGTTCAGAAATGAATGTAGAGGAGTGTAGCTAAAGGTTTATAGGCAGGTCATGAAGAAGCAAGTAGGGGAAACAGAAGTAGAGCAATAGCCAGGAATAACAATGGGAATGTTGACAGATGACCTCAAAACCCAATTCAGGCACCTAAAGGGTTTTAAGATACGAATTATGTGATCCCAGCAATGGAAGCCAGGCAGCAGCATTTAGATGAACATATCTGCAGAGAAAAGGGTCCTGAATATGAATAAAGGAGCAATAAATAGTAGCTGAGACCAAAGATAATCAATACGCAGAAGAAAAATGCAACTAAAACAATCAGGAATAACAAGATATAGTGTTATTGTTATTTGTTCACTGGGGAATTTCCAGGGCCTGATATCTTTTAATTTTCGAGGAACAGGAAAAGACTGCTGCTAGAATTCAAAGTCTGGCTTAATCTTCGGTCAACTTAATGAAAAGTTCTTCCCTCCTTTTCCCACTTCTACCCTCTACCTGTGGAAATGGATTTTTTTTTTCTGATTTTGCATAAAGTATACCATAAAAATTTATGTGCAATGTAATCTTCTTTTGTCTAATTCAAAAGGAATTTCAATTTCTTAAGCTTATTATTAAATTTTTTCACAGGGATGGTTGGGGAAAGTATGAAAGAATAATGTTGAACAATTATTGGGTCTCTTCAGTGCTGGTTACTATGCCATGGACTTTCCATATGTTTCCCTATATATTCAGTCATTATTATTCTCTATAGTTATTCCAGTTCATTCTTTTCTATTTTAAATAAACTATTTCATATTTTATATAATATTGTTCATCAGCTTAATTACTGATGGTAGGAATGATTTAGGGCAAAAACCAGTTCAAACTAATAGCCACATGAGAATGGAGATCTTACGTGAAATTAAGGAACTGAGGATTTGGGGGGGGGTGAGTTTAAAATTAAGGTATATAGTTAGATGCCTAGATAGAAATTTTACTTTAAAAGAATAAGAAGAAAAGGGTCCAGGAACAGAACAGTCTCATTCTGTAGAACTAGAAATTCTGTAGACATGCATGATTGGATTTTAGGAGAAATACCAGAAGAGAAGAGCTGATATTTTGATTCATTTGCTGTAATTTTGAGACATTACTGAAATAATTTTAATCTACTCCTGTTTCCATGGGGGGTGATGAGAAAATTTTGTGGACGATTACGGATCTTGAGCAATATTAGCATAGATGCACGATAACCTTAAGCAAGACTTGTATTCCTGTACATAACTGGAAAAGCTAGGCCTTTTATCTTAAGATATATTTACTGAGAGATTCATTAGTTATAAAGGAATTTTATCTTGGCTCCACAAACATGTTTTGAGGAAATAAATGTTTAAGTCACTCTGCACATCCTGAAAGGAGCATCATGTTGAAACCCCTAAAGATATATTTTCTCTAAGAAGCTTCCAGTTAAGATTGAAGACAGTTACTCCAGAAGAGAAATGCCAATGTATTAACTACTCTTTTCTTTTTGTAGGGTCTCTCTATGTACATGTGTGTGTGCTCAGTTGTGTCTGACTGTAAGTGACCCCTTGGACTATAGCCCACCAGGCTCCTCTGTCTATGGAAGTTTCTAGGCAAGAATACTGGAGTGAGTTGCCATCTCCTACTCCAGGGGATCTACCTATCTGACTCAGGGATCAAACCCACACCTCTTATGTCTTCTGTATTAGCAAGTGGATTCTTTACCATTGCACCAACTGGGAAGCCCCTCTATGTATATAAGATTAGATAAAACAGTAATTGCAAGCCATATTACTGGAGTAAGAAATGTTTGCTCTCTTTCAAATAATTTAACCACTGTTGCTAAGCAGTATCAGATGCTGCAGCTGAAAAACAAATGCTGAATATATATAGTATATACATATATATATATAAATTTATGCCAAATATTGCATTTTATTCTGTCTTAAGTAATACAGTAATTTGGAGTTTCTAAAATTGCTAAGTGTAATTACCAAATAAAAGGAAAAATTAATCTACTCTAGCTATCTCATTTTCTGGGAGTGTATTACTATTTGCAGAGTAGGTTTTATACACTGCCATCTTATATAACAGAATAAATAATACAGTAAAAGGTGTGTAAGCAGGAAATTCCTCTAAAGGAAGGCTGGAGAGGGATAGGTGTTAACCAAAGTTCTACAGTGTGTATTAGAATCAATGGGGGAAAAGATACAAGGAAACTTAGTAGTAACATTACATGATATACTGTATTGAGAATTACAGGGCATATTTACAATAACTAATATAATTCAGCAAAGATAAAGACCTAAATTCAGGATACTCAGACTACTAATGGCATCTGAAATACGAATGGCTATCCATATAGAAAACTTCTGGAAAATCAGATCAAGTATTATAAATGCTTAGCAGTTGGATGGATAGTCTTTTAAATTTTTCTTTTTTTAAATGCATCCTACCAACTTCTCTTTTGATTATTTATTTATGCATTTATTTTTGGCTGTGTTGGGTCTTTGCTGCTGCGCAGGCTTTTCTCTAGTTGCAGTGACCAGGGGCTACTCTCTAGTTGAGGCGCGCAGCAGGCTTCTTATTATGGTGGCTCTCTGGTGGAGCATGAGCTCTTGGGTATATGGCTTCAGTAGTTTGCAGTGCGTGAGTCCAGCAGCTGCAGTTCCCGGGTTCAGTAGTTGAGGCACATGGGCTTAGTTGCTCCCCCTACTGCCTTTTCAATGATATTTACCATGGTGCTTTCAAGTTTAAATGAGCTTAAATACACCAAATATAAGCATATAATTCATGATTTGGAAATTTAATAGATGCCCAAGAAATGTTTTGCTTCAGTATGCTTTCAAATCCGTTACCTCATTTTATTTTAACAATATTCCTATGATATAGGCAAATTTGGCCTTTAGAATTATTCACATTTTACTGTAGAAAATGAGCTTGTTACCTGGCCAAGGAGAGTAAGATGGAATTTCTGTTCAGATAACTCTATTGCCTTGATGTTCTTCCCAATAAAACTTGCTGCCTTTCAGGACTAGAAACATGACAGACTTAAAAAGTTGGAAACAACCTTGTAAAGAAGAAATTATTTTACAAAGACAGAGATGTGACTTGCCAGGTGAAGATTGTGCAGTTTTATAATCCTTCTTGTTGGTTGGGTCAACATTTGTAATCCAACCTCTCACTTATACTTTAGAGAAATAACATTTCCTCTTACAGTATTTTTATACATATTACATGCTTTCAAAGCTGTTCTTTACCACATATCTCAAAGAGAAACTTTAAAATATCTGAGTTGCTATGGAACATGATGTAAATTCCTACTGACCCCCATTTCTCACTTTTTCCCTAAAAACACAATTTTTAAAAATCACTTCCAACATGTAGTTGTATAACATTTGACAAAATAAGGTGACTATACTTGCGGTTATCTCTGATTTATTTCTTAGAAATCTTGTGTTTGTATGCTATGACTTCTGTGTGGCTGTGTCAAGTGAATATATATATACCATCTTTTCCTTAAAAGTGATGGTCTTTATGCTGCTTAAAACAGATACTATTGTAAACTAATTATTTTCCATGAAGCTAGAGTTCATTTTAGCTTATATTTTTCTAGAGAAAAAAAATACTTGTTTATTAAACAAACTTTAATCAAAAGATTGGCGAGAAAGTGCTAAGTCCTACCAATTTCTAAGTGATTTATTGTATTTTTGATATAGCTATGTCAGCTCTGCTAGTGAGAGTTACACTAAAAAGTTCAATTGGCAACACTTGTTTCTGTTTCAAAAATGTCAATTCATTGTTTGAAGTTCTAAAAATTATTGCTTAAAAAAAAAAAACCCAAGTTATTGACTTACTGAATTTTTCTAAAAGTTAAAGTAGTCCAGACAAGTTAAAACTAAGGTAAACAGAAAACAGTAAACTTTATAGTTGAGGTTCTAACTCATCTTTCAAAATTGCTTCACATAACAAGACTTTAAGTACAGTTGGCCCTCCATATCCTTGCGTTCTGCATCCACAGATTCAACCAATCACAGCTCAAAAATATTTGGAAAAAAACTGTAGACAGTACCAGTAAGCAAAACTTGAATCTGCTGTGTTCCAGCAACTATTTTATAAATTGTCTGCATTGTATTTACAACTACCTACATAGTAGTTACGTTGTATTAGGTATTATATACAGGAGGATGTACAATATGTTATATGCAAATACTATGCCATTTTATAGAAGGGACTAGAGCATCCTTGGCTTTTGGTATTCGAGAGTGCTCCTAGAGTCCATCCTCTATGGCTAGTGAGGCGCAACTGCACTATAAAAATAAGGTGGTATTTCTGTCACACTTCCAACATCATCTGTTACAATTCTGGACAAATAATAGATACTTTACAATTGTTTAAAACAAGTGCTTGTATCAGCTGTCTCTTCCTTGCTCTCTCACTGATTTATTTTGGTCAAAGCACACTGATAGGAAGTTATTTCAGTGTTTGTCAATTAGAACATTTAAAGATTTAAACATTGAGTTTAATGTGGAAGGAGGATGCTAGAATTGGCCAATAGGAATAAGTGATTAACTCTGAAATAATGATAGGGTCCTGCAGCAGCCGTAACAGTCAGTTTTATGCTTGCAAGGAAATGATGAGTGGGAAATTTTTGACACCTGACTTAAAAATCAATGCTCATGGAAGGTGATATAATAGCTTTAAGCTGGAAAAAAATAAGTATGGGGAAATCAAAGCTGACACAGTGAAACCGCACAGAAAGAAGTGGGTAGAATAATGACAATGTCAAGCAACTAATGGAGCTAATGAGGCATAACGTGATGGCACTAAAGATCTCATGTCCTCTAAAACAACTAGTTAATTTAGCTGACTAATTTCCTTACCTCTCCTACTACATCTCTTAAGAACACCCGGTGGTCTCCTTATATGATACTTTGTATCATGACTTAGAATTCTCAAAACAATCATATTAGAAGGAAACACTTGGAAAGAGGAAGTAAACGTTAAATATCAGGTCCTATGTATGGATGAGAGAGTTGGACGGTGAAGAAAGCTTAGCACCAAAGATTTGATGCTTTTGAACTGTGATGTTGGAGAAGACTCTTGAGAGTTCTTTGGACTGCAAGGAGACCCAACCAGTCCATCCTAAAGGAGATCAGTCCTGGGTGTTCATTGGAAGGACTGATGAAACTGAAACTCCAATACTTTGGCCACGTCAAGCAAAGAGTTGACTCATTGGAAAAGACCCTGATGCTGGGAAGGATTGGGGGCAGGAGAAGAAGGGGATGACAGAGATGGCTGGATGGCCTCACCAACTCGATGGCCATGGGTTTGGGTGGACTCTGGGAGTTGGTAATGGGAAGGGGGCCTGGTGTGCTGCGATTCAGGGGATCGCAAAGAGTCGAACACAACTGAGCGACTGAACTGAACTAACTTATTTATTAAAGTGATGATCATCTAACTCCAAAACAAATCTCAAAGTTGTTTTCTGTTTGAGAGAGTATGAAGGGAAGAGAAATGAAAGTAAAACATGCACCTCTATCTTTTCTGGCTCCCAGAGGAAAAAAAATATTAAAATGAAATATTTGTACTGTGTTAAGAGAAGAAAACGGGGCTTCCCCGGTGGCTCAGTGGTAAAGAATTTGCCTGCAACACAGGAGACGTGGGCAGGAGACTTGGGTTCGTTCCCTGGCCAGGAAGTTCCCCTGAAAAAGGAAATGGTAACCTGCTCCGGTATTCCTGCCTGGAAAAATCCCATTTCATGGGGTCACAAAAGAGTTGTCACAACTGGGTGACTAAACAACAGCAAAAGAGAAGAAAGCTTAATACCAGATTAAAAAGTCTATACATATGCTACATTTTCTTTGTGTTAAATTATTTCCAATCTCCTGATTGTTTTGTAAGGAGATCGGATAATATCTTCCTTCACGTTCTTAGGAATAGTAAGAGAGGGATGTCGAAGTGGCTAAAGGAGAACTCTAATTACATGGGATTCAAAGACATTTGGATGCAGCCAAGCAAACTCCTTAAAACAGCAGGAGAGCTGTTGTTTTCAAGGTAGCAGCCACTGCCTCCCTCTGAAAACTGAGTTAACTTGGCTGGGACAGGCCTCCCTGCTGGTGAGTTAAGGGGTCCCAAACAACATGAGATGTTTTATCTTGGTTAAGCTGATCATCTGTCCTACTTTAGCAAGTGATGCAAATTTCCCTGCAAAGCTCCATGCTCATTAGCCCATAATTAGGGTAATAAATCTGGAATCACCAAACACATTCATGAAAACATCACAGTACTGTAAAAATGGAAGTGGGTTCTTTCTATTCTGTAGGAAGCAGTAGAGAATTTGCTGAAATCTATTCTGTAGAGAAGAAAATGGCAACCTACTCCAGTATTTTTGCCTAGAGAATCCTGTGGACAGAGGAGACTGGTAGGCTGCTGTCCATAGGATCTCATAGAGTTGGGCATGACTTAAGTGACTTAGCATGCATGCATGCATTCAATTTCTGAATGCAAAGCTACATGTAATTGACATAAATTTAACCCCTAAGAGGAGGATTGGAGAAGGAAATGGCAACCCCACCCACTCCAGTATTCTTGCCTGGAGAATCCCAGGGACAGAGGAGCCTATGGGGTTGCACAGAGTCAGACACGACTAGTGTGACTTAGTAGCAGCAGCAGCAGGAAGAAGAGGAGGAAACAGTCTGGGTGGCATGAAATCACTTTAATAGTGTAAGTGAAAACTGAAAGCTATAAATGCATTTCTTAAAAAAAAATTTTAGAATTATAAGCATTCTTTATGTATGAATTATTTTTAAGTGGGTCTTTCACACACATTTTCACACACAAAGATTTTTGCAAGTAAGCACTTACTATGCTGCTAGGGGAAACCAGTGGCCTGAAGGTACCAAACAATTAGTCACAATTCACATAGTAAGTCAAAATATTGAGTCAAGAAAAAAGCCCAGTAGAGGACTCAGCAAAGCACAAGGCCCACATTCCACCTTTAGTATATAGAATTCTCGGGTGGATGGATAACTTGAACTACTCTTGAGACAACGGAGAATTGCAAAGTCATGAGAAATCAAGCAATTCTGCTTTCATTTACCTTTAACAACATCAAAAAAATGCTAATTCTAGGCCAGTTACTTGTATACTTATAATACATCTTTCATTCTGCACTCCTTGTAAATTATTTGCAACAATATGTTTGCAACTTGTTTACAAATATTTCCCCTCCTCCCTCAAAACTCCTGTTAACTGATACCAGTCCAGATCATGCCTGTACATGCTACAGATCTTCTGTTTATTTCTGAGCTCCACCCAACTTGTTCATTTTCATCACTCAAGATTTAGAGAAAGTTGATTCATGTCAGTACCGTAACATGTCGATGGACTAAAACTAACTTGAAGATTAGGGCAGATATGTCTTCTCTATAAAAGTACCTGGAATTGCCCTTATATTCCCTGTGTTTGTCCTAATCCCTGTGGCACTTAAACCACAAAGAAATTGAGTAGTTTATTTATGTTACTACTGAGAATACGTTTCTTCTTGCTCAAAAAAGTGGTTATGTTAGACCCTAAATGATTTCAGTCTTAGCAGAGGAGTCAGGATGAACTGCTTAGTGGTCTATTTTTCAAAGGGGAAATTTTTCTTCAATTATTAATTGGGATCTCTTTTTGAGACTAAAATGCAGACTTTTGGCTAAGATGAAACTATTAGAAACACGTCCTCTGAAAAGAAAAGACAATAACAACCCCCCCAAAAGCCACATAAAGTGAATGTGACATCTATTTATATTTTATCCTTAGAAGGTAAGTTTCTAAAGATGTGACCACAGTGGAACCTTAGTGTATGCTAATAGGTAAACAGGAAGATATTCATTGTATAACATCAGCTAAAAGACCAAAAGTGCACGGTAGGCTCAAATGAAATATATTTTATTTTGTATTTAACTCCTTAAAGTCTTTAGTAGTCTGACTGCTGCTGAAAATATTTAGAATGATGTACATAGATATGAGAACTAAATCCAGTCATTGTGAATAAATCGTATTGGTACTTAAATTCTCCTCCAGCTTTTACCTTAAAAAAATCAATTTAAATATTTCTTTGCTCACTTCTCCATTCTTTAATTTATTAAAGACCTACATATCTATTATCCTATCCCTGTATGGGGTATTTAGCACTAATTTAACATTTCACCAATATATTCAAACTTTGTTCCTTGGCCTTTTAGTAAAGTCAAAAATTGCTATAAAATGTAAGAGGTTCATCTACTGCCTAGAAGTCTCTCAGAAAACTCTGTTTAATAACTATCAGTTTTTCAAACTAGTAGAGGTACCCTGACATTTTCCAAAAAGCAATTGCAAGCAGTATTTCTTCTGGCAGATCCATAGGCACCATCCTGTGTAAAGGGCCTCAATCCAGATTGGTTGTTACCTAAACTAGAGCATGGGACACATAAGATGTTTTCTAGAGCTACCAAAATGGAAGAGGGGAATTACCTTTAGATGCATTTAAATACTGAACACTGAGTCATAGAATAGCAACAAAAATATAAAGGTGAAGGAAATGGTTTAGAAGCGGCTGCCCTGATGGCTTAAAAGGTAAAGAATCTGCCTGAAATGCAGGAGACCTGGTTCAGTCCCTAGGTGGAGGAAGGTCCCCTGGAGAAGGGAATGGCTACCCACTCCAATATTTTTGCCTGAAGAAGCTCATGGACAGAGGAACCTGGTGGGTCACAGTCCATGGGGTCACAGAGAATCATACATGACTGAATGAGTAATAGTAGATTATTAGGGGGAAAGAAAAGGAAAACAGGAAGAAAGAAAAATAAGGCAAATAATAGAAGATATCAGATACTCTGAAGCTTCTAACTTTAGCACTCCATCAACATTCCATTTTACTCACTCCAGGAGAAACAACCCTGCTTCTTGGTCCATCTCTCCTACCTCTCAGGAGAGCATCCCTAAATTCCAAGGTCATATTCTGACCATACTCTCTCTCACCCCTGTGTGTCATCAGCACTATTTTTGAACAAAATGAGGGGCTAGATCCTCTTATTCCCAAACACTCACCCCCATCTCAAGATTTCTTCCCGATGTTTCCTGTGATTTATTGTGTATTGTAAAAGAAGTACTCACTAGGTCTTGTTTTTCCTCTAGAATTAGGTGTTTTACATTCACTGGAGTGTAACCTGGACTGTGAAGTAAAAAATAATTCCTTGGGTTCTTGAAGATTCAATTAATGACTCCTTTGGCTGCCTCTTTATGTGGCATTTTTTGTTTGTTTGTTTTTTTACTTGGAGTATAATTGCTTTGCAATGCTGTGTCAGTTTCTGCTATACAGCAAAGTGAGTCAGCTATGTGCATGATCAGTTGCTCAGTCAGGTCCAACTCTTTGCAGCCCCATGGATTGTAGCCTGCCAGGCTCCTCCGTCAATGAAATCCTCCAAGCAAGAATACTGGAATGGACTGCCATTTCCTCCTCTAGGGGATCTTCCCAACCCAGGGACTGAACTGACATCTCCTTTGTCTCCTTCAACTGGCAGGCAGATTCTTTACTACTGAGCCACCTGGGAAGCCCCGAATCAGCCATATACATACATATATCCCCTCCCTCTTAAAACTTCTTCCATGCCTGACCCCCATTTCACCCATCTAGGTCATCACAAAGCACTCAGCTGAACTCCTTGTGTTATACAGCACCTTCCCATTAGCCATTTGTTTTACACATGATACTGTGTGACTGTGTGTGTGCGTGGGTGTGTATCAATGCTACTGTTTCAATTTGTTCCATATTCTTCTTCCCCTACTGTCTCCACAAGTCTGTTCTCTACATCTGCATCTCTTTTCCTGCCCTGGAACTAGGTTCATCTGTACCATGCCTCTTTATTATTAAGATAGACCATACTAAACGCATGGAATCTTTTGGTTTATTAAACTAAAATAATTAAGTACACAAAACTTACCTTTAGATTGCAACCCCAATTCTGTCTTTTCTCCCTTGGGGAATCTCCACTAGAAAACTCTCTGCCCCCTCCTATCTCAGGTACACTTCTCTCTGAATTGAACTATCAGTGAGTTCTTTCTTCAGGGGGATTGGCATTTTAACCCTTGCGTCCCAGTCTGGAATGGAAAACTTTTGCCCCAAAGACATTTTAGTTGTTCCACCACCTTTGTACTTAAGAGACAGGCTCTGAAAGTTAACTTCCCTCGTTAAGTTTAAGGTGGTGGTGGTGGTGGGTGACTCGTACTCACACCCTCTGTTGTCTTTGTACTGGAGGCCACGCAAGAAGCTGCTCCAGGGGCGGCGGCTGCACGCCATTTCCAGGAGGCAGAGATAATCATGGAACTCAGAGCTTAGTTGAAATTATTCTAGTCAAAACCAAGACATGGTGAACAAAGCAGGGCTTTATTCTGCTTCAAAGCTAGGCCTCCCCTCTCCTCTTTCTTCTTTCCTTGTCACGGTGCCCCTTGTCCACCCGATGCTGAGATGGCTGGACTATGTGGAATGTTCATGTCCTACAAGGCTGGTGCACATAGGATATGAGCTGATGCAAGGAGGGAGAAGTGTGTTTCATTTAGACCAATTAAAAAAAAAACTGTTTACAGTCCACTTAAAAAAATTCAATATTAGCATAGCCTTACTCAGTCTTTTGGGAGGGTAGATATACTTACACAAACCGAGATTAACCATTAAATATGAGTGGAACCAAAACTGGAACCACTTCTTATTCACTGACATGTTAAAGACTGTCATAATACAGGACAATTTTCTAAACTGAATCCTAAGTGTAGATCCTCTATCAGTTGGAAAATCAGGAAGATCAAAAATTTAAGCTGGAAGATGCTCATCATGGACCTGGTATCTAATTGTCTTTAAGTTATTCAAAAACACAGAATAATTAATTTTAAAATTCTATGAAGGAAGAAATAATTTCTTTGCAAGTGAGAAACAGAAAGCTCCAAACTTGAGTTATGTGAGAAGGGCAGGAATTGAGGATGTGAACCAAACACTTAAACTTTTAACATGAGGGCAAGTGTCATAATTATCTAATTCAACCTCCCAGATTTTACAGACAAGGAACCAGATCAGTTACATAACTTTTCAAGGCATTTAGAGGGAGTCATTCACTTCAGTTTGATGACTGATTCCTTCATTTTTCAATTGTGGATATTAAGTATGTAACTTTACCATAGTTTTCTGTCCACAGAATTGGGATGATTTTATAGTATTACCTCATAAGGCTATTGCAAGTAACAAATTGTTGATCTCATATATATAATCATATATATAGTTCACCCAAATCAATATATGTAACCAGTATGCACTCAATTAGAGACTTCTTTCCATAATTCTCCTTTGACATGAGGGATTGTAATTTTACTCATGATTTACAGAATAATTTTCAGAATATAGAGAGATCTTCCATTTACACATCTGGAAGAAATAGCATCCCTATGAATGTCAGAATTAAAATACATTCAATTTTAGTTCTCGTCTGAAATTTAAGTGGATCTTTAACAAGAACTTTTTCCAGACTCGAAAACAGGTAGTAATTCAACACACCGGACAAGCATTTCAAGTCTGGCTGAGCCTTGAAGAATGAGACAAAAGGAAGTGGAGGAGACTCCCCCATTGAGCGATAATACCTCCCCACCCTGCTCATAACTCAGACAGCTCTGTGCTTTGAAGAGCAGAGGGATAGAAAGAAATGATAAGAAAATTAAGACTTTCTTGCAATTCTGCCTTTCTTAGAATTTCTCTTTCCATGAAAGTCTTCCTTTCTCTTTTCAGTTCTTAGCCTATCATTCAAGTTCATGAAAATTTCCCAAGGTACTCAGCCCACAGTCACCTCTTAGTCTCACAAACTTCTGGCCCTTAATTTGGATATTAATCCAAAGCCACCCTCTGATAACTCCTCTGCTGCTTTAATATTTTGCTACTACTTTCCCTGTGTTTAATATTTTGTTTCCCAACTAGATTGCAAGGAACTCGAAGTCCCTGGAAGATATCTTCTTTTTCTTTTTTAATTGGTTGACCAAAGAAAGAAAAGGCAATGCAGAAAAAGAAAGTAAACACTGTAATTCAGAAGAATTCGCCAGAACAGCTCAAATACCAGCTTTGCTCCACAAGCCCCACCCCAAAACTAAGCAGGACTGAAACGGCCAAAGCAAAGTACTAACAAAGCTCAGTAAATATTTAGCTTGAGTACAGCAATAGATTGCTAACTAAACTTTTTGCCTCCAATCTCTCCTGTCCAATCCATTCTTCACACGACTGCTGGAGCTATCTTACCTATGTTATTGAGGCTCTCAATGATCAGTTGCTTAACGGAATTTATTAAGCATATATTTTTTGCTAGGAAGAAATCACTTGTTGGTGATTTAACAAGTGTATCAATGTTGTGATGTCAGTGAAAAGACAGAACGTTGGCAATTTAAAGTATAAGAATGTCAACTTAGGAAACAAGGTCTGGTATAAGGTATCCAGGTCCCTTCTAAATTCATCAGGACAACTGCAAACCACAATGTGTTTCGGTTCACTGTTCTCTTAGAAACTCTGGAAAATAATAACTCTACATCACACTATACAAAACATATAGTTTGACCATTAATGATCTTCCTGGAATAATACTGATGTTAGAAACTGTAATTCAGGAAATATTACACATAAAATATGTTCATTCATTCAATCAGTAGGTAGATATTCAGTACCTTCTACATTCCACATATCAAGACTGATAAAATTACAACAGATAAAACAAATACTAGGATGTTATGAGAACCTTATATCTTGTTAACTACAACAAAATAAATGCATATAGGTAAGATCATACCTTTTGAATCAGTAGGGCTTAAACAGGAAACGGGTGGCACATTCAAATGAAGGAAGTTTGAGAATAGTATAATGTGAGCTTTTGTGAGCTGGGTAGGAGGAAACTCCAGGGCCAGTATCTCTGTGACATATTTGTGAAGAGCAGGGCTCTTCAGGACCCTTGTTCTGAAGGTACAGTGGGGAAGGGTGCTTGTTATTAGAGCTGGAGACAGAAAGCGTGCTGATGAGGAGGTAGGTGGGCAGAGCTGGAACTTTTGACGTGGGGCTGGGACCTGTAGTACACATGTCCCTCTCATTCTGGGTACTGCCTCCTATGCCTGTCTGGAGGTCAGACAGTGAGGCGTCTCGCTGGTGGGATCCACACAGTTCAGACACCCCAGCTGCAGAGAAATTGCAGAGAACGAGCATAGATCCAGAGAGGATGCCGTTCAGCATCCTTTTAAAAACTTAATCACAACTAGGGATGCAGTCAGTATGGGCTGGTTGAACAGTACAAATCATTAATGAATGAGTGACTTAAAGCAGTGCATTTTTAAAACAGCACATTCTACTGAGATTCCTAAGGTAAGGTGTCAGAGCAGCTATCAAGACGGATACTTTTCATAGAAAATGGAAAATTAAAGAAGCAAGAAGAAAAAGATTGTTTAGCTGTATACTACTAGTACTTTCAGCCATGTTTGTCCATTGCTTCGCATTTATACCTAGTTACCATGTAGCACAATGATGTGTATCATTAAACATATGTAATATTCACTTTACAGAAGTCACTTTGCAATGTTAACTTTACACAATTAGCTCAGTCTAAATTGGGGCAGTTTTTATAGGTTTTGACTCATACAGGATGGTGTCTCTTTTAACTCAAAGTAAGTAATTTGCTTCAGTGATACTCTGTCCAATCATATGATCTCCAGGACCCAGGAAATGACAAAAAAATAGTAGTAGATCCTTTCAAAGTAATATTACTTACTTTAGTTGTGCTCAGAGCCAAATCAAAGTCCAGGACTGGGTTAAAAACTCATTCCACTCATGATATTGAGTAGGGAAAAGCTCATGCCAGACCCTTTATAACTCTTAAGCCATGGAACTCAGAATGCAGTCAACTGCCACCAGAAGGATCAAATGGGCAAGGGGTGTGCTATCTTTAGCAAATGCATTCTGGTCTCTTAAGACCACACTCCATTTTTTGCACTTGAACTAGTTCTTAATTGTAGTGTAAAACTGAGAGACAAGCTGACCTACCCACAAACACCAATGATTAAGGTGACTATGATGTGTCAGTACTACATGTTTGCATTTCCAGTAATGATTCAGACATCTTATTACTGAGTTTTTGCATTCATTGCAAAGATATTTCATACATTTTTTTCCTTGGTAAAGGGAGAATAGAATTGGTTTACAGATTCTAGATCCTTTAAATTGCCAGACAGAATGCCTGAAATACACTATAGGTTGTTCTAAAAGGTTCAGTTTAATTGTATCAAAAGCCATAATTCAGCAGTGGGCCTAATACTATAATTAAAGGAGGTTCAAGGTACTATGTGGTATGCATTTAAAGGATTAATCTACTTTAAAGAGATGTTCCTTTGATCCCAGTGAAGAGTTGAGTTGCTATGCCTCACATCTGGATAAGGATCTATACTCAGAAACGTCAAAGTGGGAACATGTGCTGGGTCATGGGCCATATTTCACAGCCTTACAAGATACAAGAATGTCAGGGATTCCACTCCTCCTTGGGGATTCATTTTCTGGGATCGCAGGACCCCTTACAGTTACTGTCTCCTCATTGCAGGCGTTCACTTGTGATAAGAGGGGAGGATGGTTATATTAAGACCCACTATGAACCCAGCCAGAAAGCAACATGGTAATGTGGAGAAAGGCCAGTTGTTTGCATTTTCACATCATCCTTGCCTGCTCATGTGTTATCTGACCTTTAGACAGTTTGCCACTGCTGTAGAGAAGGCTGCTAAATTAACCACTTAAATATCAACAGGCAATCTGTGGTAAACAAATGATGGAATTATGACAGCTTAGGGTATTTTTTATGGGTTAAAAATACTTCCTATATAATAATATAGGAAGTATAGCTACCCTATATTGTTTGCCTATTTTCTACTACATACTTAATCAGGATTTTAATTCACTGATCAATCTTGTGAGGTATACCATACACCAGTACATAGCTGCGGCTTCCCTGGTGGCTCAGATGGTAAAGAATCTACCTGCAATGAAGGAGACTTAGGTTTAATCCCTGGGTTGGGAAGATCCCCTGGAGGAGGGCACAGCAACCCACTTCAGTATACTTGCCTGGAGAATCCCCCATGGACAAAGGAGCCTGGTGGGCTGCAGTCCATGGGGTCACAAAAAGTCGGACAAGACTGAGTAACTAAGCATGCACACATATTACATGGCTGAATGGAAACAGACATTAACCCGTGGTCACATAGCACACATAGGAGGAGGAGCCTGGATCTGAGACCAAGTCTGCCTAGTTCTAAAACTCACATGCTTCCCACTATTCTGTAAGCCTTAGCAACACATTTCAGCTTTTCAGTTATGGTTTTTTTTTTTTTTTTCTCCATGGAAATTTCCCAGTTACCCTGTACACATAAACCCACAGCTTATCCCTGACTCTCCTCCTGTTCTCTGTTCCTCTAAAACATCTGACTCAGAGTAATCTTCCTGAAGCAGCAAGACATTGAGGCTAATGAAGCAGAAGTTACTATTATGTCATTTGGGACAACGACCTATGGGCTGTGGTCAGTAGATTACAGCCTGGAAAGGTCACAGTTTGGGGGGGGGTGCGTCAAGGGTGATGATTCATATGATATCTTCTTTTATCATGATTGGTTTTAAGAAATGTCAGAAATGTCCAGTCATTCAAGTTTTCTAAGAAATCTGCTGGCAAAATAATAGTTTTACGCAACCCCCCCCCCCAAAGTTTAAACAAAATCCACTTAAGGTGTTCTGTAACCCATTGTTTAGGGAGGACTGTCAGGAGTTAACAGTTATAAATTTCTCCTTCCCAAGTCTCCTTACTCTGGCACCTGTGGCTTAGATCCCATCCCTTCCAAATTCCTCAAGAAACCTGTTACCACATGTTTTGCCTTCATCTCTAGAATCTTTAGTTTCTGCTTCATTCCACTTTTATTTTCTTCTGCTTTCACATTTCACCAAAAGTTTGCTCTGCTGTCCCCTCCAGCTACCATCGTCTTTCTCTCATTTTCATGGTTGAGTGTTTTAAACAAGTGGTCTCAGGATGCTACCATCATCCTTGCTTCAAGTAAGCCTCCCTTCAGCCTCTGACATTCTGGCTCCCACCCCACCACCCTTCCCTGGATATGTAGTAGATTTTTTCTTTGCCAAATACACTGGACAGTCTTTACTCTTACCTCTGTGTTATGTTAATTTTAACTGCTCAGTCCTCCTTGAAACACTGGCTTCATTCTTGGTTTCCTTTTGTCTCTTCCTACAAATTTCAGTAGCTTTTTTCCCTTTGTGTCTTTTTTTTTTTTTTAATTTTTCTATTTTAGAGTTTCTGTGTAGTGCTGATTTAATCTTTTTTACTAATCTTTAGCAGCTTTATTGAGATATAATGGACATAGAGTAAACAGAACATATTGAAAATATACAATTTGATGTTTCAATATATTTAAACACCAATGAAACCATCACCGCAGTCAAGATAACAAATGCATCCATCACCTCCACAAAATTTCTTCATGGCCTTCTGTAATCCTCTCTCCTCTCCTCTGTCCTCCACTTCCCTAAGCAATCAGTTATCTAGTTTCTGTCACTACAGATTAGTTTTCACTTTCTAGGAGTTTTATAAATGGCATGATTCAGTATTCACTTTTTTTTTTGACCTGACTTTCTCACTCAGGATAATGATTTTGAATTACTATTGCATATATCAATAATTCATCCTATTTTATTGTTGACTTTGAATTCATCGTATAAACAGTATATTAGGATTGGTCCACTCATGTCAATTCTAACTACTGTTTGATAGACATGTGGATTATTTCCAGCTTTTTGGTTATTACATAGAAAATTTCTGTGAAAAGGTATGTTCAGGTTTTCCTATGAACTATATGCTTTCAATTCTTTTGAGTAAAAATCTTGGAAATGCATAAATCATGGGCAGTATATTTACCTTTTAAGACACTGGTAAACAAATCTCCAAAGTGCTCTACAGTTTATCTTCCCACCAGCAGTATGAGAGTTTAATTTCCTTCAGATCCTTTCTAGTATTTAGTATGGCCAATATTTTAATTTTAGCTGTTCTAATAGATATATAGTTGTATCTCATTGTGGTTTTAATTTATATTTCTCTAATGATGTTGAACATCCTTTCCTATGTTTGTCATCTGTTTATCTTCTTTGGTGAAATGTCTTTTCCAAATTTTTGCCTTTTCTTTTTTGGTTTGTTTTCTTATGTTGAGTTTGAGAATTCTTTATTTATTCTGGCTACAAGTCCTTTACCAGATATATGACTTTCAAATATCTTTCTTTCAATCTGTGACTATCTTCTTATCAGAATCCTTCAAAAAAATTTTAAGCTTTGATGAAATTCAATTTATCATTTTCTGTTCTAATGGATCATGCTTTTGGTATTGTATCTAAGAAATCTTTGCCTAACCTAAGCTCACAGAATTTTCATGTTTTGCTTTAGAAATGTTAAGCTCTACATTTCGATCTGTGATTCATTTTTTAGTTTTTATATATGATGTAAGGTATGAATCAATGCTCATTTAATGGCATAGGGATATCCAATTGTTCTAGCATCGTTTGTCAGAAAGGCTGTCCTTTCACATTGAATTTCTCTTGAAAACATGTTAAAATCCAGTTGTCCATATGTGTATGGATTTTCTATTTAATTTCACTGTTTTATTTGTTATCGCAGTTACATCACAATGTCTTCATTGCTGTAGCTTTATAATAAAATTTTAATTTCTTCTTCACCTTCTTTATCAAGTTCCCCAAGTGTAGTTATTCCTGTTGGAACTATTTTTGACTTGAACTGGAGCTTTCTCTCTAAACATGACTGGCCTTAATTAATTCTGGAAACTCGCTCCCAATTCCCATAGACACTTCTTTTTTGCTAAGGAAACTTAAAAAAGCAGAACCACTAACCCCAGTTTCTCTTTTACCAAGCCTATAGCTCTGCCACTGTACGGATGACTATAACTATACTTGGAAATCTCAATTCTTTAACTTTTCTGCAGTTCTCATCTGACCTCCCCCCTTAGTTCTCCCTCCTACTCCATGGGGTCGCAAAGAGTTGGACATGACTGAACACACACACACACTCACTCACACATACACATACACACTCACACACACACACACACACACACACACACACACACACACACACACAC
>ML660197.1:29104191-29412385 GCA_007570785.1 Antilocapra americana | reverse complement strand
CACACACACACACACACACACACACACACACACACACACACACACACTCTCTACTATGTCAGCACTGCCAACATTCTCCTGTCTGTCCCTCAGTCTTGAAACTTCATCTGTGACTTAGCTCTGTTCATTTGTGACTTCTAGTCTCTTCTCATTGTTAATTCATATTTTCACTTTTCTCATGCCCAAATGACTGAAACCCTAACAGACCATTCCATTTTCAGACTCTTCCTGCCCCAACCCATTTTCTCAAGTTTATCTTTCTAAAGCAAATTTGTTCTCAAGGCAAACCCCTACCCAGAAGTTTTCCTTTCTAGCTGTGTTTTCCTCTAACTCTCTTGACTTGTTCCAGTCTAGCTGGTTTTTTTACTTTCATTTACACATGAAACTAGCTGGTTTTTAAACAAGTGTTTTCCAAGTAGAGCGGAATTTTCAGAAACATTTACTTAAAGATATTGTAGCAAGGCTGTGAAATCCAGACACCATCACAGAATTCGGTTCTCTGTCCTTTTACTCTATTTAGACTATACCTTTTGAGTTTTCTATGAACGAAAGGCATCCAATCATTTGACATCAAAAGATTTTATTTAAACTTGTCCCTTGCCATCTATTCACACAAGTTAAAAGAACAACGAAAATAAAAAACATCCAGAGTAAGTTCTCTCATGTCTCTGAGAAACAAAGTAGACCAATTAGACTGGTCATCTACAGTGAAGAGGACAGATTTCTGTGACTATAGCAACTAAAGAAGAATTTTCAGAAGTGACAGGTTACTAAATACCCGTTTTCTTCAATTAAAAGTTCAACAAATTTAGTTAAGTTCAATTGAGGTAAATGCCCAATTATTCTTTAGATTTCCTGACCATAATTGAAAGTCATAGGCAAGTACATTTGTCAAAATAGAAACAAACTATAAAGTTTACTTCTTTGTGATATTTTGCAGAAGAAATAAGAAATAAAACGTTTTCTAATAAGTATATTTCTTCAGGGAAAAGTAATATTTGAAGACCAATTATTCTGAGAATTAAAAAAAAAATTTAGAAACACCTATAGATACATAGGGATGTATGTACTAGGAAACATACCTTCTCCTGATTTTCAAGAATGGTGATATCCTAAACATGGAATTATTCATATTGTGAAATTGTAAGGGATATTGTAAGGGACAATATCATGGTCAGTTTTTCTGGCATAAAATTATTAATTCTTTCAAGGCAGGTATTTATCTTTTTCCCATTAGCACTTAAAAAAATACCTTATAGTAAGCGTGTATATATGTACTTAGAAATTGAACTCAATAATACTATTTTCCAAAAATTAACAACACTGACACAGTTAAACAACTGGCTTCAAAGAGTCAATTCATTGTGAATTTGCAGGAAGGAAATAAATGAAGCAATACAATTCCAAATTCAACTTTTTCTAAGCTAACAAAATAAAATGGAAGATCTGTATTAGAGCAGGGCACCTGTGAAATAATTTTCAACTATGTCATGTAGATTTATTTATAAATGTTGCTAAACAGTCAACATTAAGAAAAAATAATAAACTGAGTACACTGTAGTAGTAGAAAGATATTTTTCCCCCAAGGAGGGCAAGTTTTTTTTGAAACCTTCATGTTTTCAAAGACATGCAGGTTCAGGTAAGATACTTGTGTGGGGTAAAGGTGTCATAATCAGAACACTGGGGGCCTGTGTAATCTCCCAGTTCTACCTCATTTCAAAGTCTAGGAGAACTGAGTTTCCTAGAACTCCATGAGTACAAGACGACTAGCTTATTTTTTATCTTCCCACTTCATGAGTGAGGAACGAGGGTCAGAGGAAGGTGGTGGCCCTGTTAACCTCACATAACCAGCTAGCCCAAGCAATGCCTGACTACCCAAGGTCTATATTGCATTAACTTTCACCTGCTCAGGAAAGTGCAATGCTTTGTTTGGATGAAAACACAAGAATTCAGGTAAGCCAAACCAAACAGCTTAGCCAAGAAGATGATTCAGCTATTTAGGACTTGGGCAGGCAAATGGGGAGGGGGTGGGGCAAGGAGAACTTGGCTATTCCTCAGAAAACCCAATTTCCTATTCCCCCAAAATCATCAGGAAATTTTAACTTTTAATAAAAGATACACATGATGATGCAAAGTAGGTAGAGAAACAGTTTGAAAAGAGACTTAGAAATCAAATTTACAAGTGGTACGTGGCATGTGATTTCTGATCATTTTAGAAAGTGAATTTGAACATCAAGAGGTTTGAACAGACTTTAAAAGGAATGGAGAGGGAGGAGAGAGAGTGAACTTGTCCATTTAAGCATGTTTTTTCCCCCAGTCCTTACTGCTCATCTGAAAACAAGAAGTAGAGCAGGTCAGGAAAGGGGTTATGGTTAACACTGCAAGATGAAAGATAAGCAGCCAGGCAGTTAGAAGCCAAAGCATTTTATCTAGAAGAGCAGGTCTGGCCTTGTTTCCATCTTGATAAGAATTAGATTGGAGAGCTTGTTTGTCTGTAGACTAGGATGGGGTTGCCGGGCTGAAGAAAGGGGACAGGGAAGTCAGGGGCTTAGTTATGGAGTTGTGGCAAACCACTAATGTAGTGATAAGTCCTTCTTTTGTGTTGTATGTCTACCTGAACTTTGAAATTGTTAGACTTGTCTGTTTAGATAACACGGCTGTGTTTCTTTCAAATGTGCAGACTTAAATATCTAGAAAGTTTAAGTGACCTGAACAGGCTTCTTATCCTCGTTTAAAATATTAAGACAATGGCTAACTGGTTAAGCCACTGACTAAAAACTTGAAGGAAATCACATTAACTCCTCTTTTTAAAATCTTTTTTCAGCAATTTTATTTGTTTTTAATTGGAAGATAATTGTTTTACAATGTCGTATTGGTTTCTGCTGTACAACAATGCAACTCAGCCATAAGTATATTTGTTTCCCCTTCCTCTTGAGTCTTCCTACTCCTCCAGGTCATCACAGAGTGCCAGGCGGGCTCCATGTGTATTAGATAGCGGCTTCCCACTAGCTAGCTATTTTACACATGGTCGTGTATATATGTCAATGTTATTAGCTCCTTTTTAAATGGTATGCTTACCTTCATTCTGAAGCATATGCACAAAATACTCTGGATTACATTGTAAAGTTATGTTTTCATCCCACTTCAAACCCCCAACAGATTACAGTTATAGGAGCTTCTACTTTCTGACGATTTAACTGCTTGAACAGGTGTTTTTAAATATAATTATTAAAATCAAAAACTTCTGAAGTCATCAAGTTTCATTCTCAGTGTTTTTGGAAAAGAGACTTGGCTGCAGGTTTTCCTGGGGTTTTACTTGCTACTGCTTTTAGTATCTCAGTTTCTCAAAGAAACAAGAAATCAGAAGTTCAAAAGGAAATTAGTTATTTTTTAAAATAGGTCTTCAGAATTATCTTAGTGGCTAACTGAAATGAATTTAGTATGATAAATTTACGGCTCATGCCATGAACTTACTGCTCATGGCATGAATTTACTGCTCATGCCATGAACAGCTCAAGTAGGGTTTGCATATGTCAGATGATTAACGCAGGAGGAAGCATCATAAGACGGATATAACTCACACATTTGTTGGGGTTTATAATCTATACTATCTGAGAGATAAAGTAGAACACTTGTAGTCCAATGGTTAGATAATAAAAAATAAGTTTGTATAAATGACAGGTGGGAAGAAAGATCTTAAAACAGTATGTTCTTATCTTGGCTACTTTACAAATTGTCTGACATCTTGGGTCTTATCTTCTCTGGACCTGAGGCTGCCCTATAGGTAATTAGCTGGACTGATGACCAGGAACAGTGTCCACAGCACCCTATAAAGAAAATATCCTTTCTAGAATGCTCTCAATTTAAAAATCTTTCTTTTTTAACCTCTTGCATTTGGCTATTTAGTAAAGTTGTAGTGGTTCTGAGAGTCTGAGGCCAGAAGAAATTTTAACGTTAATCAATAATAATAGTGATAATATAAAAATAATAGCATCCCTCATTTATAGGAAGCCTCCCAGGTTACAAGAGTCTACAAGACATTTTGCATAAGCTATTTTTCCATTGGTTATAAATATGCTCTAACTAGTAGGCCCTTCCTCTATTTCCTTTCACAAACAAGTTTTGCCTAAAAGAATTATACAGTTATTCTATATCCTAACTTGCAGGATGCTTTTTTCTTCTAAAAATAGTATGTGTGTGTATATATATATGTATATGCACACACAGTTTAGAAATGTGTGCAAATTTAAAAGTGAAATAAAATATGTAATCAAACCATTGAGCTATGAACACTTATGTATAGCTTTTTAAATGTTGTCATATATACATATGTACACATTGTTTATTCACAATGGAGGCATTGTATTCATTTGGTTTATAATTTTTTTCTAATTATAAATTACCGATACTTTATCATAATGTTAAATAGTTACCAATTTTTCATGGTTTTGTGTGTGTGTGTGTGTGTGTGTGTGTGTGTGCATGCACATGCTCAGTTGTGTCCAACTCTGCAACCTCATGGACTGCAGCCCACCAGGCTCCTGTCCATGGAATTTTCCAGGCAAGAAAACTGGAGTGGGTTGCCATTTCCTACTCCAGGGGATCTTCCTGACCCAGGGATCGAACATGCATCTCCTGTATATCCTGCATTAGCAGGTGGGTTCTTTACCACTGCACCACCTGGGAAGAAGCAAAAGGTACACTGATAATAGTTATCGTTGTTGCATGTTATCATAAAGCATAGATTTCTTAAATCAGTCTCAAGCCATTAGATATTTTAATTATTTTTGTCTATATTTAACAAACACTCAGTATAAATATGGTATTTATTCACTTAATTCTTGTCAAACTCAACTAAGCTATAAGAGTCCTTTCTGATTATGGTAATCCTTTTACTATATTACAGAGAAGGAAGTTGAAACTCAGAAAAGTTAAGTAACTTACCCAAGGTCACAGAGCTAGTAAGTGGCAGATTTATATTCAAGTTTAGACAGAGGAGCCTGACAGGCTACAATCCATGGAGTTGCAAAGGGCAGGACACGGCTCAGCGACTGAGCACGCACGCGCGTCTGGCTCTAGAGTGAGTGCTCTTAACTACTGGGATATAGTTACTATCATAAATAATGCTGCAATGAATCTCCTCATTTCTTTTTCTTTTTTTCTTTTTTGAGAAAATCCCTAGAATGAGAAGGCTGAATACTGGCTTTTCAAATGCATTGGCAATTGACCTTCAAAAAGTTGATACTTTTCTTTCCCACAAGCTGTATATTTCTAGACCTTAGATAAAACTGAGCATTTTAATTTAAAATTACATCTCCTGCCATTGTGGTTCTCATTTGCAATCCTCTTGATTTAGTGGACTTAGTTCAGTCACCTTTGAGCACCCTTGGCCTTGGGTTATTTTTCCTCACTTGCTTCTCCTGCAACTCTTTGCTGTTCAGTGTGAGATCACCCTCTGCTACTCCCCTCTAACTTGTGTTAACATTCCTTCTCTGTTTCCTTCACTGATACTTTCCCCTGACCTCCTTTTTAATTTTAGTGTTTCTTAACTCTCCACTTGATTCTCTTCTCATGTTACAGTCTCCCTGGGAAATCTCATCCACCCCCATGACTTTAACAGTTTAAATGCTAATACCATGCAAATCTTATCTCTTCCCAGATATCACCCCTAAATTTTAGACTTATGTATGTAACTATCTATTAGACATCTTACCAGGGATGTTCTCAAGGCTTTAAAAACAGAATATATTTAAAACTGAACTCCACATTTTCCCCCTAAACTTCCTCTTTATTTTGTATTTTTCATCTGAATTTGATGGATCACACAACCAAATATTTAATGTGAGACTCACTGTAAACTAGCACTTACACCATAGGGAAAGGATGAAGAGCAATGATTTTGAATCAAGTAAATCCGGATTTGAACCTTACCTATGCTACTTAAAATCTGGAAGACCGTGGAAAAGTTGTTTAAACTCTCTAAACTCCAATTTTATTTTCTATAAAATGAGGATAAAAATACCCACTCTGCAAGGCTATTTAGAAGAAGAAATGGGATGGTATATGTCACAGATATTCTTACTGGAGTTCCTGATACACTAAAACACTTAATAAAGAGTATTGCTATTGGGGGAATAATGGCTCACCTCTCAATAGGCAGGAAGTTAACCAAGAGCAATGAGAGGCAGCCCCTTCAGCTAAACATCCAAAAACCACCTAATCTCACCAAGAAATTTATTAGGCCTGCAGCTAATATTTCCCCTAATACACTCCAAATTTGGAGCTATATATTCCAAAAATAGTCAGGGACCATAAAAACCCCCCCATGAAATCAAAAATCACTGACTGGTAGAACCTTCCCAACTCTAGCACATCTGGCACTATCCTGTACTAAAGTAACCTTTGGTGGCTACTGGACTCATTAACTGCTCATAAATATCCCAGGAATACATACATCTAATTATAACCAACTGAATTATGGGAAACACATTCATGGTAGAGCATCTTGTTATATAACCTGCAGCTGTCAATCAAGAACCCCATGGATTATGCCAATGATCTGGCTTTAAAAACTCTGTATCCCATCCCCCCAGGGCCATTTGCCTCCCTTGGCATGGCACACCTCTTTCTTGAGGTGTCTCTCTGTCCATTCTTTGTGTGTGCATTCAGTTGTGTCCCATTCTTTGCGACCTGTTCTTTTTCTCCTTATTGAGAATAAACTCTCTTGCAATGGGTAAGACCTTAGATTCTTCTTTGTCCTTACCAAGAACCGAGGCCCACTGGAGGAAAAGTCTCCAGACTCTCCTTCTGCTAACATTCTCACATTCAGTTGGTTTCTAAATCTTGTTGTTTCTAACTCTGTAACTTCACTCCAACAATTCTCTCTCTACCATCACTACTGACAATGCCTAATTAGGATCTAGTCATGTCTACCTCAGTGATTGCAATTTTCTCTAACTCAGTGGTCCTCTCTGTTTTGTCCTGACATCAACACATAGAGTGATGTTCATATATGATTGATTCCCTCAAATGCAGTCAATGTCAAGTATAATTCTAGAAAGGTAGGCTATAACTCTACTCCTTTCTTCCCATGCCATGAGAAACATACTAGAATAATAGTTAAGAGTGGTACTACGAAAGAGGGTGACTTAAATCTACTCCCATTTATTTCAGTCTGATACAAATTTGAGTTCTAGATTTTCAGTAGCAAACTGCTTATAGCACATCTGTGTGCAACTACATCATTGCTGAAAACTTTGTGTTAACCAGTTTCCTTTCCCAGTTTTCTTATCCTACACTAATCCCATCTTCCTCTTTATTGTCAAAGTGAGCTAGTTTCTATTATGTACACTTGACAAATGTTACGCGTTTTCTATGGTGTAAAATACAACTTCCTTTGGTTTGGCACACAAGGCCCTTCAGACCTGGCCGTGTTTACCTTCTTCGGGCTTTTCCCTTTCTATACTTCACCTTGTATATGACTCTTGAAACAGCAAAATAATGGCATTCTCATCTCCGTTTCTTCATTTCCCCCTCACTTCTCATCCCACTGTAGTCTGCCTGAGGCTCCAGATACTCCCTTGATGGTGACTTTCATCCTGGGAGCTCATGACCTATGTGTTACTAAGTCATCTGGGTATCTTCACTCAAAAGTGATGGACAGTTGGAACTCTACCCTTCCTCCTGATTCTTTAGCTGCTCCCTTATTAACTGCATTTTGGGTTCCTTTTTTTTCTTTTTCTACCCATACTTCAACATTCTTCCCCAGGACTCTTTCCTATGCAGTTTTCTTTTCTTTCTTTTCCTTAATATTCTACTATCTGTGGGAGATCCTTTTTATGCTTTGTGGTTTCATACCATCTGTATGCAAATATCAACAAATCTTTTTTTTCCCCTTCTAAGCCTTACCTCTTTCCTGAACTTTATATACTCAGTTGCTCATAGGACTTTCCCACTTGATGGTCTTATAAATAACAAAATTATGCACAGTATCTCCAGAAGGACTTCATTATTTACCTCATCCTCCCAAACCAACCATTTGCTCATTCAAGTTGCACACTTCTATAAGTGGAATCATCCACCAAATTTCTAAGCCAGAAATCTAGGAGTATGTATACTTGATCTCTGATACTCTTTTATGAAACCTACATTTCAACCAGTTATCAAATCTTGATTATACCTCATTAACATCTCTAAACCCCACCACATGTCTCCAAATCCACTGCTACACCTTAATCCAAGCTGCCATCATTTCTTACTTAGATTAATTTATCTTCTTCCTCCAACTCTGCTGCTCACTAACTGATTATCCTCAACCCTCAACAAATTATTGGACTCCAATTCAAATCTGATAATATATCCCTCATAACTTAAAACCCTTCAAGATAAAAGTTCAAAGATTTAACATGATTGATAAGGCATTCCAAGACTTGGATCTGGACCCTCCTTCCAGCCCAGATTACTTGCCATGTTCATTCTCACACCATATAGTCCAGCTACACTGAACTTTTTTCAGTTCTTCATATCTTTTTTTGGTTGTTGTTTATTTTTTGTCTCTGTTTTTATATGCATAGGATCCTCTCCTTACTTGCTCTCTTCCTTTGCCTGATTGCCTGGCTTACTCCTACTCCAGAGCTCAAGTTCTCTAGGATTGATTATGTCCTCCCACTATAGATTTCTAAGGTCCCAATACTTTCCATATCATTATATCACATTTCTTTGCTAAAAATTTTCATTGTGTATGACTGCTAGTAATTAGATTCAAATTGGGATCTATAAAGTACCATCTATACACCTTAATTTTTTGGCCTAGTACTTTAAATGCACAATCATTCACCAGTTTTCTGATGTAGGGCTATGACTTTTGATTTGAAGATGAGTATGTTGACTGATGAGTATGTTAGCCATCATTTTTCTTTACCACAGTGCCCTATGTGTAAGTTCTAGTTTCTCCTTACTCAAAGTGCAATGATGACTTACAATAGAGTTAAAAGTTAAAGACTTTGCCAACCAAGTCTGAATGCAAAATTTTCTGGATTTTTTTTTCCTTTGAGTTTTTTCTACTTTCTATCCTTTACCTGATTTTGATAGAAATGTTTTTTTTTTTTAATGATTTCTCTTTACTGAGTCTTTTCAAAATGCTCAACTGAATTTTCAAAGAAACAACTCTTTCATTTTACAGTCTATTTCACTGAATTATGTAAGCAGTGTTTAATTATATTACATGGTTACAATAATAAATCAACTGTCATAGATAGTTTGGGCATAAACACAACTCATTCTTGGCAAGCATGCAATTCAACCAGTGAGAGAAGCGTGCAGGCTTACTGGAGCATAGCCTACTAGCTGAGAGGTTTCACTGAACTCAGAGTATTAATCAGTTTGTTTTGCAAAGGCAATTGATAGTATTAGTTAGCCAAGTCAGTTAAGTGGAGGTCTGTTAAGAGTGCTCTGTTAACACAGTTTTCTCTCTTCACATTGACTGTATGCGTTGTGAAGACAGGAGAAGAATGCATATCTTAGAATCAAACCACCTCTTTTTTTTTTCCCCAGCATGATGTGTTCACTGCCTTGTGCTGGCCACGTAATAAATATTTGCTGAAGGAGTGACTATTCATAAATAGGTAGAATGCCTACTCTTCATACTGTCTTTCCTCCAGTATAGCTCAAGTGTCAACATCTTAATTTATAGACTGACTTTCCTGATTTATCTTTTCATCTTCCAGAGTAAAATGTATAACTTCCCTTTTCCTGCCTCCACCGTACTTGACATCCACTTTCAACCTATCTCTTATAAATAATCTTACTAACATTTTGTTTCTATTTTCCTTTAATCTATTGCATACCTCTTGTAGTCAGGAAATTATTTTTATGTCATGTTTAGTATATAAATGGAAGATATAATATTTCCAAGAAAAATAAATAAATAGCTCTGCCATGTACATATACTTGTCATCACCTTAGATGAAGAACCTTAGCCAGAAAGATTAAATAATGTAAGTAATATTACAAGGAAAATAAATCTTGGGGTCTCCTTGGTCCATGGACCCCAAAGCTCATTTTCTATTTCAACTCTGTCTCCTGTAACCACCTAGTAAGTTAAAACTTCTTCCAGGAATAGAAGTAAAGCATTTCCTGGCCTCGATCAATTTTTGTTACTTGCCAGCTAACTGTGAATATTCATGTTCTCTTTGCTCAATTTTTTTATAGATGCATAGGTGAATAACAAGGAGGAAGTGCAGATGATGAATGCCAAGGAAAAATGATACAAACTTAAGCAATAAGGTGGAGTATGTGGTCTGAATTAGAGGAATGTGGAAACTGAGGTGGGAAAGATTATATATAGCAAATCAGACCCAAGGATATAGATTTACCCTATGGCATTACTTAACCCATGGAATGAGAACATTCATATAAATTATCCATTCCATTGTTTCTCTCCATGGGGGATACTGTTATTTCCCCTATGTGGTTTGGGAAGTCTTCCGGAGTAGATTGATCTCAGGTGGTATCTTGGATGATAGGAAAAAATAGCTTAGGGTTTGGAAAAAGGGTTAGGCTTAAAGGGTAAAGCGTCTGCCTACAATGTGGGAGACTTGGGTTTGATCCCTCAGTTGGGAAGATTCCTTGGAGAAGGAAATGGCAACCCACTCCAATATTCTGGTCTGGAGAATCCATGGATGGAGGAGCCTGGCAGGCTACAGTCCACGGGGTCTTAAAGAATCAGACACGACTGAGCGACTTCACTTTCTTTCTTTCTTTGGAAAAAGAGATCTGATTTGCAGGCTGAAAAGTCAGTATTATAGAAAGAACTGGCACAAATTAAAAAAGGCAAACATGGATGATGAATAGAGTGAAGAAAGTACTACTGCAGTGTTGTAGTCAGTAGAGAAGCTCTGCACAATCAAGCAAGAAAGGCACAATATCTCTATATTAAAGGTTTTCCTACCTCACTCCAGACCACTGACTTTTATATTTATGTTTGACTTTGTCCAAGTCAGACATGCCCAATACTCATCTTAGGTATTCAGACATCATGTCTAATATAAAATTTCTTAGTTGTCAAACTTATAGCTTCATATTTTTATAAAAATTCAGACATAAAATCGATTCTCCAGTTTTCTAAACACTTTTATAGCTGATTTACTCTCAGTATATTAATAATGTAGCAGTTCAACAAGATTTTGTATTTCACCACAAATTCTTTCATAATCTGATTAAAACACATCCAGAATATACTTTTCTACTGTTACTCAGTTTTATTCAGCAAAGATGTATATCCTGTGGTTAATGTATTCAATATCATTATCTCTGTAACATCATCTCTTTTATTTTTCTGTATTATTTATAAATTCTTAATCCACAAGCAAGGTGGGCGTGGTCAGTGATCTCTCACTTTCCAACTATCAATTTATTTCAATTACTTTGCCACAAATTTTCTTCACCTCTGGAAGTATCACTACGAACAAAGCTAGTGGAGGTGATGGAATTCCAGTTGAGCTATTTCAAATCCTGAAAGATGATGCTGTGAAAGTGCTGCACTCAATATGCCAGCATATTTGGAAAACACAGCAGTGGCCACTGGACTGGAAAAGGTCAGTTTTCATTCCAATCCCAAAGAAAGGCAATGCCAAAGAATGCTCAGACTACCACACAATTGCACTCATCTCACATGCTAGTAAAGAAATGCTCAAAATTCTCCAAGCAAGGCTTCAGCAATATGTGAACCATGAACTTCCAGATGTTCAAGCTGGTTTTAGAAAAGGCAGAGGAACCAGAGATCAAATTGCCAACATCTGCCGGATCATTGAAAAAGCTAGCGAGTTCCAGAAAAACATCTACTTCTGCTTTATTGACTATGCCAAAGCCTTTGACTGTGTGGATCACAATAAACTATGAAAATTCTGGAAGAGATGGGAATACCAGACCACCTGACCTGCCTCTTGAGAAACCTGTATGCAGGTCAGGAAGCAACAGTTAGAACTGGACATGAAACAACAGACTGGTTCCAAATAGGAAAAGGAGTACATCAAGGCTGTATATTGTCACCCTGCTTATTTAACTTATATGCAGAGTACATCATGAGAAACACTGGGCTGGAAGAAGTACAAGGTGGAATCAAGATTGCTGGGAAAAATATCAATAACCTCAGATGACATGCACCTTACACAGATGACACCACCTTTATGGCAGAAAGTGAAGAAGAACTAAAGAGCCTCTTGATGAAAGTGAAAGAGGAGAGTGAAAAAGTTCAACATTCAGAAAACTAAGATCATGGTATCCGGTCCCATCACTTAATGGCAGATAGATGGAGAAACAGTGGAAACTTTGGCTGACTTGATTTTTCTCCCAAATCACTGCAGATGGTGATCGCAGCCATGAAAGTAAAAGACACTCCTTGGAAGGAAAGTTATGGCCAACCTAGACAGCATATTGAAAAGCAGAGACATTACTTTGTCAACAAAGGTCTGTCTAGTCAGGCTATGGTTTTTCCAGTGGTCATGTATGGATAGCGAGTTGGACTATAAAGAAAGCTGAGCCCCAAAGAATTGATGCTTTTGAACTGTGGTGTTGGAGAAGACTCTTGAGAGTCCCTTGGACTGCAAGGAGATCCAACCAGTCCATCCTAAAGGAAATCAGTCCTGAATATTTATTGGAAGGATTCATGCTGAAGGTGAAATGTCAGTACCTTAGCCACCTGATACGAACAACTGACTCATCTGAAAAGAGCCCGATGCTGGGAAAGATTGAGGGCAGGAGGATAAGGGGACGGTAGAGGATGAAATGGTTGGATAGCATCACTAACTCAATGGACATGGGTTAGGGTGGACTACAGGAGTTGGTGATGGACAGGGAGCCCTGGAGTGCTGTGGTTCATGGGGTCGCTAAGAGTTGGACACGACTGAGCAACTGAACTGAACTGAAAATAAAATTGGCTATCTTCAATGAAAATTAAAAATACAAAATTACCAAAAAAATGAAATAATTATAAATATTATTCTCGATATGTTTTATCTTCATATTTGTATCACCAGATCATCACTTGTTAATGCCATCGGTTTAGGCAATTCATTAAATTCTTTTAAGTCTCTTGTCACTCCAACTAGAAAATGAGTTGGATAACAGCATTATGTCATATGATTGTTCTGCGGATGAAAGAAGAAAAACATGGAAATCACCACAGTGACTTTTGTATAACTTAATAAAAGGTAACTGTGCTCATTATTACAACACAGGATTATTTATATAGTTGAGTTTATCCATTAGGATAGATCAAAAATCTGCCACTGAGTCCTTGGAAATGTGGCTATTGAAATATGTCTAGTCCATATGGAGATAGATTATACATGTAAAATACAAACTAAATTGCAAAGGCCATGAAAAATAAAGATGGGAAAATATTTTATAAGTTTTCATGTGCTAATATTAGGTATGTTGGAATAAATAACAAATACTATTAAGATTAATATCACTTGTATATTTTAAATGTGGCTACTAGCAAAACTTTATATCAACATATGAAAGTTGTATTTGTGGCACATATTGCATTTCTATTGCACAGCACTGTGATACTTCATAATCACCAAGTCCTGAATGGGTTTATGCTTACCTAGAAGTACTGTCATAAACTTTCTAGTTCAGGTGAAATGTTGATGCCCATAATCACCTTTATTAATTTTTAAAATATACACACATTTAATATATTTTGAGACCTGTTATAAGGTATCATAGAAGATGTTCTCTTGTTAGTATAACATATTTTAAATAATGTATCCATTTTTTATGATGTGAAATTCTTTCCATATTTCCTTTGTAAGTGTCTTCCTACATACCTTGCAAAATAATAATATCAGGCATCATATATTTTATGCATCCAGTTAATTTATATATGTGTGCATATATATGATAATAAATGGGAAAACTTGGTTAATTTTACTACAAGGCAGGCAGGTTACCAGAAGACCAGTAATAGAATGTGGTTAAAAAGTGGTCCCAGAGCAGCCTTTTTAAGTAAAAGAGATTGTCTAAAAGCTGTATTGGGCTATAGAGTTGTTCTATAACTGTACATCCTGCCTTAGTGTGACCTTGAACATCATCTGACTGTGATGAAACCCCAGTTCCCAGTCGTGTGATTAGCTGGTAGTGGAGAAAAAGACTTATGTAAACAAATTCACTGAAGGACTCCTGTTTCTGTCTCTGTAAATTAAGATGAAACGTCTAGCTCAAAATGAGATGATAATACATGGCAGATGTATTATCATGTAAGTGCAAACATACACCTTTTGTTTAACTCATATATGCCGCATTTATTTAAAAAAAACAAAACTAAATGGTAGTCTATTGCATGCATCACAAAGAAAAACAAAACAGCTGTTGAAACCATCATGAGAGGAGACACGCATGACTGGATACCACACACCACCCCAGTTGAGGTATATGGGGATTCACTCTCTGGCCAAGTGGTGTCTGTGTTCATGCCTGTTCGAGGTCTTTGGTTCTGCTCTGTGTTTCTCCTAGACACATTCAAATTCAGAGGAACTGAAACTTGAGGAATATTTCCCTTAGAATTTTTTTGTGGCACAATTTCAACCTTTTTAGTTATCTTTCCAAGAACTTCCCAACAGAATTTTCAAAACCTCTCTTAAATCCCCTTTTCTATGAGGCTATTCCTGGCCCTAACACCTTTCTCCAGGACCTGCATTTTGATTCTTTGTCACAGATTTTCTTAATAGTCATTTCTGTATATCTCATTCCTTCTATTGTTTTATGCCTTCCTTGGTAAACCTCTTCCTACACTTTAATCTCTTGAGTTTGACTTTGTGATGGTGGTGGTGATTTAGTTGCTGTCATGTCAAACTCTTGTGAACCCATGGCTCCTCTGTCCATGGGATTTCCCAGGCAAGAATACCGGAAGGGGTTGTCATTTCCTTCTCCAGGGAATCTTCCCAACCCAGGGATTGAACCCAGGTTTCCTGTACTGCAGACGGGTTCTTTACTGACTGAGCCACCAGAGATGCTTTTTTACTGTACACTTTCTCTAGATGATCTCATCCACCCTGTGGTTTCATGTTACCATATATCTGGTTTGTGTGTGTGTGAATGTATATATATATATATATATGTGTGTGTGTGTTTGTGTGTGTGCATATATATATAGTATATACAACATATACTTAATGTTATATTGTGTGAAGTATCAAGTGGGGTTTATATGAACTTAAGCTTAGATCTCTCTCCTGATATTTAACTAGTATCTTTGATTTCCTACTAGACATCTCCACTTGGATGTCACATTGGTACTATAACCTCAACTTGTTCAATACATTCCTCATCTTTTGACCCATAAAATCTGTTTCTCCCCACAGTGCTTTTGATGTCAATAAAGGAAGGGGTGATAAGGGATGAGATGGTTGGATAGCATCACACACTCAATGAACAGGAGTTTAAACAAACTCTGGGAGATAGTGAAGGAGAGGGAAGTCTGGTGTGCTGCAGTCTATGGGGTCACAAAGAGTTGGACATGACTTAGCAACTAAACAACAACAACAAAGTCACCACCAGGTGCTTACTTTTCTGACTCAGAAACTAAGCTATCATCCTCAATTTAACCCTCTTCTTCACCACCTACATACAACCAATCACCCTTTCCACACTTCTAATTTTTAAATATCTTCGGAGTCTAAGCACATCTGTCCATTTCCAGCCCACTCCCTTAGCATCAGTCACCATTACCTTTTTCCAGGATTTACTAGAGCAGCTTTCTGCCTGGCATTCCTCCAACCTAGTCTCATATAAAGCCCAAGCAACTTTGCAAATCTAACCATGTCACTCCCCAATAGAATCTTCACTAGTTCTTATTTCCCTTGGTATAAATTCAAATTCCTTGAATTAAAACAAAAACAAAAGCCCTAAAAATGACTCTACTTACCTCTCCAGGTTTATCTCTTGCTATGTCCCTTTTCTCATCCTATACTCCAGCCATATTGAGCATGCAATTTCATAAAGATTCAGTTCAGTTAAGTCACTCAGTCGTGTCTGACTCTTTGCAATTCATGGAGGGCAGCATGCCAGGCTTCCCTGTCCATCAACAACTCCTGTAACTTACTCAAACTCACGTCCATTGAGTTGGTGATGCCATCCAACCATTTCATTCTCTGTAGTCCCCTTCCCTTCCTGTCTTCAATCTTTCCCAGCATCAGAGTCTTTTCCAATGAGTCAGTTCTTTGCATCAGGTGGCCAAAGTATTGGAGTTTCAATTTCAGCATCAGTCCTTTCAATGAACATTCAGTACTGATTTCCTTTAGGAATGACTGGGCTTCCCTTATAGCTCAATTGGTAAAGAATCCTCCTGCAATGTAGGAGACCCTGGTTCGATTTCAGGATTTGTCTGGAAGATCCCCTGGAGAAGGGAAAGGCTACCCACTCCAGTATTCTGGCCTGGAGAATTCCATGGACTGTATAGTCCATGGGGTTGCAAAGAGTCAGACATGACTGAGCAACTTTCACTTTCAGCAGATGACTTACTGAAAATGTAAGGCAATATGCTCCTGAAGGTTACTGTTCACTTTTATTCTCTTTCTGACTCTCCTTGGTCCTCTCCCTCTTGCCCATCAGTCTGTTGGTTTCTCTCCACCCTTCTCTCCAGGAGTTTGTAAATGTCTTCCCTCTACATAGAGTCCCCTTTCCTCTCTCACTTTTCCACATTCATTAAATTTATTTCTGTTTATCCTTTTGGACTCAGATTGGATGTCACTTCTACTGGATTGTTTCCCCCCCCCGCCACACTCCAGCACTAAACTAGGTTTCCCTTCTACTTATTTTTACAGCATTTTACTTTTACATTTATAGTAAACTATCCCTGGTGGCTCAGTCAGTTAAAAAAAAAAAAAAAAGCTACCTACAATGCAAGAGACCTGAGTTCGATCCCTGGGTTGGGAAGATCCCTTGGAGAAGGGAGTGGCCACCCACTCCAATATTCTTGCCTGGAGAATTCTACAGACAGAGAAGCCTGGTGGGCTACAGTCCGTGGGGTCACAAAGAACTGGGCATGACTGAGGGACTAATACATATCATGTTTTATTCCTAACGTTTTCTTCCTCCCAGTAAGATAATTGCTTTGAGTACACAGTGTGTGTCATATTCAATATTATGCCCTAAGCACACAATCTGACATATTGGAAGTATTGAAGGATGAAATCCCTATGCATGCTAAGTCGCTTCAGTCATGTCTCTTTGTGACCCTGTGGACTGCAGTCTGCCAGGCTCCAGTGTCCATGCGGATTCTCCAAGCAAGAATACTGGAGTGGGTTGCCATGCCCTCCTCCAGGAGATTTTCCTGACCCAGGAATTGAACCTGCATCTCCTGCGGCTCCTGCCTTGCAGGAGGATTCTTTACCCCTGGGCCACCACGAAACTCCCTATAGTACTTAGCAAAGTGGCTTGCCTGCAGTAGGCATTCTAATCCGTTAAATTTTAGTTGCTCTTACTAGTGAATACTGTAACAGGAACCAAATATGCACAAAAGAAAAAAAAAGGAAAGAGTTTATAGTCTCCTCAAACTTTCCAAGTAGATTCTAATGTTGGACACAGACAGAAAACAGCAAAATTCTGTAAAGCAATTATCCTTCAATAAAAAAATTAAAAAAAAAAGCATCTACACATTCTATCTTCTTAAAGCTTCATCCTAAAGGCTAATTCTGTAGACATTTGCTTAAATTTCTCCAAGGACACAAGTGGTATTGCCAAGAATCCCCAGAATAATTAACATTCACTGAGTCAGAATCGTAGAATGAAAATATGTTGTTTCATACTTGGTTTTGTTCTTCTAGAAGTATTTACCAAGTAATTTCTTCAGGGTTCTCTAAAAAAAAACAAACAAACAAAAAAACCTTACATCTTCAAATAATAATTTACTTCCTTCATCCTTGACAGAATCAGGTTTAAATCCAGGTTTTGAAAGGTGTACATGGTTCCATATCTTCTAAATATTCCATGTTTAATATTAATAAAATGACCAAGGACTTAGACCCATATGTAGTCTAACTTTACTTGTAGTAAAACATTAAAAGGCCTTGCTGTGTCATGAATTAGGTGTTACTACATATCAATCAGGCCTGTTTCGTACAGTGATAAATGCAGTGGGCTAGGTCATTCATTCTTACGGTCATTCAGATGGCCAGTGATGTCGCTGTCCTTGTTTCTCCAGATTAGTTTTATTATGGAGTTCGGCCATAATAGCTGTGCAAATGGGATGAATTTAGATCTCACAGACCAAAACAAATTTAGAAGTTAAAGCTCTTTTCCCATTCTAGACTATTGCATTTATAATTTACACAGGCTCGAAATAGTGAAAGTAACTCTTACTTAAAAATGAGAAAAGTTGAAAAAGTCTTTGCTTCTGAGAAATACAAGGGTTATTTATAACTCAGCCTACAGAGAAATAAGAACAAACAGTAAATCAATAGAAACGAGAGTTTACAGACTTAAAATATAACAAGTGAACAAATTATACTAGTTGGTACCTTACCCCTGTACTGGTGTATTATTACAGGTGACGTTTGCTATCTAAAAGCAGAGGCTGAGATCACCATCCCTAGTGCGTAGATATGCCAGGTTACCATGGAACACTAGCATTGCCCAAAGCTACTTATAAACCTCTCTGTGGTGACTAATAATTGTAGTTGGGTTGTACACATTTTGGAAATGTGGCTGGCAAGGCATACTGACATCAGGCAAGAATACTGAAATGTGTAGCCATTCCCTTCTCCAGGGGGTCTTCCCCTACCCAGGGATAGAAACTGGGTCTCCTGCATTGCAGGTGGATTCTTTAACATCTGAGCCACCATGGAAGCATAATATGAGCCAAGTGATCATACAAAAGAAAACAAATGCCCTCCTTTAACTTGGTCATTTTGGGAGGATTTAAAATACAAACAAACTGGGATTATTGTACCATGTTTTCTGAGTCACATACAGGAGTTTAAAATAACTCTTCCAAGCATATCTAACATAATTCATCTTAAAAAACCTACACCATGAAGATAATCTATATTCATAAAATGATATGTTAGCAAATTTTTACACGGCTTCAAAATCACCACACAATATCGAACTCTTCCATGTTAAGTTTTCTATAGTTTAGAAACTATAACCAGGATAAATTAAGAGGAGTTCAAAGGAGCATGTTAGTAATGCTGAACAATATCATAGTTAATATGTTGGCAGGCATCTCAGGATGTTTAATAATTCTTAAAAAGCCAAAACCATAGTTTTACAATTAAGGCAGAGAATAGTTTTCAGTATACTATAGTTTAATTATACAATATCATGTGTCCATTTCAGAATTTCAATTTTAAAAAAGTATATATAATACACAGTGCTAATTCAAAAGAATTGAGCAATAGCTCACTTCATATCTCAAAGGCCTGAGAAAGCTACTCAAATTCTTCTTGGCGAATAAATGCTGTTGTCCCTTTACATATGCCTGAAGCAGAATTTTTCTCCTGCTCATTATGTGATCAAGTGATCACATTCTTAGCTATAATCAGACCTGTCAGAACATTAAAGAAGAAGGCAGAAGACTCCGGGCTTATACTTGTAACTTGGAAAATATATTAGTGTTATACATTGGTTATAGCCAAACTCTACCATTTGTTAGGATGACTACAAAGTAATTTGGCTAGGAGTTTGGGAAAACCTGAGTCATTGACTGTCCCAGTTATTTTTTTCCCTTGAGTGTTATCAAATGATAGCAATATATATGCATGTTACAATCTGATGCAAATAAATAAAACAAGAAAGGGGGTGGGGTGGGGTAGGGAGACAAAGGATAGACTGTTGGAAGGCCAAAATATCAGGTTACTTACTTACAGCGTAGAAGACAAGAGAACATGATGGTCGGCGTAACTACAGCAACCATCCCTGAAGACTGGGGAACTTGTCAGGTCAAAGCCAAGAGATTCCAGGTGGTTGTACATGTCTCGATCCTGAGGGTACACAACATGAAGTTGGATTTTATCATAAATATATCACTCATTTCATGATCACTAGAGTCGAAACTGTGTTGAATCTTGGAAACTCCCTTATGCTACAGAATTAATGATATTATAACTTAGTGGATAGATTTTAGCACCTGGCAAGAATAAGCACCATGTCCAGGCCACTCACTGAGATTTGAAAGATACCATGAAGTAACAACTTTTCATTGCAAACACTTGGATATCATGGCCAGTGCTTCCAGTATGGATACCTTCCTATTACTCATGACAAGTTAGCTCAAGTTTTTTTTTTTTTGATAGAAAAGAGTTGGAAAACAAAGTGTAAATACTAGAAATTACATCCTGCAATAAGAAAAGAAAATGAGTATGGGGATATGGATAGTGAGGTTTAGAAACAGGCAAAGACTGCCATTAATTATGGAGGAAATTTGGTAAATAAGCAAAAGTCCACACTTCTAAAAATCGAGTATGAAAGCAGTCTTCAGAAGACCATGTTTAGGATAATTGATCCATCCTTAAAATTTCTGCAGAAAAATTTTAATTCCAGAGTATTTTTGCCCTGCTACTTAATGCTATTTCTTAGCCTTCCTGACTGTGTCAAGGAGTTTTATCTGGAATCATTCTGTTTAAATATCACAATTAGCAAAACATTACTTATATGGTATGTCTGTTGAGATGTTACTTTTTGTTATCACTACCTTGTAATATTTGCTGTCCTTGTCCATTTGGGCTGATATAACAAAATACCACAGACTGGTTAGCTTATAGTACAACAGAAATTTCTCACAATTCTGGAAGTCCAAGATCAAGGGAACAGTTTGTTCCCATTTTGGTGAGGCTCTCTTCCTGGTTCATAGCTGGTGACTTCTTGCTGTGTGAAAGGGACTAAGGGGCTCTGGGAGGCCTCTATTTTTCTGGAATTAATCCTTCATGAGGCTCTAACTCTCATGACCTAATCACCTCCCAAAGGTCCCACCTTCTAAGACCATCAAACTGGCATTAGGATTTCAACTTATGAATTTTAGGGGGGACACAAACATTCAGACTGTAAATTTATTGTTCCTGTTTATGAATGGGATTTATCAATCAAATGCTGAACAAAGCTCTTTTGGAAATGAAACACTTGACTAAGTATAGCTGGCCTAGTTTTAGCTTTTTCACTTATTGGGGGTGTTTAGGAACAAAATCACAATTAACCTGAACCTATTTCATTATTAATAAAATATCAGGTAGATGACACTTCCCATGATAATTTTGAGAGTAAACTAGATAAAGCCATCTACAACTGTGCTAATTTTTAAAGTGTTTTTTAAAGGTACAGTTAAAACTCATATTCTGTTTGCACTAAATTACTTATATTGAAAGTGATTTTAAAAAGTGATTGTACTTCAGATTAATTAGACTTGTGACAGGATGAAGAACAGGTATCAAATGGTACAACAGGTTATTTGAGACAAGTAGGGAAAGAGAAAAAAGGTTGGTGTAGACACAGATAAGGAGGGAGGTGAGAAAGAAGCTGGAAAGAGATGTAGATGAATTATGTGACATCATGAGAAAAAAGAGGGAGTGAACGAAAAAAATAGGACAGGAAAAAAAAAAAAAAGGCCACTTACTCCCTACACTGGGATATTTCTCTTCCAAGAAACACGTCCTCTCCCAGTAAACATGCTTACTGCTCTAACAGCCAAATGCCCCAGGTCTCCCCATTCTGACTTCTGAATGGGTAATATTAGAGTTAGAAACTCTCCCATCATTTGCAAAAGCTGTGTGGGTCGCCATCTCTCCAGCTTTTATATCCACCAAACCAGAACCAATACATGGGCCAGGCCATTGACATAATAGGGGCTTTATTCCCATTCCTTCTTGGTGAAATTCTCCTCCTTCCCCATCCAGGGATTTCATAAAACCCTCCCGGTGGAGACAACCTGATTCTGATCCCAATTTCCATTAGCTCAGGCACCATGACTATGTTTCTTTAGTCATCGGCTTACCTAAGGCCCGGAAGAGCCCCAGACATACACCCTTACCTTACTTCATTTCTATCTTTGGTTCTTCCTGTGCATTTAAAAATCTTGCTTCTTTGCATATGTTCCAACGGGTCAGATGATCAGGCTCATACAGCTCTTTTAAGGGTTTCTAGAACAAACAACTCACACGAATATGGGCAGTAAATGTCTTTACTGTTTTGAGGGATTTGTCCTCTGCCTGACAAAATTTCAAGTTAGAAGCAGCTGGTCTGATCTAAGACATATTTTGGGATGAAAGAGCAGCAGTAAAGACAAAAAGGAAAAGGCTGTTTTTCTCAGACTGAGCATGTATCTCTTTTCTGGGATCTCCTTTCACTTTCTCCATTTTAATATGGAATTATGGGCACAGTATCCTGTCAATTCCTCCTCTCTGCCTGATAGGCTAGTTTATGGAAGCACCTCCCTCAAGTTGTGTGTCAAGCCACAGAAGGGGAGAAAAATTCAATTTTACCAGTTGTTATCCTTGTTGGTATCTCCAGAGAGAAGTTAAAAAAAAAAAAAAAATCACACGGGAAACAGTTAGGAGGGCTATTAACAAAACATGAGGTTTTGTTGAATGTTTCATGGATTCATCTTAGTACTCCCTAATAGCTAGAGTCAGAGTTGCTAAAATGCTAAAAATGAACCTCCTTCACCAGGTAGCTCGCACCTTTGGGCTTGAGCATGTTGATAAAAAGTCTTACAAGTATATTAAGATTTCAATTATTTATCATTTCTCTGATGCTACTGCAATAGGAAAACCAAGAACAAATGGCAGGCTTAAATAATCTTTTTCATTTTGCTTTTGTCAATACTATAGGAGAATTTAACATTTCTGGCTGATCTTGAAGGAATTCTTCATAAAGTTAACATTGGGAGTAATTTATTAAGTTTATCTTTTTCATTTTTCTAAAAATTAGTATTTTGGATGAAAGGTTGGTCAATGAAATAATAATTCACTTGAATTTGTAGTTTTCCTTCTCTGTGGCATGTGGAAGTGAAATTTTTGGGGAATGTGATAAATATCCATAAAATTCTAATACTTATGAAGGAAAATTCTAATAGCCATCTCAAATGTGATGGTGGACTTAAACATGGCATGAGGGATAAATGATAGCTAAAGCTCAATAAAATGATCTTATAATCATATGTGCTCTTTTACATTTCCAGCTATGGGGACATTTGTAACAGCAAACTTCTTATGTTAAAACAAACCATATTTGTAAAATCTGAGGCAATTATGACTCATGTGATGGTGGTAAAACATGAAGCAGAAAAGACCCATGTTTGCCAGTGTGACTGCACAATCTTTATGACTTAATCCTTGATTTCTTGATCTGACTCCTAAGAAAAGCTGGTTTTGAATATGGTGATTGACCATTACTTGGACTGCTTGTGTAATTCACTCTGTCCTCCGGAGCAAGTCACAGCTTTCTTCCCTCAGGGTTTACTTTTTTCTTCTATAAATAGGGGATAGGCTCTGACATACATAATTTTAAGATTTGTTTTAAGGGTAAAATAAGATATATATGAAATCTGCCTGAAGGGAAGAGAGATGTCATCCTTAGCAAACCGTATGTTATTCTGTTCTCTGCTCTAGTAGACTACACAGTAGTGATGGAGGTTTCTGATTTCACGCATCCACCTCTCTGGGTCAGGTAGTGTGACACATATATACAATGGCAGTGATAACTAAAGCCTAATATGATTCAACAGTTTTCTGTATATGAACAATGTGCTTGTGTACAGAATTTTCACCAGAAAGTTTTTATAGCAAACTTTTTATGTCAGAAGTTTATTTTATTGGTAAAATATTAAATAATATACAGAATTAAAAACTGCACTTACACTTCTGAGAAGAAATAAATCTTGGACAAATTATATGCTTGTTCCTGAGATTCCCTAAATTTATTCCAGTAGCTGTGCACTCAGACAGTACAAACCTTTATAATATAATCCTTTTCACAAAGTATTACAAAGTTTCTGCAGCTTCTTTAGTTGTACTCACATACAAACACACACTCACACATGCATATTACAACACTCATACACGTATACACAATACCCACATACACGCACAGAACATGTATGTGTGTGCATTAAAAACAAATGAAATACAAGTCCCACATTTTAGTCTGCAGTGATAGAACTGTTAGTGGAGGTCTCCAAATTGGTATATAGCAGGGTGATTTGTCACACAACTGCAAAGACTGTTTCAGTATTTCCATAGTAAACCTCATTTTCTGAGGTATGGTATTTGAGCCTTAAAAAAACTACATTACACTGAGCAAACCTGACATACAAGGTCTGGAATTTTAACTTTACATATATATTTATATATATATATATATCTTTTTTAAACAATAGTTTTTATTTTCCCAAATTATTAGTTTGAAAAAAAAATGAGGTTTACTGGTTTGACCTATCTTTTTTATCTTTTTTTTTTTCACTTCTAAAACTTAAAATATCCTAGAAACTGTCAAGCAATTAGTTTTTAAAGTAGTCTAATTACCTTTGGTATTGTTAAAGAAAAAAATTCTAAAATGGCCAAGACATATACTGTACAAATGCAGTAACTGCCTTTAAAAAATGCCAAAGTAATGTTATCTTTTTAAACAAAATATGTATTTACATTACAGCAGTTTTACTACAGGGACACAGATATAAAAAAAGAAAATCAGAATACTACATATAAATATGTAGGATATGAAAAATATCTCTTAAGTTGTATGAAAACAAGAGTGCTCCAAATATTTCTTAAAAATTTTCTCCAATAGATGATAAGTGCTTAAAATTGAGCTAAGTTCTTTACTTTAACTTTAGTTTGTTTCCAAAGGAGAAAACAGAAAAAAAAAAATTAGGTTCTTAATTTAAAACACTGGACACGGGCCTAAGAAAAATTATTCAGTCTCTAAGAATTTCAACTTTAGGATACATTTCTCGGGCAAAAGATTACTAATTTCAACAAAAATTTAGTCTAAATAAAGATACCATGAGATTAGACCAGTAGTTTCCACATTCTCTAATCATTTGACCGTGGTGTGTTTTTCTTTTTGCTTGTTGTGTCCTTTAACATACCATAATTTGCAAGGGTTTCTTTTTGTCTTTAACTAAAGAAAGAATAAGAAAAATAACCATCGTTTTTAAGACTTCAAGGAAAGTATTGCACTTGTACAGAAAGTAAAGAAAAACATCTTTTAAACTAAGTAGCAGAAGCAATTGCTCTGGGGTTGCAAATAACACATGGTCTAAAAGGTTCAACTATTAAGAGCAAATGGGGAGCCTGGAGAGCCCACTCCAAACCTGGAATATTATTATAGTAATGTTAAAGCATTTTCTCCCAACTGGGAGATAGTTAAGACTTTTCGCTTTAGATTTTTAACATCTTTCTAAATTCTTGCAAAAAAATTGTTTAATCTCTCATAACACACATTTTAGGAGAACAACCAAATCAGAACATAACCAGCAAGAAAGGAAGGAAACATCATGTTCTTATGATTACATAATCTCTGAAGTCATATTTTAAATACCCAATATTTGAAAGTGAAAGTAACATAAGGGTTATATACCTTACTCATTTTAATTCAACTACTTTTAAAAAAATAGAAAACTACACTTGAATATAAAAATATGTCAGCAGATTATACAGCCAACAAAAATCATACACACAAAATTAAGACTTAAGAGACCTATGAACTGGAAATAAAAACTTGACCTAATCCTCAAACTAGTAGGGGGAAAGAGAGGCAGAGACAATGATGGAGCGAACATGGACAGAAAAAAGAAAGGAGGTGGAGAAAGTGGGCAAAATTTAAGAGATCACAAAGAACTTCGATACACACAAGGGGAGGTGATTTATGTTCAATATCGAAGAGTATACTTGACAAGTCAAAATGTTTTATCACAGTTTCAGAAACTGAACTATTAAAAAAAAACACAAAAGAATAACAAAAAACAAAATCCAGAGTCTTTCCCTTGTTACAGTGTATTCATGGGAAAAAAAAATTCATTTCCAGTAAATTAAGTAGAATCCTGGTAAGTGCATAGTTGGGGAATCAGTGACCTCCACCCATTGAAGAAGCTTTTCTTACTGTGTGTCACTTGAGGTAATTTATTAAAGGGCCAGATTAACTGCAAACTGGCTTATCTAAACCTACAAGAAGTTTTATGCTGTACTTTATGTGGCTTAGCAGAGGGCCTCTAAATTTTATATTTTATTCACAATAAAAAGGACATCTTAGAAAACTAGTCGTTCACGTACCACTCTGTATGGGATAAGGTTAATTCACAATAAATTTATACAGAAAATATACAAATGCGATGTTATGGGAGAAAAACCCCATAAACAGAATTGGGAACTTATTTTCAAAGAGTGTGTGTGAAAAATATCCACAAACTTACAGTAGAGCAAGAGAAAACTAAAAGCTAGAAATATAATGTTACATAAAAAACCTTATGGAAATTCCAAAATTTTAGGTTTCTGCAATAAATGTAAAAATATTCACGATGTCATTATTTGGCCTAGCAATACACTATGATAAAAAGAAACACTAGCATATCACAGCTTCTTGGTCATATGACATTTGCTTTGAATAACAAGCAGCTCATTTTTTTTTTTTTAAAAGCTGTCATATTCTAACACATCCATTACAAGTAATATACAACCATGGTAGGAAACCAGTTGAGATTATGCTTTGGAGAATAGCAATATGATATGACTCTTTAATTCTGTTTTGTTCAAGGAGAATTAATGACCTGCTTCTTTACATCATTCCACAAAACATTAACAGGTTAGAAGAGGAGGTTCTAAGACTTGTAGAACACTAGACTATAGGTGAAATTCCAAAACAATACTGTATTTTATTGATTCAAAATTCCACTAATAAGGCCGTGTTTGATACTAGAACTTCTTCTTCCTTAAAAACAAAACAAAACTACATACCATACCATAATGCAATTCACAGCTACAATTTCCCTCCACCTCATATACTACCTGCGTAATCTTGTAATGGTATTCAGAAATACTATCAAACTAAAAAGATAGCAACACCTGGTTTCAAAGTTTTCTTTTACTTTAAGCAGATGAGCTGAAAGTCTCTGTATGGGAAATTCCTGTAATGGTTTTGACCTAAGAACACAAAGATGAATTATATAGTAATTTTAAGTGATTTTTAAAAATGCATAATACAAGTGTTGTAGAACTAAACAGCTAACAAACACTCGCTCAATGCATTTTAAAAAGGCACAAACATAAATAAATTTTATAAGTATTTGATACATTAAATTCAGGATGTTAAGACCAGTTACTGTATATTTTAATTATTTTGCAGAAACTGGAAGTTTAAAAACATTTCTAAGATAACTTTTGTATATATAAACTTCAATTTCACCCCCTACTCTTTTTTTCTTTTGCCTCTGGGGAATTTTCTGTTTTAGAATAATTTTCATACAGATAATACTGACTAAAATAATATATAAAATAGAACTAAAGATGTAACTTTTCCCTATTTGTAAAATGAATAATTCAAAATTAAAAAATAACGTAGCCAATACCTCCTATAAACCAGGAGCATAGAGTTTTTTATTTGTATTTTTGCAGACTTTTCTGTTCTTTTTCCATCCACCTTAAGGAATCACTTTAAAAATAACAAAGTAAAACATCATTTTCATCTAAATACCTTCACTGATGTAATTTTTGTCAAACATTTATAAAATATAAAAACTTCATGGTTTTGTGACGTCTAAGACTGAAACACAAAAACCATAAATAAAAACAATACCGAGCTCAATAAAACATTCTTACCCTTCTCCATCTGCCAACAAGTAAAAGTTGAAAACTTTTCCGTATCTTTCTATTTAAGAGTAATTTGTGTTTCTTTCGCTTTAGAGGTTATGTGAAATCAGCTTAAAAGTTTTTTTTTTTTTGATTCACTGTTTTGATTTGTTCTGGAAATACATAGTAAAGACTCAGGTTTAAGTTGAATAGTTGTGACTACCCCTAAAGATAAGACTAGTAACTTTAATATTTCTCTATACAGTCTGATAAAGTAAACCGATTAAGTTGCTCAGGTATTAATCATAATTTTAACTCTCTATAGGCTCCTGTAATACACCTGATTAATTTCTTTTTTTCATGAATTTTCTTTAAAAGAATGTGTATGTATACTATGATGCATGCACACAGCAGCTTTTACATATGTAGGAGATACAGTTCCTACTTTTAGCCAGATTCGAATCCTAGTCTTTCATTGTCCCATTTTGTCTGTCCAGCAAATTCACAACAGAATGTTTCAACAACTTGAAATCTCTTCCAATTTGCTTACTGGTCACTTTCACTATTGTAAAAAGCCAGATCAGAATGACTTTTAAAAAGTGATAGACCACTTTTAGAGAGAGGCAATACATATCTCTTAACATGAGCTGGATATAAAATTCTTGGCAAAATTAGGGCAAAACAACATGATGAATTTTTGCCAAACTGGAAAATACAGAGGCTAACCCATTTTCATGCCCCTCAAATACTCTACTGTGAACTCTCACCTAAATAAACTGAGCATATAACTGTCATGTAAAACTTGATTTATTTGGTGTCTGACCCTCACATTTATTTTTAGGTGCAACCATCTTGCATATTTCCTTTTGTGAAGAAGCATGCAAATATAGCCATCCGAGTTTCCCAGAAAGCACTGTGTCCACAAAAATGCTATCTTGTCATTGGAATTGACCTTGTCCTCATTTGCCCCTGCCACACCCTAAGCCATCTTTATCCCTAGTTGTTCCTCCTATGAAGCTAAGAAAGTATAAGTCATTCACTGGTAGCAATTTTTTGAAAAAAGATTTTCAAAAAGATGGAATCAGAAAGGGAGCGTGCCATTAGTACTGTCCTCAGGGGGTAACTCTACAATTCTGTAGGTCCACTGAATTCAGTTTCATCCCTGGGCAGGTAGGTACATGATTGTTGATACACTGAAAAAAATTTGTAAGCAGGAAAAAAATTCATAGATGATGCCAGCAGAAATTCACACACAGCCAAAATTATGAACATATTGACTGCCATCCAAATGTTTCCTTAAATTACAGTAAAACACAAAATCACTAACCTTAAATTATTTACCTCCCTCCAAAAGGAAAAAAAGAAATTCCAATTATATATAAGTGGTTGGGATAGATGGAGTAAGTCTCCAAGACATGCTTCACCTATGAATAATAATACATTGTGTGTTCACAATGTGGTAATGCACCAGAGCATGCAGGGAAAAAAGTGACAGTTAACATTCTATTTAAAATATTTCACATCTCTGATTTGGTGCTTTCTCTTAGATGTAAAGGAATAGTTTGAGTATTTCTCCAAAAATAATTGCCACAGAGGGCCAGTGAAAGAGAGCTGAGCTGTAACCATTTTTTGCCTAGCTCTAGCTGTGTCAATGCTTAGACGTTGCTTACACAAGTGAATGGCAAACTGAAAATGGGTGATGAACAGAATTGGGGCCAGACCTGCTTATCCATCACATTTCTCTAGTGTTGCTAATTCTCACACCATTCTGCACTAAGAAACACAGTTTTAACATCCATTGAAGCAATTTTTTAGAGCAGTTATCACTTACTGCTTAACATAATTTTAACATTCAGAAATGGTTATCAGACAATTCAGTCATGGTCAGGCCTGTCCTCTCTAAACACAAGCAGTGAATTCCCCCTCCAAGTGGGCCCCCCACAAATGAATTTAATCAATTTCACTCAGTTCCTCCCCTCTAATGTTGTTAGACTACAAAGCAAAAACAGAACACCCATATAAATGAAATTAAAATCTGTCCATGATATATGGCAACGTATATATGAATTAAAAGAAGAAAAATTCTTAGTAAGGGACTGAGATTCATAAGAGCTTACATATATTAATAGTTTCATGTTTTCGAGACAGAAAAGCGTGGACATGAACACTTCAGCTTGGAGGTTCGGTTACATTCTAGACTCCAGGAAGGGTAAAAATAAGGTTTTGTTTTTGTCTGTTTTATCTGTAATGCACTGGTTACAGAGAAGTTGCTTTTTCCTTGTACCAAAAGTGGTAAATATTATTATTGAAGAAATACTAGAATAAATATCCCTAGTTCCATAACCTTTATGTGGTTCAAGTTACCATACTTCTGTCAAATTAGCAACTGCTCTGAGGAGATTTTGAAAGAAATAGCCTACAGCAAGATTTAAGACCTTCCACCAGAAGAATAAAAGATGAACAGACTATGGACAAAACACTGAGCGGTCAAAGCTTGAAAAATAAAACCAGTGAAAAGAGAAATACCAGAAAAGAGATTTCTGAGTGGGTTTTTTTTCCCCCTACTGTTAGCCTAATTATATCAATATTTTTCTGCTGACTGGTTAACACTGATTAAGTGCTGATAAAGTGACAATCGAAAGCATACTTTTTAGAAAGAAATACGTATACTATGCTGCCATCACATTACAGCTGTAAAAGAAAATTTCCCAAACAAATTTAAGAAAAGTAGAGGTCCCTTCTGAAAATTACTGAATGCCTCTTAGCCACTCTTAGACCATATGTTATTCTGAAAACTAGATAAAAACACTATTTGTTAAAGGTGTTCAAAGTAAGGCTGTCAGGGTGTCTATAAAATGCCAGTCATCAAAACTATGGAAAAACAGTGCTTAAGTTTAGAAAAATAAGATCATAGGACCTCAGATGTATTGTAGCTGTCCTTAACTACCTGTAGTCTATAAGTTTTGCTATATGGTACAGGGTACAACATACCGTATTATAAACTCCACAGGGGAAGTAAACATAGAACCCACAACAACTACTCATCCAAGGAGTTATCATGGAAAATAATATGTGTGTGTTCCATGATCTCTAGAGGAAAAGGAAAACAATTTACATTTTGAAACAAATTCTTTGACCAATAAAATTACTTATCCCATTTAAAACTGTGAAAGTCCAACCCAGAAAATGCTAATCTTTCCTGCCTTCGCACAATCCTGAACATCAGTGGCAAATTAGAATCCTTACATGAATCTTTACGAATCAAGTGATTTTTTTTTCCTCAAAGCATGATATACCTTTTATCTATGTATGGCAGAAATGAACTGCTCTTAAATTCCCACACAATAAACAAATCAAGCTGTCAAGAAACAATGTCCCCTGTCTCTTCTCTCTTCTGTTTCTTCCTTATTGTAACCAGGCAGAGCAAATGACACTGCGTCCACAAAATAAGAATTAACGACAGTAACAATATTAAAAAAAAGAAAAAGATATGTCAACATCTGAGGAAGGTGGGATTGTAAGTGCAGTATTTCTTCATGTGCAGTTTGTTACTTCATAGGGGTCCCCTTTGGAATGAAAAGGCCTAGTGGAATGTGTGCTCCCCTCGAACAATGTGTGATGAAAACTCATAACGGTCCTGGCTTCTGTAGCCACAGATGTTGCATTCCAGTGGGTCCCGATAGCCATGGCAACCCATGTGAATGGTGTACATGACATGGTCTAGGAAAAGGACTCGGCAGTGCTCACACTTGAAGGCTCTAATCTGTTCACCTTCTCCATTGAAGACCTTGTAGATGTCCTTCAGTGAGCCCTTAGGAGCCTTGGTGGTATCCAAAGACTTGACATCCTCCTTCATGTAAGCTGGGCTTTGTTTCCTCTTGGGATTTAAGGCAGGGTTTCCTTGGTAAGACTGGTGGTCATCATGGCTGCTTTCTGAGTCAGTAGAATCTAGGCAGCTATTGCTGGGAGAGGCCTCTCTTTCCTGGGGTCGACTCTTTGGTCTGATGAGAGAGATAGGGCCATCCATGTTGTTTTCATGACTATCGGAGGTTTCCCTGCTAATGGGTCTTTCTATCCTATTTGGATGATAGACCTGAGAATAAGCTGAGCTTATAACCGGGGCCACCTCAGCGATTGTGCTTGGCGGGTGCTGCATCAGAGGGTGAAGGGCCTCAGCTCCAAGGTAGGTGATTGCATTGTTGATGGCTTGGTCCATCATATGAGACTGCATCAGCTCAGCCTCCTTCTCATATGTTAAGTTCATATCAAAGTGAATGTCTGGGTAGCTGAATCGCATGATCTTTTCTCCTGAGTGGAAGAGGGGGAGAAAAGGAAAAAGGGGGGGAAAAAAGAATACAACACAATGAATAGCTGGATTACAGATATATACGTACAAAACTAACCAATCACTTTCATTTTCCATAATATGGTGTGTCTTATTCTTTAGATCAAGTATTTAGGCTCTTTAATTCTGCTGAGACTCTCAAATAGTCTTAACCTACAGAGAGGATTAGTAATAAAAATGTCACAAGCCATTTGCACTTGTTCTCATGCCATCATGAAAACGCATCTAGCCTGAAAGGTATGATTGAGCATGTGTTATCTTATTTTCATTCTCTATCAAAGTTTCCACTTGTCTGGAGCTCAGAAACTATAGAAGAAAGAAGAAATACCAGGTAAAAATAGTCAGAGATTCGCTTGTTTTTGCATATTTTAAACATCAGTGACCAAGCCTCAAAGATCATAAAAACGAGAGTGATATGGTTTTAACACCTGTGTTATCTCACTATTGTGTATGGTTAATTTGGTTGATTTAGCTGCTATGTTAGAGAAAGATTATAGACCAAATATATGTCATTCTGGAAAATTTTTAAATGCCACAATTAAAATACTTTTAACAGTTTAATTGATAAACTCAATGAAATTCAGGGTTATATAAAAATAGGGTATTTCCCAAAGCACTTACTTATTATAAATTTGAAAATGAATGTTTTTCTTCTTGAAATAGAAAATCATCATTTTTGCATCACCTCTTTCTTATTTAGACCCATATGCTATTAATATATGAACACCAACTGTTAGTTTTCTACATATTTTCTTGACTGAGAGAGATTTGTAGTTTTACTTTTTAACATTTACTTCAACTAATTTAATTTTATTTCAATATTGTATATTTACCTAATATGTAAGCTTAACCAATTAAAGAGTTTGGTGCATAAAACAGTAGTTAAAGTTTTTCTCCTTCAAATATTGCCAGCTTTGGACAGAATATTTTATCTTTTAAAAATTCTGCCATTAAATCAATGTGTTCTCCTACTAATGCTTGCTTTGACTAACATGTACACTGATCCATAGAACTGTATTCTGAAAAATACTTTCATGTGGCTAGTATTATTTCAGGTTTGAAGGAAGGTCTCGCAGATGAGAGGAAGGTAATGATCAGAGTAATGAATATTGAAAAAAAATGAGTAATTATTTCATAGCATACAATTAAGATATTGCAGTGTCAAGCGTTTAAAAGTTAAGCTGTGCTGTACTTAGTCACTCAGTCGTGTCCAACTCTTTGCAACCCTATGGACTGTAGCCTGCCAGTCTCCTCTGTCCATGGGAATTCTCTAGGCAAGAATACTGGAGTGGGTTGCCTTTCCCTTCTCCAGGGGATCTTCCAAGCCCAGGGATTGAACCCAGGTCTCCCACATTGCAGGCAGATTCTTTACCGACTAAGCCACCAGGGAAGTACTGTTTAGAGGGTGTGACAACAATTTAGGGATTATTTATAATACAGTGTGATATGTGGTATGGGGTCAACTAAGGAATACAAAACTCACAGTATTAATAAAAGAAAGCTTCCTGTAGAAAGTGACATCACAGAATGAATGTGATGACAAATATTAGCCAAGTAAAGGAAGGGTAAGGGCTGGAGGAGCTGGTAGGAAGGCTCAGAGGCAGGAGGGCATGACTCATCCTAGGGATTACTAACACTTTGCATTTGGCTGAGAATGGAAACAGAGGAGAAAGTTGCTATCTGATAGTATAGGGCTTATTCAAGAGCTAAGGAATTTGAAATCTATCCTGAGAGAGGTAACAACTGAAAGGGTTAAACAGGAAAGTGACTAACTAGATAATTATTTAGCAAGATGACCTAGGAAGTTGTTGCTACAGGGATGTAGAGATCATGGATGGCTTCAACTAGTAGAGTAGCAGTGGAAATGGAGAAAACTGGATGAAACAGAGAAAACTGGATGGAATTGAGAAAATTTTAGAAAATGTTGCTAGAACTTGTTGATTATCTAGACACAGAATGAGAAAAAGAAAGAGGTTAAGTATTAAGCCCAGGTTTCTGGCCTGGGAAACTTAGTGGATGGCAACGGAATAGAAAAGATGGTGAATTCAGATTGGGGAAGACTATGAGTAATAGTCATGTCTAATAAGAACTGAGATACAGTCTCAGATTCAGGAGAGAGATTTGGGCTGGAGATACAGATATAAGAATCATCAGTTAATAGAAATAGCTTCTGTAGCCATGGGAATAGATGATATCAAAAAGGCATAGGTAAAATGTGAAAAAGAGGAGGTCAGAAATGGAACCTGAAAGAACATCAAGATTTTTACACCTGCCCATAGACTAGGGCAAGTGAGAGCCCTGGATCTCATTCCTTATGAAGGAATAAGGAATGTGTAGGGTCAAGGGAATGTGCCAATCTGGAGCTTACACCCTAGACTATATTCTGGGTGCCCAGCATGCCAGAATTTTCTGTCCAAATGGCCCAGAAGTTGCACTGAGAGTTGCAGAGTCCTCTTCATAGGGTCCATCCCCTGAGCACCAACTTTGTTGCTGGCAGGTACACTCTAAGGCCTGAAGAATGGTCAGTAAGCTACTCTTTATGTGCTGTGAGTGGGGTGGGACGTGAAAAGACTTTGCATGTGCAGACCAAAGTGTCTACACATACATGCATGAGGCTCCTCTTTGGTGCTGGACACAATCAGGAGTCAGTTTTAAAGAGGGGACTGACTGCACACCAAGGGGGTTTGCTCTCTTCATGCCTTCAAGGTCTGGTGTGGAACTCAGGAATCTGAGAATTCTATATGTGAACTCAGTCTTCCAGATTAGGAGGTTAGAACACAATAGTTTTTAAGCCTGATTTATAATAAAATAATAAGGCATATGAATTGAGGCCTCCATTTAGGACTGTTGAATCATTTGCATAACTGTTAGGGGGAATCCATTAAGAAGATTGAGAAGGAGCAGTCAGAGAAGCTGGAAGAAATGCAAGAGAGATCAGTGTCACTGAAACCAAGGAAAGAGAGTGTTTCTAAGGGTATTAACTATTCAGTAGTGAAAATATGCTCCAGTTGTGTAAAATGGTCTGAAAAGTCCTCTGGACCAGGCACTATGAAGAATAATTTCAGTAGAACATGAGGACAAAAGCCAGGCTGTGTAGACTGGAGAATAAGTAGAAAGAAAAAAAAAATAGAAAGCAATCACAGAGAACTCTTTCAAAAATTACATCTTTGAAGAGAAGGAGAAAGTAGGTAGTAGCTGGAAAAAGACCTGGGTTTGCGGTTAGATTTCTTTTTTTTAAATGATGAGAATTTATCACATTGAATGCCAAAAGAAAAATGCCGATAGAAGGGACATGTTAAAAATGTATGAGAGAAAAAGAGAAAACAATAGTGCAAGTTATTTGAGGGGCTGGGATAGGAGAATTCCAGGGAACAAGAAGAAGCATTAATTAGAAAGAAGGACACTGCTTTCATCCATGAAAGAAGAGAGCATTCATGTGGGTGCACATATCTTACAGGATTAGTGATAGTTGAAATCATGTCAACTGTTTTTATTTCCTAAGAATCTAGATGTAATATCACCAAGGTGTGAGATACCATATTTTGGGAGAGTAGAGAAAAGTTGAAATGGCCCTACGTGTTGAATATGAGAGAAGACTGTTCAGGGATGGATAACGTTATATAGTAGGGATATGACAACTGGTATTTGAGACCAGTTACTCATTTATTTATAGCAATGCCAATTTATAAGGCTGTGGGACTTTCTCTAAAATTTCTAGCAGCTATGTAGATGTGGAAAAGAGGTTCAGTTGGCTTCATTATAGGGTAGGCATTTTACTAGTTGAAAGACAGAAGGACAGTAATACAACAGAGTCATGGAATCCAAACTGGATAAGAAAAGAGAGGATGAAACAAATATGCAGCAAGTTCAAGGATCTTTGGTCTGGAGAGCTTGATAAAATCAAAGGAGAGTATTTAACTGAGGAAAGTAATAAAAATAAATTTATAGTAAGTGGGGAATGATGATATTTCTCATTTCAAAAGGCATCATAAAAAAACTACTATGCAATTGTTTGTTATACAGTTGACCCTTGAACAACATGGGTTTGAACTGTACAGGTCGACTTACAGGAAGATTTTTTTCCAGCAGTAAATAGTATAGTGCTGCAAGATCCATGGTTGGTTGAATCTATGCATTCAGAATGGTGGCTATGGACAACTGTGTGTAAGGAGGGTCATCTGTAAGTCATATGAAAGCTTCCACTGCATGAAGGCCATTGCCCCAAATCCTGTGTTGTTCAAGGGTCAATTGTGTATTGCTACTAGGACAGAATCCAAATAAAGAAAAAAAAACCCATCAATTTCTAATAAAAATCTAATGTTCTTATTTTAGAATAAAAAAATTTTTTTAATGTATCCCTCTTTTCTAAGGGATGCAATTAAATCAAATTGAGAGTAGCATCTAAGTCATAGGAAACATGAAAACATTACAGAGATGAGAACTAAGTAAATTCAGAAAACAGAATAGTAATAAATTTCATATTTTTGCAATGACATAGACATTTAATAGACATCCAGAAAATTAATCAATTTTGTAAAACAGAAGAACTGGCATTTTTAAAAGGTTATTTATAAGCATGAAGAAAGAGAGACAGAAATAAAAGTGACTCAGGGCCCAAAACAGATCTGAGTATACTCTCAAGGGCTAGTTTTAAACTGTATGTGCTGCTAAGTCACTTCATTCATGTCCGCCTCTTTGAGACCCTATGGACCACAACCTGCCAGGCTCCTCTGTCCATGGGACTCTCCAGGCAAGGATACTGGAGTGGGTTGCCATGCCCTCACCCAGGGGATCTTCCTGACCCAGGGATCGAACTCATGTCTCTTTGGTTTGAACCCATGTCTCATGACCACTAGTGCCACCTGGGAAGCCCTAGTTTTAAACTGACCTAGCATAAACTATGATCTTTGGGCTTCTTTCAATGAACTTTGTCAGTTAACTTCTCCAGCTTGTCTTAAATTCATATTTTGGTGATTTATTAGTTCTTCAATTTTGGATTGAAAAGAAATCTTCTCTAAGTGTTTACAGGAATAGGAGAATTTTATTGCCCTTCCCTTGATGAAATAACCAAAGCAAAGGTTTTCTCTCAGTTATTACTCAACCATCATAAAGATGTTCCATGATGTATTTTGACACTAGAATGTGAGAATCTGCTTATTTTTTATCTCTTCTAATTTTTACTCTATATAAGTCTATAAGAATATATATTATATATAAATAATGAAAATTCTTTATATTGAATCTGTTATTCATTTAACTCTTTTTGAAAATAGCTAGATAAATCTGTAACTTCAGAGATAATTTATGACTATAGTAATATAGTATGCAGAATGATGCCAACTCTGAGTGTAACAAAGAATATCTGAGGGCTTGGAAATGAGTGTCTAATATATCACACCTAATCTTTTCAGTTCAAAACATAAGCTACATGAAAACAAAGATCAAAATATGAACTGTAGCTCCAAATATGAAACACCTTGAATGCAGATTGCTGAATTACTTATTTTAATGCAAAATTGGAAAAAGATTTCTCCTCATTCTAGATTAAATACTTGGGGGAATGCATGCTCAGTTGTGTCTGACTCTTTGTGCAACCCCATGGACTATAGCCCTCCAGGCTCCTCTGTCCATAGGACTTCCCAGGCAAGAATACTGGAGTGGGTTGCCATTTCCTCCTCTAGGGGAATCCTCCCAACCCTGGGATCGAATCCTTATCTCCTGCATCTCTGGCACTGGTAGACAGATTCTTTAAAAGCATTAACCTTGTGGAAAGAAAATGGATTAAAAACCTGGCTAATAGGCTACCTCATTTTCCTTACGTATTGCTATTTGTTATTATACTTTATGTAAGTACAGGCCATGAGGGCTACTTTGGGCTTCCCTGATAGCTCAGTTGGTAAAGAATCCGCCTGCAATGCAGGAGACCCTGGTTCGATTCCTGGGTTGGAAAGATCCCCTGGAGAAGGGATAGGCTACCCACTCCAGTATTCTTGGGCTTCCCATGTGGCTCAGCTGGTAAAGAATCTGCCTGCAATGTGGGAGACCTGGGTTCAATCCCTGGATTGGGAAGATCCCCTGGAGAAGGGAAAGGCTACCCAGTCCAGTATTCTGGCCTGGAGAATTCCATGGACTGTATAGTCCATGGGGTTGCAAAGAACTGGACATGACTAAGCGACTTTCACTTCCTTTATATAAGGCTTCATTTTGAGATAACAATAGAGTCCTATCGCTCTTCCCTTCATTTCTCTTTCTTAGGCCCACATGCCTAAGGGTATGTAGTGTGTGTGTGTGTGTGTGTGTGTGTGTGTGTGTATGCATAATGTCATACATACTTTGTGTGTAGTATAATGGAGAAAAGAGATGACCATTTATTTCATGAATTGAAACATACCATATATATTCATATATACATGGGAACATGCCTTTGCTCATTAAAATCAGCTTTTCCAGAGATAAAACCCTTTGTAATGCTTACCCACAAACTTTTGTGGAGTGGAGCTTTTACGTTTTCCCATATTCCCTGTGAGCTTCTCTATGACAGCAGGTCTCTCAAAAGGCACCAGAGAAATATTGTTGTCCATAATAGGCTCTTGTTCCTTACAATCTTCCATAGGAGGTACTATATAAAACCATACAAAAAATGTAATCTGATAATTTCTTCAACATTTAAAAAGATGCAAAGCTGGACTTTCCACCTCAACATGTGTTACACAAACATAAAAACTAGCATGCTAGAGTAAAAGCAATTAGAAAGAATAACCTCCAGTGTTAAAGTATACTCTTAATTTTACACACACACACACAGAAGGACTTGTTTTTATCCAAGTCTCTCTCAGATCAATGACATAAACAGTTGCCACTACTGGCGGCCAACATGTTCTTTTTCTCATTTTATTCCTCTGAAAGTGTTTTTAACACTGATTAAAATCAATACTAACTTAAAGACTGCAGTATTCTCAAGGCTTTTGGAGTTTATTTTTCTAAAACAATTTAAGCAAGTCAACTTGTTTCAGAGGAAAGCTTATACAGACACACAGATCTTCTGAGCAGCATATTCAATCAGTTTTTTTCACCCATGTATTTTCTTGTAGCAAATTTTCGATCTGATGAGCTGAAAGAGCCGTGAGCCCTGTTGGCTGTGGCTACCTACCTTCACAAAGCAGCCTTCCTGAAGGAGATCCAATTCGGAACATGTCCATACATAGTTAAAGGTGACAGCTTTACGATTGTAATTTACTTTCAAAAGAACTCTTCAGCAGGATAAAAGAATCCACTTCCAAATTGGCATATTTGCTCACTAAACTACTGCTCTAATTCACCTGACATCAACTCTCCCGTGCTGCTCCCTTTTATCCCATCTGTCTAAGTGGCTGTACATTACCTCATAGATATAGACATGTATGGTATAGACACAGAACTTAACGTTATTTTTGAACACAAATACCTTCAAAGGACATTTAACTAAAGATAGAGTAACACTGGAGGCAGACTGCACGTGCGTGCTACATCGCTTCAGTCGTGTCTGACTCTCTGCGACCCCATGGACTGGAGAGCACCACGAGGCTCCTCTGTCCGTGAGACTCGCCAGGCAAGAACACTGGAGTGGGCCGCCATGCCCTCTGCAAGCGGCTCTTCCCCACCCAGGGACTGAACTTGTGTCTCGTGTCTCCCGCACTGGCAGGTGTGTTCTTCACCACTATCACCACCTGGGCAGCCTGATCAGTGGATTAAAACCAACATTTGCAGAAAATACCATAACTGATTATTTCCTGATTACTGTTACTTTTTAACAATTGAACTTGTGTCAGCAGTGTCTGGAAATCTACAGGTTTCCTCTCAGGATAGCTTGTTCATGCACTGTAAAATGATTTACAGAGGGACAGCTCTACCGTGTCAAACACAATGCACTACCCTTTAGAGGGGCAGGCACTAAAAGTAAGAAGGCAAGAGATTAAAGTGAAAAAAACCCAGTGCACAATTCAGGTGACCTCTTTAACAACCAATACAGGTTACAGATTTTGAAGAAATGAAAAGTGGCATCAGAAGATGCTTTTGTAATTCAGACCTGCATAAATATATTGACATTCAATCTAAGTTTTGGGTTAACCTAGTATAGGCAGATGGATGGGCCAGAAAACGTCAATCTTCAATCTCTATTTTAATGACAAGGGATCCTATAATTCTTAAATGTTAATTTGGAAAAATTTCCAAGATGAGACTTAGAATCAAAGATACGCTTGTATACTGATATAATTCATGATATACAAAAGGAAAAAGTATGTCCCTAGACATTACTTAAAACATGTTCTCTCCTAGCAACAACTAAATAAGAAAAAAAAAAAAAAACCTTAAAGCAAAGAATAAATGTCCATAGGAATTCAGGTAAGGGGATCCAGGAAGATATGGTGGGCATTCATGTAATTAAATATAGATTATTGTCAAAATTTTAACTTTCATTTTAGATGTTGAATTCACGGGCACTTACTACATCATTAAAAAAATAACTATTTAATTGAAATACAGGACATGAATGGGCCGAAGATGAAAATATGTCATGAACCAAGATCCGAAATAAAATAAGGAAAGGAGAAAATGTTTGTTGTTGTAAATTTTGCTAAAAAACAGCAAAACTGGTTAACAGGGTTTGCCCCAAAATTGAATATACTAATTAGTTTTGAAATGAGTTGTCTAGAACTTGGCAGTTTTGCTCAAGTCTCACCTTGAATTTTCACATTTGCACACATTTAACACTCAAAACGAAACCTGGGTGTGGGAACTGTCCCACACCACATCCACCTCAATTCAGGTGATTTGTCCCAAGTTCAATGAAGCTCATGTGAACTGAAAACAATGACTTTGGCAGAGCTCTGGTCTTACTTCTACTTCACAACAGACTTTTACATATCAAATAATAGTCTTGCTTCTACTATACTGGCAATAATAAAAACAACAGACTCACCCTATATACTAAGTACTGTTTTAAGGCTTTCCATTTGATAATCTAGTTAATGCTTTCAACAACCCCCCTGAGACAGGTGCAATTACCATTTCCGTTTTACAGATGGGGAAACAAAGACCCAAAGATGTAATTTTCTCACTGTGCTTAAAAAAAAAATTGTAGTTGATTTACAACGTGTTTTAAATTGAAGTACAGTTCATTTATACTGTGTTTTAAATCGAAGTATAGTTGATTTACAATTTTTTTTTTTTTTAATTTAATTGAACCATTTTCTCAGTGTTTATATCTAGGTAGAACCTAAGTGGTGTGACTCCAGAGCAGGGCTCTTAGCCACTATTTGAGTATTGACTTTATATAAACAAGTTTGAAATACATTTAAGGTTTCCATTGAGAGAAGATCTGATACATTTTATATATTATGTAACTAATCTTCTCAATTATTTGCTTTCATGAATCTGGGTGCAACTCATCAAAATGTTTCTAGATAAAACATTGCTTGAAACACAAAACAAGTTCTCTAGTTAGTAATGTATTAATAGTATTGTGTGACATTCAACTATGCTAAGAAAATATCAGCTTCACTTCTTAGAACAAATTTCATAACCAAATATCTTTCTTGACCTTATTTTTGAAGTTATAACCGGGATAAAATATGTTTATCTTTGCATTATTTCATTATCTCATCATATTGATAAATCACAAAGACAGAACCATACAAGTGTTTCCAACATTGCTATTTTGCCAAACAATCCACTCAAATTTCAAATTCCAGGAAGACATAGTCTGACAGACCTAGATTAGGTCACATGTCCACATCTCCCAGAAGAGGGCAGGGCACTTAGACTGACAGTCCCACTGTACTTTCACCCAATGGGAGAGGACAGCTCTTGAAAGGCAACTGGAAGCTTTGTTAACTACAGGAGAAGAAGGGCAAGTATAATAAAGACAACGACAACACATGTCTTCTATTTTATCACAAATTTTCTCCATGTTGTAGAACATAAAAATAAACTTTTTATTTATCTTAATTATATTCTTGACAACAGTGGACAGTGCCCATACTTGAAACTACTCTTTCCATTTTCCCATCCTCTAGTCTCACTCAGTTTCATTGACTTCTTTTTTCCCCCCTTCTTAATGTGTCCTTGTCTTTCTAGATGTCTCATTCCATACTTACCTATGTAACCTTATAAAACCTATTACTTTAGATTACTACCTCTACAAGGATAACTCCCAGATCTTTATTGCCTACTGAGACTTTTCTCAAGAGCTTGAGATCTATATATTCAACTTCCTTCTAGACAGTTTTACTTGGCTGTCTCTCACAGGTGTATAAAAGATAATGTGTTCAAAAACTGAAATCTCTTCTTCCCTCCTCAAACTTTCTCTTATTTTCCTAATTTCCATCTCAGTGAAGAGCACTGTCTACATGGTCATCCACACTAGAGATTTGTGGCAAATCCTAGATTTTTGCCCACTCATCCCGTCTCCTCCTCCCTCCTCAGATATACACTCATGGAGATACCAAATGTCTTAGATGCTATATTTATAGTTGCTCTCAGTGTTTTAAGTGTTCTGAATATTGATGGCTACTAAGCCCAACTCAACCAATCAGGAGACTGTTGCCATGGTCTACATGGTCCTATCTTGACTCTTCTGATCTTCTGCCCACATTTCTAGCAATGAAATGTAAGCATAACAATATTTTTTAGGATAAATAATAAAATTCATAAAATTCTTTGTTTAGCACAATAGGTCCTTCACTGCCTCTCTCTTTCAGGCCTCATCACCTTCCAAATTTTCTTGACTTTACCAATCAGGCTCTAATTATACATAAGTCCTTAGAGTCCTTAACCCACCATGCTCTTTAAGACTTCTATTTCTTCATACATGCTGTTCTCTCCACATGAAACATCCCTTTCCATTTATTTAGCTTGCTCTTCTGCCTTTCAAAACTCCACCCAAACATAACTTTCCCTAGAAATTCCTCTTGGACACCCACTGTGACTTAGATACCTGTCCTCTGTGCTTCCATAAATGCTTATCACTCAGTGCTATAACTGTTGGTTGACTGGTCTGTTTCTTCTAATAGTTGGTAAGCGACCTCAAGTAGAGACTGCATTTTATTTGACTCCTTGTCTTTAGATGATGTGAGACACAAAAGAGTTAATGGAAGTTTACCAAACAAACGTCTTGAAATGCTGTCACTCATAAGAAACCGGTAAAAGACGCTTACTAGGAAGTTTATATGTTACCAATTATGCCTCTGTCCTTGCAATAAAGAAATTCCTTTTGCTAAATAATTCAAAACATAAACCTAAGAATCTACATTCTTGCTTTAAACTTGGCCATGTTTCTGGTTCACACTTTCATTTTTGTCTTCAGGCAAGGAGGAAAAGCTAATTACATACTTCGCTTTTTAAAGCTTTTTCTTCAAGCTGAGAAGACTTGAAAAATGAGCATAAAATAACTTTTAAATGAGCTAATCTGCCATAAAATGCAACGCATTATTATCTTTACTTCTAAAACTGCAAGTCATTAATTTCCTCCTTTTTATCAAACTTGAGAGCTTTTTATCCCAACTTATAAATATATACTTTTCTCCTGCTACTCCTCTTTATCTGTTCCTTGGCATTCTCACTCCTAGTGTCTCCTCAACACTCCACTCAGGCATCTATCCTTACTTATTTATTTATTTATTTTTTTTCCCTTTTATTGTTTTTGCCATACAATGCCATGATATCACCATGGGTTTACATATGCTCCCCCTCCAGAGCCCCCCTCCCTCCTCCCTCCCTCCTCCCTCCCCTCGGGAAATCTCGATGCACCAGCCCCGAGCATCAACCCTGGGCTGGCGATTGATTAGACATATGATAATTAACATGTTTCAATCAGGCATCTATCCTATGTTCTACATTAGTGATGCTGTTTTATAGAAGACACCAATTTGATTACTCCAGTGACATTTAAAAACTGGATTAGCATGTAAAACTCTATCTCTGCATCACAACCTACTCCTTTAGTCTCATTTCCTACCATCCCTTGAACTCCAACTGTGTTCACTATCCAGAAACATGTTAATGTTCATTTATACCTCTAAGTCATAGCCTATGACGATTTCTCATCCTGGGATGTACACTTTGTGTGAATCTGATCTGGGCAATTATTCTCATCCTTATGTCTGGATCAAAAACTTCATTTAAGAAACCTCCCTTGATTTCTCCAGAGTTAGGTGACTTTTGCATCTGTGCTTTAGGAGAAGTGTTTATACACCTTTATTAGAGCATTTGCTTCATTTTGTTTACCTTTTATGTACTTCCAATGAGACTATAAATATAAGAACAAAACTACGTCCATGTATCTTTATATTCTCAGAACATTCCATAGAGCTTGGCACACAGCAAGCCCATGATATGTGTTTTCCTAAACTGAAGTGAAAGAAAGTCTCTTTGACTTCAGACTTCCTCACTAAAAGAAGCCAACATGGGGAAGAACATGTTTTGGGAAAGAGAGGCTAGGAAATATAACAATGTCAGTTATGAAAAAGAAAGAATAGTCATTAATTTCAAAGCGCTAATGGGTGACCACAGTGATGGCAACCCCCATATCTACAGTTAAAAGAAAAGGCAAAATAATAGACACAGTGTAACAGAATAGTTAGACACTGTGGCTCTGGCAAAAATGAGACGCACGCCAAGCCACATATATGAGACAGGTTAATGACGATCCCTAGTAGCATTTTATCTATACTGTCTCTCTTATGGCAATTATCAACTCCTACCTCAGACATTACACATGTTAACAAAAGGAAGCATAGGTTAAGGGTAATTTCAGTTTATTGTTGCAATGCGTTTAGAAAAAGTACAGCATGAAATAGCAGTAATATAAACTTATATGGTTTATATCGGATGGTTAAAACTCCATCCACTATTGAAGAACAAATATTTGGGTCTATAAATGATACCAAAACCTATGTTGCCCCACCCCACACAGACACACACACTCCATCTTGCCTCATCCCCTGCCCTACCCGGTAACCAAGTGTCTTTTCACTTTTCCTCATTCTTCCAGTTTCAAACCATCTGTAAAGGCATTTGCCTGTCAAAAGCTAAGCAATCTGAGGAATAAAGGTTGATGCTGAGGCTGCAAATGTTTAGAACTCTTTTTACCCCAGAATACATCTGCTGAAATTTTTTGGCACCACTTATTCTGTAGCTGATTAGTCTCTCAACAGATAGTTACATGCTGACTATAATTACTTATGTATACCTTACCTCCCTAGAAAAATATATGGTCTTTAAGGAGAGATTCTATTTCATATACATGTGTTTGTAACACAGTTTCATAAATAACTGTGAATGGAAAATTAGTTTGTAAAACTAATAATCTAGTCAAATATCAAAATCACAATGAAAGAACATTACACAGAAAAGTTAGTAGAGTACCATAAGATGTCTTAAGAAAACTCTGGCATGCCCCAAGCCTCCAGCAGCTACCATACCTCAAGTCACCTCCAAAGGAACAATTTGAACATAAACAATGTGCTCAGTAAATGAAACCTCAAAGGTCTAAGTTAACATCATAAGTAACATAACTTTATAGGGGGTGCAATATTTACTATTTCTTAGTATTTAATTTCCTGAAATAGTAAAAATAACTATTTATTTGGCTTTTATTGCCCGTCCAATCACATTTAATTCTCACACCAAGACTACAAGTGATACAGACACACAACCACACAGCCAGACCAGAGTTGTTGGACTCCTAGGTCCTCAATTTTAACCTCAATGCTCTGGATCCTATGTTGCCATCATAAGCCTAGTAATGCAAGCTTACAATGTCAAGTTTACATAGACTTAAAACACAGGTTTTCAAAAATGTTAATTAATAATGATATAAAAACAAAAGGACTCATTCACAATAATGACAGAATTAATATTATAAACTACCTTCAATACAAAGAAAATTTTCAATTATTCAAGGTAACAAAATAAAAATTAAAAATTTCCTGATTCATCAAAAAGTAATCACTAGCTGTCCAATAAACACAATTCCACAGTTCCATAATTTCTCATAAATAATCCTTGAGCTGTCTGTAAACACAAAAAAGATGCTTATATTTTAAAAGTGACTACAGTATTTCTCAACTGTACTAATTAATACTGACCAAATCTTTCCTAAATGAAAGATATAAATGTATCAATAAGTTACCATTTTTGTATATGCTTATATGAATAATAAATTCAATCAGTATAAAAATATAATTTGTAGGACCAAAAATATGTTTCAAATCTAAAGAATTAAAATTCATAACACTTTGTGAGGCTGATTGACTAACATTTTTTATTTTTTGTTATAGAGAATTTTTTTAAAGATTTTTTTGATGTGGGCCATTTAAAAAATCTTAATGAACTTGTTACAATATTTTTCTGTTTTGTTTTGTTTATGGCCTAGAGAAATGTGGGATCTTAGCTCCCGAAGCAGGGATTGAAACTGCACCCCCTGTATTGGAAGGCAAAGTTCTAATCACCGGATCACCAGGGAAGTCTATGGTAGTAGAGAATTATTAGTTGAATAAACCTGAGGGATTGCTTGCCTACTTGTTATTGTGTATTGTGGAGGTCCAGATGTTTTGTTTGGGTTTTGATTTTTATGGAGGGCAGTGGTATCTAATTTTGGTCTAGATTATTTGCCTTACTTATAGAAAGCAAAATCAGTAACTTCCAAGATAAACCACAAGACAAATTGGAGACATTTTCAATTATATCACTGATTACTTACCTAAGAGAAATGTAAATATACAAGTAACCAATTACTTATTTTAGAAAACCTATAGACTTATGTGAAACCATCTTGAACTATTTGATGCAGCAGATGAAAAAGACCAAACAGTACTGTACTTTGGTGTATTGAAGGCCATCTGCCATTATGACATGAATTCAAACACAGGCTATCAGAAATAAACTGGTGTATCACAAAAACTCAATACAGCTTGTTTGCAAAGTATCCCAAAGCTTAACTCATTTCAAGCACGTAAGAAGAAAATCCCATACAAAGTGAGTATGATCTAGAATTGCTCTAAAACAGAGTAAAACTTTACCTTCATGCTGAAGGGTAGACAGAACTGCTTAACCCACAATAAACGACAAAAGCAGCAGGGGAGAATGAAAATGGGGAACGCCGCGCTACCCACCATGGTGACTCATGACCTGCCCGGCAGCCTCCATGCTGACATTCTGGAGATAGTTGTGGCAGCGTTCCTTGTGCTCCTCCAGTGAACTGCGCTGCTTGTAGCTTCGTCCACAGTAGTTGCACTTGTGAGGTTTCCCCACTGTGAAGAGAACTCGGGGTTAGTGTGCTGTCAGGTCTCAATCCAAAGCAAAATTACCAGCTAACTTTTGGTAGTCTGGAGGAAGCAGTTATATACTTTTCAGACTTAAATCTCTTCCTCCTCCACACTCCGATTTAGGTGATTAAAGATAATAAACTTCTACCAAGATTAAACGACAGCAAGCAAAGGCAAAGTGTACCTTTGGCAACAGGGGAAATAATGAATCAAAATCGTGCTCTGACTGTCTCCTAGATCAGGAGAGGCTGATGATCAGTCTTCAAAGTATCAGACTCTTAACATTTACACAATTCTCAAAGCTTTGACTCATTCAAAAGACAAATCATGAGTGTCCTAGATACATGATGAGAATTATTTTTATTTATTTGCGGGGGGTGGGGGTTAAGGATACAGGATTTTACTGAGGGAAACTAAAATGCAACAACTTGAAATGTCATTGACTAATGAAAAGGTTATTCACCAGTACCAAGAAGACTAGAAAGAACTCAAAGGATGAGAAAAAGTACAGATAAAAGCAGAGTTTCTCTTTTCTTTCCACCTTGGTAATAACTATTCACACATGCAAAACTATGCAGCACAATAGTTTATTCTCCCACCGCAGCACTGTTCTTATATTACCAAGAATGTAGGTGCTTCAAGTTAAGGTTATTAACAATAACCACCGAAGCCCTAACATATTTAGTTGTATGATGACAGTGATACTTAATTATGTATTTCACATTCAGGAAGTGAATTGTTTTCTAATATCCATATCTCATGATACTGGCAAACTACTTCAATGTTCACATTAAAGAAAAAAACTTTAAAAGTTTAAGAAGGAAAAAAAAACACACATTTAGGAAAGAGGTGTGTTTTAATGTATGACTATTCACAAGGGTATCACAAAATACTCTGATTCTTTGTTTTGAATGGATGCAGAAAAACCATAAAACAGGGGTCTGTCGGCAGAGCCCTTTGTAAAGCACACAGTGAACCAGGTGAGCTGCTCTCATTTGACTCCCTTAGGAATCATTTTGTTTTGCCCAGAGAACAGACAGACAACTCTTTTTCATGGTCTAACAAAGCATCCCTAATTCCAGGTGCCTTACAAACCCATGCTATGATACTGGTCATAAACAAACTGAAATATTTTAATAAGACAAGGTATTCACAGTTACAGAGAATTTCACTATACTGATTTAAGAAACCAAACAAACCTTTAGATTGTATTTGAGGGGCATATAAATTCAGTTATTTCACAGTCACAATTTTTTCTAAACTGTCTCAAAAAACAAAGCTCTCTAAGGCAGGATTAGTCATTCTAAAAATACCAGGAAAAGTAACCTCTATTCATCAGAACCAAGAATTTCTGGGAAGTGAAAACCAGGTAGCTTTGTATATCATGAAGTGTTGTAGCACTGTGAGAGAGAGCATTAGGAAATACAATAAATACTTGTCAAAAACATTAGCGTAAATGATAAAAATATATTTATAGGTAATTGCACTCCAAGACATGTGGCTTGCGGCTACATATGACAAAAATCTTTCATGAATTTGCTTTGAACAAGTCTATTGAGCAAATGAATACTTAAGCATATACACTGTATTTAATATCCCACTATAAACTAGTTCCACCAGCTCTGTCTACCCCTTTGTAAGTCCTGTTGTATTGTGTCCTATGATACCTATGTTTTACTGTGAACATATCCCCCTATAACTTCTTCCTCTTATTTCTCTAAGCAACTTGACACCTTTTTAACTTAATCAAACATAGTTCCAGTCCACTCGCCTTGGCTCACAACTCTTTATAAACACCCAACTCCCCAGATAAGGAAAAAGAGACAGTATACCTCCTCATTGAAGAACTCTATCCCATCAGCTTCTCTTACTTTATTATCACTTTTTTAAAAACATCACTCTCTGTTTCATCCCATCCTTGTTTTCTGTGAGTGTTAACAGGCGTTTGAGTAAACTGCTCTAAAAGCATAACCTCCATTTCCCCAAATCTTCATTTGCATCCCATTCCAGCAATCCACATATTAGGTCACAGGCGAGACCTTCACATCTCGTGTAACTATTCTATATCCAAGAAATTTGTTGTGTAAATGCCCCACCTTATCCTTCTACTTCTCTCAGGTGATACATCTTTACTGAAAGCCTACCTTGTACCACCCTGGGACGAGGCTGGAATGTAAAGCGGAGAGAAAATTGTCATGGTGCCTACCCTCATGCAAACAACAGTCTACCAAGGAAGACAGACATTAAAGAAATATACAAGCAATACATTACAAATTGTAGATTCTATGGATCTAAAGATCGGTAAGCTAGCATAATATGGGTACCCTCATTTAGTTTGAGAAGGTGGGCCGGGAAGGTCGGCCTGAGCTTGAACATTTAGGCTGATAGCCGAAGAAAAAACAGAAGTTAGATAATGAGGATGGGGCAGAGGGCAGAGGAGAGAGAGTGTTTCCGGGAACTGCCATCATCTCTTTCTATTTACTCTCACATTCTAAGCTCCTTCGAAGTCTAGATTGTGTTCTTGCTACTGTTTTTTGAAAATTATTTTGAAACATCATCAACAGGCCCTGCCAAATCCGATGGCTCTACTATCCCGACAACATCATTTCCTGTCAGTTCTTTGATATTTCTTTTTTCTTTCTTTCAGTTTTATGGAGATATAACTGACAGACAATACTGTATAAGTTTAAAGGCCACAGAATGATCCAACTCACATACATCATGAAATGATTACAGTAGGTGTAGTGGACACCCATATTTCCTAAAAATCGAGGTCATGAAAATATGGTTTATATTTACTCCCTATATATGAAGAGTTTAACTGTATAATAGTTATCAACTCTATGAGTTAAAATGTATAACATAGGTATATACATAGAAAAGGACCACTCTTTTGCTACTTTTCTTTTTACAAATATTGTTATTGACATAGTCTCAGTACCTGAAACAGCTTCATTTAGTATTACTGAAACATTTTTTTTTTAAAGTCATCCATAGTCTCTGATGTGCTAAATCTTGTATATTTTAATCGTTCCTAAATCTTCCTAATTTTTTGAACTATCAAAATTTCAGGAGTCTTGAGTCTTCTGATTTTAGCTTCTGGCATCAGTTTTTGGGTCCTCGCTCCCTGGCTTCTCAACCTTCTCCTGCCTGACAAATATATATGAACCTGTGGGTTTTGCTCTTAGAACAGTAGTCTCCCACTTTTCCCTCCCTAGATTAAGCCTTCATTTCTATGAAACATCCAAATCAAGTCTTGAATAATTTCCTCCTGTTTGGAAGCTTTTATTTATCACAAATATTTTACATGTGATCATGGTCATGGGAAACTATGACCAAGGACATAGTCTTCCCTCTGTGGTCTCACAGCACTCTGTCCACATTACTTTCGATACTCTAACTACTTTTGCTTTGTAACCATCCATTTGATCTCTGCTTCCCTTATCCAAACAACAAGCTCTGTCATGAGGACAGAGGTTGTGTTTTACTCAGTTTGGAATTATAGTGGTGGTGCAATGGTAAAGAATCTGTCTGCCGATGCAGGAGATGCTGGTTCAAACCCTGGGTCAGGAAGATCCCTGGAGGAGTAAATGGCAACCCACTCCAGTATCCTTGCCTGGGAAATCCCATGGCCAGAGAAGTCTGGAGGGCTACAGTCCATGGGGTCACAAAGAGACCAGACATGACTGAGCACAGAAGCAGCAGCATGTCTTGTATTATTAACATACGAGTGTATGTATTTGCTGAATGACTGCATTTTAAATTCTTCCTTCCAATTCTTCCTTTGTAGCATGGCCTCATGCATATTCCTCTGAAATCTAAGATTCAACATATCCAACATTATCTTCTTCTATGAAATTACTTCTTTATTCTGACTGGTCTTTTGTGCAAGCATTACCACTGTTTTAATAAATTAGACTCACAACAAGGGACCACTACTGCTGCCTCCTCCTTCATTTCTCACATCCAAACTTATTGTTCAAATTTATCCCTCCCTTTTCACCCTCAGAATCAATATCTGAATAAAAGTCTTCATTATCATGAACCTGAGTGAGCTTAATAAGACTTCAAAGCAGTGTTCTCTTCCCTTGTGTATTATTTTACTCCCCTCCTCAACAACGTTACTGAACAAAGTCCATATCCCTGTACCTGGCATCAGCATTCTACTCTGGTCCCAAAGGAAACATTCCATCTTCTACCCCAGGATCCAGCCAAGATTATCCTGTACCTTTACACTTTTGAGTCTTAGTTCTTTCTGGAATGGCTTCATACAACTTCTACCTCTTGAAATCCTACTCCTTTCAATCTCCCTAACCATGTTCTGTCCAAAAGCAATCTTTATCACAAAAGACCTGTAACTGTACACACTTGGGAAACTTAAAACATTCTGTCTTGTGTTATCTGTGGTTACATTTGCCTCATGAACAACACTGGTTTGTACTTCATGGGCCCACTTATATGCGATTTTTTTTTTCTGGATAAATATATACTATAGTTCCATAGGTTTCCCTGGTGGGTCAGTGGTAAAGAAACTGCCTACCAATGCAGGAGACATAGGTTTGATCCCTGGGTCAGGAAGAAGGAAGGAAATGGCAACCTGGAGAAGGAAATGGCAACCCATTCCAGCAGTCTTCCCTGGGAAATCCCATGGACAGAGAAGCCTGGTGGACTACAGTCCATGGGATTGTTAAAGAGTCAGATATGACTGAGCAACTAAAGCAACAACTGCAGTACCACACAATCTGAAGTGGGGTGAATCCACAAATATGGAACCTTGGATATACAGGACTGATGTAAAGTTATAGGTGAATTTTCCACTGCAAGGGGGGCGGTGGTTGGTTCTCCTAACCCCTGTGCTGTTTAAGAATTGAGTTTCTTGAGAAATTGAAATAATGTCTTATATCTTTGTAACCTCAAAGAGTTTAGTAAGATGATTTGTTCAAGAGCAAGGACTAGTAAGTGGTGTTTTCATGAATGACATCATTTCCTAACCCGCTAAATATTTTCCTCTCACTGGTTTTTGCTGCATCTTTTTCTAATTTTAAAAGCAATGCATCCACATAGAAAATTTAAAAAGTTACCAAAAAATTATTCATAACTACATCATTTCCAGATAGGTATCTTTGACATTTTTATATTATCCTCGTGGCTCAGACAGTAAAGCGTCTTGCTTTCAATGTGGGAAACCTGGGTTCGATCCCTGGGTCAGGAAGATACTCTAGAGAAGGAAATGGCAACCCACTCCAGCACTCTTGCCTGGAAAATCCCATGGACGGAAGAGCCTTGTAGGCTACAGTCCATGGGGTCACAAAGAGTCGGACACGACTGAGCAACTTCACTTTCACTTTTCAGTATAATTTTTAAACATGCACAGACATATTATGTTATGAATCTGGGTTATTTTATACACTGTATCATATAATCTGTTTATTTAACTGAAAAATACATCTTGAACATTTCCCCATGTAATAAAATAAAATAATATTTTTATTGCTCCCACTAGGTAACAATTTATTCCCCAGATTCTTGAATTATATGTTGATTTAGTTTGCCTTAGCATCCTTAGTCCTTTTCTTATTTACTTTATTATTTTTTTTCCTTTATACCATAGTTATTATGTCCATACTTAAGAAAATAAAGTAGTTTTACAGGGCACTTAATAGAATAAGTCTTCCTCTCACCCCACCCCCATTTACTAACAATCTATTTCTTTGTCTTCTCTCTTTAGAATTTCTATTAATTTGATATTAGACCTTCTAGACTGATTCATGAAATATCTTTTCCCTTTGTATTAACTATCCTTTTAGCATTTTAACTTAAAAAAATTCCTCTATTTTTCTTTGACTCTTACTGGGAAGTATTTTCTGGTTAACATAAATGTCTATGACCTCTTTCCTTTTCCTTAAAAACAGTATTGTTTTCTTCATGGATATAACATTTATCTGAGCAAAATATTTTCATTTTAAAAAAGTTCTTTTTTATATCGTCTATTTTCTCTGGCTTTTGAGTCTTTCCCTAAGTGTCTTGTGCCTCAGTGTTTACTGTCCATTCATATTTAATAGGGAGGCACAAAAAAGCTAACTGGAAGTCCAAGAAACAGAGGTGAGGTTGTGAACTATCGTAGAGTGACCAAGTAACAAAGCAATCTTTTTATTGTCAGACCCCTAAAAATAAATATCCATGTCTTTCATCTAGAACCTTTCAATTCCCTTCGAGAAGATGCCTTCAATTTCCAGCCCCTGCAGGGCGGGGGAGAGGGGGAGTGTTGGGGAATAGGGGCGATATGAAGCCAGATAGTATTTCGGAAGTAAGGCAAGATATGGGGCCAAGAATCTAAATGTACAATTGCCATCTTTTACATAATCTCCCTGCTTTAAGTTTGCTTTAAACTGTGTTTAGTACTTAGTCACTCAGTCATGTCCGACTCTTTGTGACCCCATGGACTATAGCCCGCCAGGCTCCTCCTTCCATGGGGATTCTCCAGGTAAAAGTAATGGAGTGCCCTCCTCCAGGGGATCTTCCCAACCCAGAATCAAACCCAGGTCTCCCGCATTGCAGGCAGATTCTTTACCATTTGAGCCACATGGGAAGCCCAAGAATACTGGAGTGGGTAAGCTATCCCTTCTCCAGGGGAACTTCCTGACCCCAGAATCAAACCGGGGTCTCCTTCATTGCTGGTGGACTCTTTACCAGCTGAGCTACCAGGGAAGAGTTTCTCCCTACTCTCTACTTTTCCTGGAATCCCTAAGGTAGAATATTTCCAATTCAATATCTCCAAAAAATAAATGCTATTTTCTTATAGTTGGTTGAATGTAGTGAGAAGGAGTGGCTCTGTGGTCTGTTTTGTATTCAGATTTTGAAATCCTTTTATAGTTAATCCAGAGTTTCATCCCTACGATTAACAGTCCTGTTTCTTTCAAGTTCAGAGATTTTTCAGGATTCTCTAGCATCAGATGGCTTTGCTACTCATATTTTATTCCCTTCTATAATCACTCAAAGTTCCAGAGCTTCTGGAACTCCCTCTGTCTTCTTTCCAGCTTCCCCTTGGCTACTATTCAATCCTTTCCATTGTCTTTGATCTTATGAGTTTATACCTCAATAAATGTCTACTGTGATTTCAGCAGAGCTTAAAGGGTATAGACAGATGTAGCTTTTCATTTCATCATGTTTAGACAGCAATAGACAATATCACCTTTAATTCTGGAATTCTATGGCTCTGGAAAAAAGGGCCATAACTCTCTATTTTCATAAATAGAAGCATGACATATTAGTAACACTTGGCCTCCAAAAACTAATCACATATTTATAAGACGAAGGAATGTGTGGAAATGTAAAACTCCTTCCTCTATTCTAATCTGCTATTTATTTAACTGTCTGTTATAAAACAAGATTTCCAACCCATATTCAAACACTGTCATTTGCAATGATTCTCAAAGTACGAACTGCATGCTACCTTATATTACAATGACCTGGACTGCTCTTAAAATGTAGATGTTTGGGTACCGAAAATTCAGTTCAGTTCTGTCACTGTCATGTCCGACTCTTTGCGACCCCATGAACCGCAGCACGCCAGGCCTCCCTGTCGATCACCAACTCCTGGAGTTTACCCAAACTCATGTCCATTGAGTCAGTGATACCATCCAACCATCTCATCCTCTGTCAACCCCTTCTCCTCAATCTTTCCCAGCATCAGGGTCTTTTCAAATGAGTCAGCTCTTTGCATCAGGTGGCCAAAGTACTGGAGTTTCAGCTTCAAGATCAGTCTGTCCAATGAATACTCAGGACAGGTCTCCTTTAGAATGGACTGGTTGGATCTCCTTAAAGTCCAAGGGACTCTCAAGAGTCTTCTCCAACACCACAGTTCAAAAGCATCAACTCTTCAGTGCTCAGCTTTCTTCATAGTCAACTCTCATATACATACATGGATACTGGAAAAACCATAGCCTTGACTAGATGGACCTTCGTTGGCAAAGTAATGTCTCTGCTTTTCAATATGCTGTCTAGGTTGGTCATAACTTTCCTTCCAAGGAGTAAGCGTCTTTTAATTTCATGGCTGCTATCACCATCTGCAGTGATTCTGGAGCTGAGAAAAATAAAGTCTGACACTGATTCCACTGTTTCCCCATCTATCTGCCATTCTGGTCTGTGGTTACTAGGAATAAAGCTTCTACAGACATCTGCAGGGAAGTGTTTGTGTATATGCATGTTTTCATTTCTCTTGGTTAAAACCTAGAAGTGGGATTTCTGGGTCAGATGACAAGTACCCGATTCACTTTCTAAGAAGCAGCTTAACTGTTTCTCAAAGCAGCTGTATCACTGAGCATTTTCATTATAAACTTGTTCATAATATATCTGCATTATACTTCACTACAGCTGTAGGTGCTTCAGCAATGTCCTGTTTTCATTTTGGATGATGGTACATTGAATGTTCATTCTTTGTACTGTTAACCTTGGTTAGAGATTTACTAATTTTATTGACCTTTTCACAGAATCAGCCTTTGATTTCATTGGTTTTCTCTATTTGTTCTTGCTTTCATTATTATTTCCTTTCATAATATACTCTAGACTTATTTTACTCCTCTTTCATAACCTCTAAAGAAGCAAGTTTAATTGGTTTGAGACCTTTCCTCTTTTTTAATACAAGCACTTAATTCTATATGTGCTCCTTCAGGTACCACTTCTATCCTCATCATGTTCACATTTCCTTTATATTCCTGAACATAAGTACCATATTTATTATAGCTGTTTTATCAACCCTATATATTAATTTCACAATTTGGTCATTTCTGGATCTCTTTCAGCTGACTGATTTTTCTATTGACTGTGGGTAATAATTTCCACCTTCTTTGCATATCTCTTCATTTCTTAATGGGTAACGGACATTGTAAATTTTACATTAGTAGGTTCTAGATTTTGCTGCATTTCTTTACAGTATGGTTTACTTGTTCTGCCATGAAGTTACATTACTCGAATCCAGTTAGATCCTTCTGGTATTTGCTTTTATGCTTCAAGGCAGATCTAGAGAACTCTTTCATCTCTAGGCTAATGTAGCCTCAGGACTATGGCAGTACCCTTCTGAGGACTTAACTCAATACTCTGCACATGACAAAGTCTTTCCACATCAGCTGCTGAGAATGAACTCCTTTTCAGCTCTGCGAAAGCTCCAGGAATTGTTTGGACTTATGTTTTCTGGTGTTTCTTTCCCCAGCTGCAGGAAGTTTCCTAATGCATATAGGTAGATCACTATTTAACCAAAGAGTAAAAGAAGGCCCTCTGAAAAACTTGTTTTTTTCCTGTACAGTTTCCCCCATCTGATACTCTGCCTTGCCTAAGTACAGAGGTCTCCTTGAACTCTGATCTCTGTCTTCTCACAGTGAGACTGCCTAGCTCTATTTGGGTTTGCAGATCCTGCACTGTGGCCTAGAAACTGCCTCTAGAAAGTAAGCTGGGGTCATCATATCCCTCACTACCTTTGTTCTCAATGTCTAAAATCATATAATATATTTTGTCTGGTATTCTAGTTGTTCAAAGCAGGAGGGTAAAATCAGATCCCTAATCCTTATCATGATTCAAAGCAAAATTTATATCAGTATGTGGTGTGTTTAGTCGCTAAGACTCTTTTGTGATTCCATGGACTATGGCCTGCCAGGCTCCTCTGTCCATGGGGTTTCCCAGGCAAAGACACTGGAGTGGGTTGCCATTTCTTTCTCCAGATTTATATTGGCAATTAAGTTAAATACAAAGAAATTAAATACCAGTAACTTTGTAGATTTTACTGTGATTACACTTCAGGTAACTGAAATAAAGTTTCTTATAAATGTAATTCTAACAATGTATTATAAAACCAAGTGTCCTAAAGCACAGAAGAGAGCAGGGTCAGTGTTCCAACCATCTCAAAAGTTAACATATAGTTTCTTCTTTGACATACTGTCCCTCACAAAAATCCTACCTTAATCAAAAAGAAAAGAATTATCACTATAATCTGTCAGAGATATACAGACTACTGACCTGAACAAGGAATTACAAATTAAAGATGCAGTAAAGAGAACTTTGCATTGATCCCTAAGGAAGGCTTTCTTATCTCTCCTTGCAAATCTTTGGAATTCTGCATTCAAATGGGAATATCTTTCCTTTTCTCCTTTGCTTTTCGCTTCTCTTCTTTTCACAGCTGTTTGTAAGGCCTCCTCAGACAGCCATTTTGCTTTTTTGCTTTTCTTTTTCTTGGGGAGTCTTAATTCCTGTCTCCTGTACAATGTCACAAACCTCCGTCCATAGTTCATCAGGCACTCTGTCTATCAGATCTAGTCACTTAAATCTATTTCTCACTTCTACTGTATAATTACAAGGGATTTGATTTAGGTCATACCTGAATGGTCTAGTGGTTTTCTCTACTTTCTTCAATTTAAGTCTGAATTTGGCAATAAGGAGTTCATGATCTGAGCCACAGTCAGCTCCCAGTCTTGTTTTTGCTGACGGTATAGAGCTTCTCCATCTTTGGCTGCAAAGAATATAATAAATGTGATTTCAGTGTTGACCATCTGGTGATGTCCATGTGTAGAGTCTTCTCGTGTTGTTGGAAGAGGGTGTTTGCTATGACCAATGTGTTATCTTGGCAAAACTCTATTAGCCTTTGCCTTGCTTCATTCTGTACTCCAAGGCCAAATTTGTCTGTTACTCCAGGTGTTTCCTGACTTCCTACTTTTGCATTCCAGTCCCCTATAATGAAAAGGACATCTTTTCTGGGTGTTAGTTCTAAAAGATCTTGTAGTTCTTCATAGAATCGTTCTAAACTTCAGCTTCTTCAGCATTACTGGTTGGGGCATAGGCTTGAATTACCGTGATATTGAATGGTTTGCCTTGGAAACGAACAGAGATCATTCTGTTATTTTTGAGATTGCATCCAAGTACTGCATTTTGGACTCTTTTGATGACCATGATGGCTACTCCAATTCATCTAAGGGATTCATGCCTACGTAGTAGATATAATGGTCATCTGAGTTAAATTCACCCATTCCAGTCCATCTTAGTTCACTGATTCTTAGAATGTTGACGTTCACTCTTGCCATCTCCTGTTTGACCACTTTGAATTTGTCTTGATTCATGGACCTAACATTCCAGGTTCCTATGCAATATTGCTCTTTACAACATCAGACCTTGCAAGAGAGTTCCAGAAAAACATCTCCTCTTCTGCTTTATTGACTATGCCAAAGCCTTTGACTGTGTGGATCACAATAAACTGTGGAAAATTCTTCAAGAGATGGGAATATCAGACCATCTGATCTCTCTCTTGAGAAACCTGTATGCAGGTCAGGAACCAACAGTTAGAACTGGACGTGGAACAATACACTGGTTCCAAATAGGAAAAGGAGTATGTTGAGGGTGTATACTGTCACCTTGCTTATTTAACTTATATGCAAAGTACACCATAAGAAACCCTGGGCTGGAAGAAGCACAAGCTGGAATCAAGACTGCTGAGAGAACTATCAATAACCTCAGATATGCATACGACACCACCCTTATGGCAGAAAGTGAAGAGGAACTAAAGAGCTTCTTGAAGAAAGTGAAAGTGGAGAGTGAAAAAGTTGGCTTAAGGCTCAACTTTAAGAAAACTAAGATCATGGCATCTGGTCCCATCCATTAATGGGAAATAGATCAGGAAACAGTGGAAACAGTGTCAGACTTTATTTTTCTGGGCTCCAAAATCACTGTAGATTTTGATTGCAGCCATGAAATCAAAAAGACGCTTACTCCTTGGAAGGAAAGTTATGGCCAACCTGGATACCATATTGAAAAGCAGAGACATTACTTTGCCAACAAAGATCCATCTAGTCAAGGCTATGATTTTTCCAGTAGTCATGTATGTTTGTGAGAGTTGGACAGTGAAAAAGGCTGAGTGCCGAAGAATTGATGCTTTTGAACTGTGGTGTTGGAGAAGACTCTTGAAAGTCCCTTGGACTGCAAGGAGATCCAACAAGTCTATCCTAAAGAAGATCAGTCCTGGGTGTTCATTGGGCTGATGTTGAAGCTGAAACTCCAATACTTTGGCCACTTCATGCGAAGAGTTGACTCATTGGAAAAGACTTTAATACTGGGAAGGATTGGGGGCAGGAGGAGAAGGGGATGACAGAGGATGAGATGGCTGGATGGCATCCCTGACTCAACGGACATGGGTTTGGGTAGACTCCGGTAGTTGGTGATCGACAGGGAGGCCTGGCGTGCTGCAGTTCATGGGGTCACAAAGAGTTGGACACGACTGAGCGACTGAAATGAACTGAACTGAAAGAGAACTTGGGGCTTCCCTTGTGGCTCAGTGGTAAAGAATCCACCTTCAAGGCAGGAGACATAGGTTCAATCCCTGGGTCAGGAAGAACCCATGGGGAAGGCAGCAATAACCCACTCAAGTATTCTTGTCTAGGAAATCCCATGGACAGAGGAGCCTGGCCAGGCTACAGACCACAGGGTTGCAAGAGTCGGACATGACTTAATGATTAAACAACAATAACAAAAAAAGAAAACTTGACAATTCTGACCACCATTCAGTTAGAAAAAAATTTGCTAGTATTTTCCCATCTGTCATTATGAAAAAATAGAAATAAGAAATATTGCACCTATACTCCTAAGAATCCCACATACCTATCCAAAAGAACGAGCAAATCAAATAGCCATAAAGAATTGTGAAGTAGAAATGTTTACCATAAATTCATAGGGTGTTATGAAGTTACATAGCACAACCAAGTCTTATTCACTTATATATTCTTGAAATATGTCACTTCAAGAGTAATCCTAGTGAAACCTATAAAACAAATTACAATAGCACTAATTCAACTGGTAAATGTTTTATTCTTTATATAGATGTATGTCTGTTTACACATACAGAAACACGCTAAGAAACACATCTATATACAGAAAATATATTTACCATTTGTCATCAAACACATAAAATCAGGAACAGAGCATTATGCATATATCACATTCATTTTCCCTTAATAACATTAAATATAGCCATTTCCTAGAAATAAATGCTCAAAATAAATTTGATATGTTTTTCTTGGTCATTTCTTGTGGTTAGTTGCTCAGTCGTGTCTGACTCTTTGTGACCCCATGGACTGCAGCTCACCAGGCTCCTCTGTCCATGGGATTTTCCAGGCAAGAGTACTGGAATGAGTTGCCATGCGCTCCTTCGGGGTATCTTCTCAACCCCATAGATCGAACCCAGGTCTCCCACATTGCAAGCAGATTCTTTACCATCTGAGCCACCACAGAAGCTGAATATTTCTTATAGAATTATAAATTAATCTAAAGAAAGATAGGGCTTTACCAACAAAGGTCCATCTAGTCAAGGCTATGGTTTTTCCAGTGGTCATGTATGGATGTGAGAGTTGGATGATGAAGAAAGCTGAGTGCCGAAGAATTGATGCTTTTGAACTGTGGTGCTGGAGAAGATACTTGAGGGTACCTTGGACTGCAAGGAGATCCAACCAGTCCATCCGAAAGAGATCAGTCCTGGGTGTTCATTGGAAGGACTGATGTTGAAGCTGAAACTCCAATACTCTGGCCACCTTGTGCGAAGACTTGACTCATTGGAAAAGACCCTAATGCTGGGAAGGATTGGGGGCAGGAGAAGAAGGGGACAACAGAGGATGAGGTGGCTGAATGGCATCACTGACTTGATGGAGGCCTGGCGTGTTGCAATTCATCGGGTTGCAAAGAGTCGGACGCAACTGAGTGACTGAACTGAACTGAGCTAAAAGAAAGATAAGCCCTGAAATATGGCAAAATTGTCATTAATTTTTTTTTCTGCTTTTAGTACCCATAAGTTATTCTTGCCTGGTGGAGGGCATGACAACGCACTCCAGTATTCTTGCCAGGAGAATTCCATGGACAAAGGAGCCTAGTGGGCTACAGTCCATAGTGTTGCAAAGAGTTGGATACAACTGAAGCAATTTAGCACGCACAAACAAGTTATACCTGACCTGAATTAGTGGTCAGTTTTACTGTATGAACCTTGAATATAAACTGTTTTCATGTTCTTGATCCCTTCTGCTATATTGCTGCCTCAGAAAAGGTTTTACCAATTTATATTCAGTCTAGTAGTATATAAGAGAACCATCTCACCATATTCTCAACAATGAGTACTCTCAGTAAAATGATAAATTCTCCAGTAACGTGCTAGCTTGTGACCCTTGAGTTATAGCAAGGTACTCCCGAGATCTAGAAGCATATTTTTAGGCAGGATATTTTAAAGCAAGATAGGCATAGGATATTTTAAATTTTGAGGGAAAATAATAATACTCAGCTGGCTGACTGGAATAATTGGAATAATAACAGCCAACTCATTGGAACAGATACTGATGCTGGGGAAGACTGAAGGCAAAAAGAAAAGAGGGTGGCAGTAGACAAGATGCTTGATAGCATCACTGATTCAATGGACACAAACTTGAGCAAACTCTGGGAGATAGTGAGGGACAAGGAGGCCTGGTGTGCTACAGTCCATAGGATGTAAAGAGTCAGACACAACTTAGCAACTAAACAACGAAAATGAAAGTTAATTATGCAATAATTATGCAATAGCTAGGTATTTCATAGGGATTAACGACTAACAAGGAGTGGATGGCCCAGGGTACAGCCAAGGACCATTAATATCCACTGGCCATTAATTCCCAGAAAATTCCCAGCATCAAGTTCATTATTGCTATTATGAACTGAAAATGGAAAAGAAATATAGGCATATGGATTTTTTTTAAGGGTGATACAATTTTAATTAATATGTACAAGGCATTCATGGAGAACTTAATTTTTGTACATTATCCAATCACACTGCTGTTCTCATCGCTCATGGTTCCAAAGAGGCAGATACAACTTAGCGACTGAACAACAGCAAATAATACTCAACACCCCTCAGGTGCCACGTGAATTACTTGCTCATGGTTTCAACATGACATCACATTATATTTCTTTCACTGACATCATCTTTGTGAAGCTAGGTTTCAGCAGTTGCTGCAAGACAAGGCAAGTACCCTGTGAAAATCAGTGTGGAACAGGAAATGAGAGAGACCGTATTGAACCCGATTCCCAAACTGGGGAAGTTGTGCAGTTCCCAACAAGGTGTGCAATCCCGTTAGTAACCACGAATGTTGGAAGAATGAAATGAAAACATTTTGTCTTTCAGTTTAGTGTTAGTCCCTCAGTCATGCCTGACTCTTTGCAACCCCATGGACAGTAGACTGACAGGCTCCTTTGTCTATGGGTTTCTCTAGGCAAGGATACTGGAGTAGGTAGCCATTCTGTTCTTCAAGGGATCGTCCTAATCTAGGGACCAAACCCGGGTCTCCCTCACTGCAGGTAGACTCTTTACTGTCTGAGCCATCAGGGAAGCCACAGCTTCCTCAATTTAGGTATACTATTTTTCAAATGGCTATTAAGTGGTTGGGACAGAAATTCTTGAGTCATTTTGAACTCGACTACTTAATAAATGAAACTGTTAGATACATGTATTTTAGGCCTAAAGGTACTGAAAAATCTTACTGAGACACCAAGCACAGTGTGAACCAAGAAAGTTTTGGGAATCTCTGTGCTAAACAACTTCAATATAATCATATTTCTTTTTAACTTGCATTAGTGAAACTGAACATTAAACAACAAAAATCACTCATTTGTATGCCATTCTTTCAAATTATCTATTCAATACCTATTTATCAATTAAATTATTATTGTTATTGTCTTTCTCATTGATTTGTTTAATCTCTGTATCTATTAAGGCTAATAAACCTTTGACTTACTTCTTATAAATACTTACTAAATGGCCTTTTGATGTTTAGATGTTTTTCATTTTTATGAGTTGAAACTGTTAGTAATTTTCCTCTGTGTGATTTATTTCACTGTTTCAAAATTCTGCCTGATACAGAATTTTTGAGAAATATCTACAATTATTTTTCTAAATCTTTAGAAATTTTAATGACTCTAGATTTTTTTATTCATTTATTTATCTATTTTATTTACATTATCATCAGATTTTTTTATAGATTAAGTAGAAAGAGAATATTTTAGAAAGAAAACAAGTTCCTATCCGAAAGTGAGCTATTTTCCAAAGAGAATCTGTTATGTTAAACCATTTCAGTATAATTAGGTGCCCATCAAAAATTATTACAGTAAAATAACTTTTATATCTGCAGGCAGAGATTATCAATGACAAGGAAGGAGAATGTTAAATAGTCAAATATGTTCATGAGTTAGTACAATTAGGTGGACTTCACAGAGATCCACAATGTATATATGAGGATGCAAGGTTCTTTTAGGTGATTAGATTCAGTAACAACCAAATAAAATCTGTTTAACCCAATGTTTTTCCCAAATTATTTTGAATATAAAAGTATTTTATAATGCTTTTCATATGATAACAATTATTAATTTCCCAAGTAACTATTTTTCTATAGATGTACATTGAGCACCACTGCACAATGATAATACAATAGGCACACACTGCCAGAATTAATGTATTTTATTGTTTGTTCTTTTATAGGGTTTGCCAAGTATTGAACAAGGATATATAATTCTTTTATCATGCATTTAACATACATTTATTGAGTCTTCAAGTGCAATGGGTAAAACCTTGAATAAGACAGACGTTAGCCTTGATTTCACAGAGCTGACATTCCTTAACCATTCAAATATTTCCATTTGCTTTATAATGTAGTATGATTAATTTTCCAATTAAATTAAAACCTTAGTATAAGGACACAAACACCATGGAAAATAGTATGTAAGAGTGGATGAGTCTTTTAAATGAAAACTATCACAGATAATTGAAATCAAGATAATCTTTTTTTTTATTTTTAGCTCATGGTGAAAAAAAAGCATAATTATATAAAGAGAAAATGTCTCATATAAGGTTACTTTCATAAGAGTGTATATAGTTGACATCTACTTTTCTTTCATTCTGTTTAAGTAACAAGCTTCACAAGATCACTTTAACTGAACACCTGAAATAAGGAACCTAAATGGAACTGAATAAAATATACACTGTAAAATATTTTGGCAGTGTTAGCAGTTCTGATTTTCAGCTATTCTTTAGCATGTAGAATATAATTACTACTTATTTCTATCTCTGACTATAAACTACTTAAAAAACAAAGATGTTAGAATCTCAGAATTTCTGCAGCTGTTAAAAGTATATACCAGTTAGTTGTATATACCACACATATTTACCAACTATCTAAAGTGTGGTATGTACAATCACAATAATAACCACAATATTCATATATCATTGAACTCAGAGGTATGTCTACTTCTTGCATAAAGATTGTAATAATAATTATTTAACTAACTGATTGATGAATATAAGAAAAGGAGCTACTGAAATTACAAACATGAAAAAGTTATAATACAGCAATGGTGGAACAGAAATCTAGACACAAAACAAACAGATATGTTTGATACTGTTTCAATATTACAAATATGCAAAACAGTTATTATGGGAATAAAATAGATAAAGCCAAAGAAGAACTTTCTGGGTTTATAGAATAAATAAATAATCCCATGACAGAAGTATTCCTTTTTGATATGATTTCTATTCTCTAAACTACTGTTCTTATCTGATTTTCCAATATTATAAAAAAATCAGGGAAGTAAGCAAAGCTTTCATATATTGTAATAACACAAATAAGAAGGAAATTTGGTTATCAAAGAGATCCAATTATATTCAAAGTAGTAACCTGTTATAATTTATGGAGTATTCACACGGGGTAAAGAATGATATATATACATATATCCATACTATGGTTTCCACTTAGTTTTCTAATAAGAGCCCTAACACTTACCATCTATGTATGAACCCTAGGCTAAGCTAAATAAGGGACTAGTTGTACCTTAGTCATAGCATTTTTGTGAAAATCATAAAAATATGCATATAAAAAAATTAACAAGGTACTTGACATAGTAGATGCTCAATAAATGGCAAATTTTCTTCTGCCTATAGCCTTCATCAGCTTATACATTATATAGTTAACTTATTATGTTTATTATTAATAATAATTATCAATCTTCATTGAAAGGTTAAGTTTCACAGGGCAAGATATTTTCTCTTCATTGCTGTATCTTAAGCACCTAAAAAAAATGCCTGACATATAAATAAGGGCTTCTCAGGTGGCACCAGTGGTAAAGAATCCACCTGTCAGTGTGAAAGATGCAAGAGACACAGGTTTGATTCCTGAGTCAGGGAGATCCCCTGGAGTAGGAAATGGCACCCCACTCCAGTATTGCATGGAGAATCCCATGGACAGAGGAGCCTGGTGGGCTATGGACCACAGGGCGCAAAGAGGTGGCCATAACTAAAGTGACTTAGGATGGATGGGTGGAGAGCATTTTTAAATTTCTTCATATGGTACCAAGGATTTTCAACTGAGGGAGGCCATCACTTAGGTGTGTTATGTTTATTATCCAGAAGTTAGTAAAAAAGATAAGTCTTGAGTTCCATCTAATTTCACAAGAAAAAAATATATATGTATGTATACTGTGTAATTGACAAATGTGAAAAATATGTGTCAGCTGACTCCACAGAAATCAGAATAGATGAGTGTTTACTTTCCTTTTCTTTGGATGAGAATTTTTTTAGAGTAGGTACATTAAACCATAAGGCCCTCATCATTCAATTAATCAACAAGTATTTTTTTTTGCCAAATACTATTAAAGGAGCTGGGAACACCTTAATAACTAAGACAGAAGAGACAGTCTCAGAAACTTATATTCAAGTGGAAGGAGACAGGTAACGTAGGCATAAACAAACAAAAAAGATAACCACAGAATCTGATTCAAGTTTTATAAGACTCCAGGCTAGAGACGTGCATGGCAAGAATAAACAGAAGAATTGTATACTCAAAAGATCTTCATGACCCAGATAATCACAATGGTGAGATCACTCACCTAGACCCAGACATCCTGGAATGTGAAGTCAAGTGGGCCTTAAGAAGCATCACTACGAACAAAGCTAGTGGAGGTGATGGAATTCCAGTTGAGCTATTTCAAATACTGAAAAATGATGCTGTGAAATTGCTGCACTCAATATGTCAGCAAATTTGGAAAACTCAGCAGTGGCCACAGGACTAGAAAAGCTCAGTTTTCATTCTAATCCCAATGAAAGACAATGCCAAAGAATGCTCAAACTACTGCACAATTGAACTCATCTCACATGCTGGTAAAGTAATGCTCAACATTCTCCAAGCCAGGCTTCAGCAATATGTGAACCGTGAACTTCTAGATGTTAAAGCTGGTTTTAGAAAAGGCAGAGGAACCAGAGATCAAGTTGCCAACATCCGCCGGATCATCAAAAAAGCAAGAGAGTTCCAGAAAAACATCTATTTTTGCTTTGTTGACTATGCCAAAGCCTTTGACTGTGTGGATCACAATAAACTGTGGGAAATTCTGAAAGAGATGGGAATACCAGACCATCTGACCTGTCTCTTGAGAAACCTGTATGCATATCAGGAAGCAACAGTTAGAACTGGACATGAAACAACAGACTGTTTCCAAATAGGAAAAGGAGTACATCAAGGCTGTATATTGTCACCCTGCTTATTTAATTATATGCAGAGTACATCATGCGAAATGCTGGGCTGGAGGAAGCACAAGCTGGAATCAAGATTGCCAAGAGAAATATCAATAACCTCAGATATGCATATGACACCACCCTTATGGCAGAAAGTGAAGAAGAACTAAAGAGCCTCTTGATGAAAGTGAAAGAGGAGAGTGAAAAAGTTGGCTTAAAGCTCAACATTCAGAAAACTAAGATCATGATCACGGCATCCAGTCCCATCACTTCATGACAAATAAGATGGGGAAACAGTGGCTGACTTTATTTTTGGGGGCTCCAAAATCACTGCAGGTGGTGATAGCAGCCATGAAATTCAAAGACACTCCTTGAAGGAAAGTTATGGCCAACCTGGATACCATATTGAAAAGCAGAGACATTACTTTGTCAACAAAGGTCCGTCTAGTCAAGGCTATGGTTTTTCCAGTGGTCATGTATGGATGTGCGAGTTGAACTATAAAGAAAGCCGAGCACTGAAGAATTGATGCTTTTGAACTGTGGTGTTGGAGAAGACTCTTGAGAGTCCCTTGCACTGCAAGGAGATCCAACCAGTCCATCCTAAAGGAGATCGGTTCTGGGTGTTCATTGGAAGGACTGATGTTGAAGCTAAAACTCCAATACATTGGCCACCTGATGTGAAGGGCTGACCCATTTGAAAAGACCCCAATGCTGGGAAAGATTGAAGGTAGGAGGAGAAGGGGAAGACAGAGGATGAGATGGTTGGATGGCATCACCGACTCAATGGACATGGGTTTGGGTGGACTCTGGGATTTGTGATGGACAGAGAGGCCTGGTGTGCTGCGGTTCATGGGGTTGCCAAGAGTCGGACATGAGTGAGCGACTGAACTGAACTGAACTGAGGCTAGAGAAGGCAATACAGAGAGGTGCTAAAAGGATGCTTTGGATAGGGTGTTTATGGAACACTGTTTTCTCCAAGGAGACGACACTGAAGCAAATATCTGAAGGATATGCCAAGAACTGGGGGAAGAGCTGAAGGTAGAGATATCTAGGGTCATTAATAGAAAACCCAAGAGCAGGATAAAAATTAAGAAACCTTAGGCAGCAAACAACACAGAATGAGGGGTAGAGTGGTACATGCTTAAACAGGAGAGGTGGGCAGAAGTTCTACTGGCCATGATTTACAGCTTCATTTTATTGTAAGAACAATGCAAAGCCAATAAAAGATTTTAAGGAGAGAAACAGCATGATTTAAACTGTGCTTTAAAATAACAATCTGGCTGTTATATGAGGAATAGATTGGAAAACAGGGGTATGGTGGCTAAGCAAGGACTCTGGAGTCAGGCAAAGCAATTCATATCCGAGCTTTTCCTGAATATATTGGGAATCATGTGAAATATCCATATGTAGTTATAATGGTAAGATTTTTTCTATATCATAGCATAATTCTGAAAAGCACTCTCACATAGATAACTTGTTCTATTCTTAGATTTATTTTATTCTAAATTTTTATACGTCCTCCAGCATTATGGGATACTTTTGTTTATTTAAGCATGATACATTTCTTTAGTTTTATTATGTTGAGCATTTTTGTGTGCTTGTGTGTGCATGTTTAAAATCTAATTCAAGCAAGAAGCTCAAACCCAGTGCTCTGTGACAACCTAGAGGGGTGGAATGGGGTGGGAATTGGGAGAGATGTTCAAGAGGGAGGGGACATATGTGTACCTGTGGCTGATTCATGTTGGTGTATGACAAAAGCAACTATTCTCCAGTTTAAAATAAATTAGAAATCTAATCCACATAATACATTGCTGACAAAATGTAAATTTATTTATTTATTTATTTTTAATTTTCTTTACTTTATTGTGTTGGTTTTGCCATACATTGACATGAAACCGCCATGGGTATACACGTGCTCCCCCTCCAGAACCCCCCTCCCTCCTCCCTTCCGATTCCCTCCAATGTAAATTTAAAAAGTGATGTAAAAGAATAATAAACTTACTAAGATAAAACTTGACATAAGGGATCATATACATAATATTCCAAACTATAGATTGTGGCGATATTAGCATCTCTCTCTTTAAATTTGACTCTACTTAACTGTAAAATAAGGTCCTTAAAATAGTGCTTGTCACAAAATAAGAGCCTGCTAAACATTAGCCAATAACTTTAATTTTTAAAATAGCCTGGCATTTATTAGCTGCTAGGAAACATAACCATAATTGATTTCCAGTAATCTTAAAAAACTAACTTCCTAATTAACGTAAGAATTTTCAGCTGAAAGCACCTGTAGTTTCTTTCATTCTTTCAATTGATACTGTATAAGGGATACAGATGCAAAAGAGAATATAGTAATGTCTTTCAAGATGCAGAATTTAGGATCTTCCATTTTTATCATATGAATATCATCATATTTTTGTACAATTTAAAGATAAACCATGTTGACAGATGATTTATGATACCTTAAATAAAAATTTAATTATATCTTAAATATATTTTATATGTTTGTAACAAATGATATTGGATTTTATATTTACCTCATTTGTAGGGTTATCTGCCATTTGGGAATTTTCTTACAAGATTTGGCAAGACAGTACAGGCTGTGGATGAACAAGTTTCTTTGACTCACATGCACGGATCAAGTAGGAAAAATAAAAGGAGAGGGTGGAGGTTAGCTTACCAAAAAAAAAAAAAAAAACCCTCAACAAAACAGAAAACAGTGTGATGTGCCTTTTTGGACACTGGGTGAGTAAAGAAGCTGGAGTGCTGCCCTTATATTTCTGCCACGGAGTTCCAAACATGCCAGGCCTGCAGACTCAGCACTGTGCAAGGAATAACACGAAATAGCCACAAGCTCACACCATCCACAGTAACAAACAAGTAGGATGCAAAACTGAATTACTAAAGCTGTATGCAAAAAACTGAGAATGAGAAATAGGTCCATGGTTCCTGCTTACTTGTTCAGAACTCCTGAGAAGAGAAAAAGGTAAGGAGGCAAGGTTTCAGCAGTCAACTAATCTGACTTGGTCTTTGAGCCAAAGTGGAGAGCCATATCAGATGAGAATGTGCTAGAGAAGAAAGACTGCTTTTCCATTACTCCTTCTAGAAATGAGTGTTTAATTAAAAAAAAATTTATTTTATGTTGGAGGGACTCCCATGGACAAAGGACCCTGCAGGGCTACAATCCATGGGGTCGTGAAAGAGTCAGATACAACTTAGTGACTAAACAACAACAGCCAACTAACAACGCTGTCGTAGTCTCAGGCGGGCAGCAAAGGCACTCAGCCATATGTATATAAGTATTGTTCTCCCCCAAACTCCCCTCCCACCCAGGCTGCATAACATAACATTAAGCAGAGTTCCCTGTATCATACAGCAGGACCTTGTTGGTTATCCATTTTAAATACAGTAGTGTACATATGCTGATTCCCAAATCCCTAACTATCCTTTGCCCTCATCCTCCTCCCACTCTGAAACCGTAAGTTCTCTAAGTCTGTGAGCCCATTTCTGTTTTGTAAATAAGTTCATTTGTGTCATTTCTTTTTAGATTCCTCATATAAAGGCTATCGTACAATTTCTCCTTCTTTGTCTGAATAAGTATCTAATATTTAAAGAAGCATGTTATGTATACTGCTGCTTAAAAATTTAATGCTATTAAAAATTTAATTTCTTTTATAAGGAACATATAAGGAAGAGTATATAATGATTATTTGTGGGAAAATATGTTCTTCTGGGTAGAAGTCACATGAATTGTCACTGCAGCTGGCCTGACTGAAAGTGGTTTCTCCCTCGATGGGCAGGGTGCTACATGTGTGTTTGAGTCAGGAATGAAGACACTAATCCCATTCCCTCTCTTCAGTGTTTACTGCAAAGCATACAGAAAGGCTCCATGAGCTAAGTGTCAGGACTTGATGGGTGAAATCAGCAGAGCACAGTTATGCAAATCAAGTGTGCAACTGACACTGCTTGTGTAATTATCAATGTAATCCTCCTCTATCAACCACCTCCAGGAAGGAAAGGAGGGGTAGAGGGTGGGGAAAGTTCACACTTGGGAGATCACCCAGAAAGTGGGCCAGGTGCCAGGTCTACAATCAGGTGAAAACAGTTTCTTCTCAAGGGAAGTCTGCAGTACAAATTATACTACACTTTATGCACCATCACTACTATGAATGAGCTGCACTAAACTCAATTTCTATAACCAACAAAATTTAATTCAATATGTCTTATCAGTATACTGGTCATTGGCTTAGAATTTTTTAAATGGATCTCTTTAGCAAATCTGGTAGAAACGTCATGGTGATCTGATTTTAAAATAATGTCAATATGGAAATAACTGATAATGATAGTCTTTGGGCCACATACCCAACTTTCAGACATTTAAAATCCTTCTTTAACAAAATAATCAGTCCTATTAATATCTAAAGGTCTATAACCTGTAGCAAATCCATGGTATAAAAAGCAGTTCATATGTAACAAAAACTTAAAGTACTTAATTATATACTTGTTTACCTCAAAAAATAAAGTGGGATAATATTGAAGCAAACATTGAAGGATTAGGAGGGAAAATCTATTAGAAAAACAGAGTGGAAGACAGAGGAGAGACAAGAGGGGAAGATAACTTAAAAAATATTTATATAAGAAGGAAAGGGTGTATTTCAGGAGCAGATTCATGTCAGGGTATGGCAAAACCAACACAATAATGTAAAGAAAAAAGTCTTTCTTGAATTTGTTACAATAAAAAAAGGAAAAGAAAAAAAAAAGAGACAGTGATTATAAATGCCACACTGCTTTGGAGGACAATCAGTTTATGGAATTCCTGATCATCCAGGAATTTAAGGAAATGATGTGATAGTCCCTTAATAAGGAATGATAGTATATCTGAGGGCATAATCACTCTCATGGCAAACAGACTGTCCCGTATAAGAATACAAAACTAGAGCATTTGACATTCACTTGTGTAACAATATGGTCAAAGGTTAGCACTATCTCAAACCCAGCCAGATGCTACTTTTGAACTTCATTTTCAAGAAACTTGAAGAGAATGAGAAAACTGTATTTTCTTACCAGCTTCTCTGACAGCATGCAGTTTATACTGTAAAAATGCCTGCTAGTTGGTTTAATATTGTACTAATGTGAATATCCAAATATATTCAAAAGCAGGGAAACAGTCCTTATCTAAAACAACTAAAAATGGTGGATGTTATTGTTTTAACAGATGGATTCTTGTATGTTACATCTGGTCCAGTTGCTTTTTATAGGACAAAATAGCTTTAACCTGACAATGAGATATAAAGAACACACTTCTTAAGCAAAATTTGTCAAACATTGAACAGATTACAAAACTGTGTTGTGAAAATCAACATAATTGAGGTGTTTGGAAACAAAGTAGGCATCTGTTCAGAATAATGTAGGCTTATTGATCCTAAGTCAAAAGACTGTGACACTGGATTGAACCCACATCTCCAGTGTCTCCTGCATTGACAGGTGGATTCTTAACCACTAGCACTACCTGGGAAGCCAAAATGATCCTAAGTCAAAAGACTGTGATACTGGAAGGCTCCTCAAATATCTCTTACTCTAGGGTTATATGCTATAGATATATCACATAAAATAACTCTACAAAGTGTTTATTTTTAGGTGATATATTCAAGTAATTATATAATAAATACTGATTTAATTGAAAGCTAAAATCAGAAAAAAATTCCTACACTTCTCTGCTTGCTCAAGGATATTTTATTTATAGATCTCTGAACAATATTTTAATGTTACAATAAACAAGGAACAAGAGACAATGAATACGCTTCCTTGAGATATTAGGATTTTTCATTTTCAAAAAATGAAATTTTTTCCTTTGAAAATGAAAAATCCTAATATCTCAAGGAAGCGTATTCATTGTCTCTTGGAGGGGAAGCATATGTAAACCCATGGTGATATCATGACATTGTATGGCAAAAACAATAAAAAATAAATAAAATAAAATAAATAAATTAAAAAAAAAAGATTCCCTTTTTAGCAATTTTTTTTTTTTTTTTTTTTTTGGTAAGAATGTAAGTGTAGTACAGGCTTTCCTGGTGGCTCAGTGCTAAAGAATCTACCAGCCAATGCAGGAGACCCGGGTCTGATCTCTGGGTCAAGAAAACCCCCTGGAGAAGTAAATGGCAACCCACTCCAGTATTCTTGTCTTAGAAATTCTTTAGACAGAGGAGCCTGGCAGGCTACAGACCATGGGGTTGCAAAAGAGTCGGACATGACTTAGAGACTAAATAACAACAAAGCCCAGTACAATTCCTTGGCCAAAACTAAATTTTAGATATAGCATAAAAACATTTGAAACCGTAAAAAAGGCATTCTCACCTACTTTTTTCTCTTTATAATTTATAAAAGGAATGTATAAAGCATTTATATTACATAAGTTTCCATACATTAAAAACACATACTCTTCTATTATGTTTTAAATATGTAATTTGAACACTGTATTAAAGTACATGAGAGATATACCTGAAGTGCTAATTTGGAAAAAATATGCACCTTTCATTCCTTCTTGATTTAAAAAATAAGTATGGTAAGTATTGCTTGGATTAATATGGGTCCAGTGCTTAATTGAAACACTATTTCCCCAGTGTACTGGGTAAATAAAGACAATTAAAAGAAGTAATATATAACGTATGAAGCATACTAATCAAATTTCTAAGAATGAAAGGACTATAATCACTTGTTAAAGTAAAAATCTAATAGACAAAACTAATAAAATAATGTTTTGTAGCAGGGGCACTGATTCTCTGATTTGTCACTAAAAACTGACATAAATACTATGTTATATTATAAACTTATGTAAAGGAAACAAGGCGATTTGTGTGGTAAATCTAAGGTTAATGGGTAAAGTTTACATTTTGCCAACATACCTACCATAAAATAAAGCAACTCTAATGAAATGCCCAGCATCAAGACCAGTGGAAAAGCTGTACACCACAATAAATGAAAACGGTTTTAAAAACAAAGAAATAAACACTGATGATTGTTGTACAGACAAAACTTAGATTGCATTATTTCACTTTTTTTCCCCTGAATGGACAATTTTTCAGAAACGAAATATAGCACTGCCATAACAAATATAAGAAAAGTTCTGATTCCTCCCATTATTGCCTTAAGAAGTTGGGAATAAAATATAGGAGCTGTTAATAGGAATTATCTAGTCCTGAGAAAAGATGATCCTATCTATTTCCAGAAGTAATATACTGCTTAAAAATTATTGTTAGAAAACAAACTTTTCCTTCTCAAATACTGGAAAATACTACCAAACTTTTTGTGCTCTTTAAGGAGCCCAGATTTATTAATTATTTATAATTTTGGGCATCCTTTCATAATTAAAAAATGGTATCAATGACTATAATCAAAATTTAAAACAAGTAATCAAATCAAGTAATCAGGGCTTTGTACACTTAAGCCCATCTTTCATTCCAGTGAGAAAAATTTCATTCAGGTACTAACTGGTAAAAGAGAAGGAGGGAAAATTCAACACTGTTTTACTCTTCCACTGGTATTCAGCAACACAGAGAGAGCTTTTTCAAAAATATTCTTTAAAAAGAAATGCACTTTATGTGAACAAACTATCTGGAATTAGAATGCAAAATCAGAAACTCTCTATATCAAGGTTTTCTTTGAGATTTATGTTAGCAGATAGTTGCAGTGAAGTGATTTTGGTCCTACACAGGTCATCTGGAAATCTTTTAAGACCTCTTCCATTTTATGCAAATCTGTTTTGAAAGTTAAAACAAACAATAGCAAACAAACAAACAAAAAAATAAGTTGGGAGTGGGGAATACTCTTTTACTCTGTAAGGTTTGGTCCCAGTGACTAACGAGCAGCAAAATCCCAGAAGAAAAGATAATGGATTATATGATATGAGCAGCAGAGGGAGATTAAAGATTAAATTAAGTGATGTGACAAAGTCACACAGCTAATTTGCAATGAGCTTATCCTTAAACCCAGATGTTGACTTTTTGACTTTCAGATAGTATTCATTTTATCACTTGGAGTTATATTTTATGGAGTTTAGCAGTGAGTGAGTGAGTGAAAGTCGCTCAATTGCGTCCAACTCTTTGCGACCCCATGGACTATACAGTCCATGGAATTCTCCAGGCCAGAATATTAGAGTGGGTAGCCTTTCCCTTATTCAGGGGATCTTCCCAACCCAGAGATCAAACCCAGGTCTCCAGCACTGCAGGCGAATTCTTTACCAGCTGAACCACAAGGGAAGCCCAGAGTTTGGCAAGACAGAGGATAAAACATATGGGGTTGTATCATTTATCCCATAGCATGGAGTACAGATTTTGGAGTTTGTCGGTCTTGGTTTGAATCCAGGCTCTGCCTGTGTGATTTCTCTGTGCCTCAGTCTCCTCACCTGTAAACCAGGAATAATATTAACAAGAAGCTTTTCTGTCTCTTCAATCCTTTGAAAAACACTGAAATGCTGGTGCTCACAGCCTGCTCTTTGGTATGCCCACATAGACACTTCTGGCAGTTGAACTGGATACTTACACTGAGTCAGTTATGATTCCATCCAAACTTATTTATGCCAGCTGAGCCTATTACTATAATTAAATAAATTAACCAAATATACATATTCTAATAAAATAAGTACAGAAAGAAAGTTATTTCTATAAAAATTAATTTTACCACTCTGAAAAGATTCAATAAAAATGAGTTGAAAATAATGCTGATAAACTGGAGGTAGGCAAAAGAAATCTTAAAGATTAGTGACAAAAATCTGAAAAATTTAGCAGAAGTCTGATTGTTTCACAAAGGTCTTCAAGTTTTTAAAGAAACTGAAAATGGAATTAGAGATGATGTGTTCTGAGTATGGTTTAGGTCAAATAAACTACATGGAATTCCAAAACCAAATTCATCACTGAAAGGAAAGGCCTTGGCCTTTTTATTGAAGCTTTCCTTATTGCTAGATTTACTGTTTTTAATTGATAAACTACCTGGTTTTGCTCTGTCGGGTAAGAGATTTAATTAAACGAATAATCCATAGGATGTGCCTTGTACAAGGCTATAGAGAGTTCAAGAAATTCCAGACATGACCTGTCATAACCTAACTGTTGGGATTATTGAATCAAAATCAAAACACTACCTTGTATCCTCTAGAGCAGTGGTCCCCAACCTTTTTGCACCAGAGACTGGTTTTATGGAAGACACTTTTTCCACAAACCGGGGGTAGGGGTATGGTTTCAGGATGATTCAAGAGTGTTAACACTTATTGTGTAATTTATTTCTATTATTATTAAGATCATCAGGCATTAGATCATGGAGGTTGGGGCCCCCTTCTCTGGAGTATGCAAGAGAATTCCAAATAGATACTTTCAGTTTGCATGGGACCTTATAGGGCTTTAATAAAAAGAGGAAGAAAGAAAAGAGCTAACATCTATTGAATGTATACTATATTGGGTGTATCCACCCTAAACAAAAATTAGTTCTGAATATTCATTGGAAGGACTGATGCTAAAGCTGAAACTGCAATACTTTTGCCACCTGAAGCGAAAAACTGACTTATTTGAAAATACCTTGATGCTGGGAATGATTGAAGGCGCGAGGAGAAGGGGACAACAGAGGATGAGATGGTTGGATGGCATCACCATCTCAATGGACATGAGTTTGAGTAAGCTCTGGGAGTTGGTGATGGGCAGGGAAGCCTGGCGTACTGCAGTCCATGGGGTCGCAAAGAGTCGATCGTGACTGAGTGACCCCAGATATTTTTCTAAGTGTTTTCTCATGTTTCCCTATGACATATAAAATGTCATAGAAATACATAAGTGCACATCAAAACCAACCTCATTATTAACCAATCTACTGGAAGGAAAATGTTCTAATCTAAAACAAAGGAAACAAAGATGCTATATAAATACCCTAGAAAACAACAGCTAACTAAAGAAAATAAAACAATGAGCACTCATTACCCAAAGTAAGGAGTGGTATGGAGGAGAAGGAAGCAAGTTACTTTGTACTAATAATGTTATTCATAAAAAACTGAAAGTCAAATTAAAATCATTACATTACACTTAAAACCCAATACTAGTAAGTTTAAGTAGTTCTTATATTTAGCTTATCTGTGACATATTCTCTTTCACCTCCACAGTCATTTTTTCACCTTTTTCTGCTCTGCTTCTGCAAAAAGCTAATTTCTATCAGTTTCATCCATAAGCTTCTTTGTCTCCTGGCTTCTGGTCATGCTCATTTAACGTAAGGTTTTAGCAAAAGAGACAGTAAAGAAGCCGCCTGCCAATGCAGGAGACATAAGAGATGCAGGTTCAATCACAGGGTTGGGAAGATCCTCTGGAGAAGGAAATGGCAACCCACTCCAGGATTCTTGCCTATAGAATCCCATGGACAGAAGAGCCTGTGGGCTATAGACCATGGGGTAGCAAAGAGTCAGACACGACAGGGCAATTAACATACATCAGCAAAAGAGGAGAGATGGAAAGAGTGAGGCCAAGCTGTTTATTCCTCAGTCACAGGTTAGTAGGGGTATATTCCTCCACTGGAGGTCAGTTTCGAAACCATCTCCTACCTCTCCTAATTTCAGTGACCTCTTCCAGGTGGCACAGTTGGTAAAGAATCTGCCAGTTAAGGCAGGAGACACAATACATGTGGGTTCGATCCCTGTACTGTGAATACATCTCCTTCCCGACAGGAGATGTCAGGAAGATCTCCTGGAGTAGGAAATCGCAACCCACTCCAGTACTCTTGCCTGTAAAATTCTATGGACAGAGGAGTCTGGCAGGATGCAGTCCATGGAGTCACAAAGAGGCAGACAATGACTGAGTGCAAGCACACACACACACACACAACATACACTTTAGACATGGGCTTGCTCGTGGACTCCTAATACTGCAGCCTTAATAGTATTTCATCTGTCCCTTGTTGGTTTCTTTTATGCCTACTTACTCTCCTGTAAATTTTACTGCTTCGTCAATGTCTCCTGCATTTTCTTCATTTGAGTGTCTCATTGTTTTCCTACCAAGGGCCTGATGCTAGTTATTGGTAGCAGGAGTGGCCCAAGGCCTCGGAGGGTCCACAAGGCAGTTTGGCATTGAGTTTCTCATGTTTGAAGAGAACAGGAGGGCCACCTATCAGGAAGTTAGTGAAATCCTAGTAATTCTATGCATGTGCTGGCAACCTGATTACTCAGATTATCACTGATGGTATCACAGAATGAAGTGCAGATGAAAGGAAGATTTTTGGAGCTGTGGTCTTAATTTGCTAAAAGGACAGTAGTGGTGTCTGTGTGAAGACTGTAGTGTTACATGGCTACTTCTATTAGCCCAAAGGATTAAAGGAAGGATAAAGAACAAATTTAAGGTCCTGAATGTTCAAGTTCGATTGAAGGTGAAATGGTAAAGTTCTCTGTTATCTTTAAAACAGTCCTTATTTACTTAAGGCTCAGGATAAATAAGGCTGAAGATCAACTCCAGAATCTGATTTGAAGGGTGATGGGATTGCTGTACTGAATAAAATGGACAAAACCAATACCAGAAGGTCTTTTTCTAAACCTATTTTTAATAATTTTATTTATTTTTTAATTTACTGTCTGTGCTGGATTTTCATTGCTTTTCTCTAGTTGTGGCAAGTGGGGCTACTCTCTAGTTCCACTGCATGGACTTCTCATTGTGGTGGCTTCTTTGCTGCTGAGCACTGGCTCTGGGGCATGTGAGCTCAGTAGTTGTGGCACACAGGTGTAGTTGCTCCGTGGCATGTGAGATCTTCCCAGACCAGGGATCAAACTGGTGACTCCTGCATTGGCAGGCACATTCCTCACCACTGGACCACCAGACAGGCCCACTGTTAGTTCTTGATAATGGGGTAATGATGGAGAAAGAGTGACATGTGTTGATACTATGTGATGAAATACTGAGCCTCAGAATGCTGAACTCCTAAAACCCTACAGAACCTGACTTGCCAGAAGACACATTTGTCTTCACCCCTCCCCATTCCATTTAAGGAAACCAACACTCACATAAATTGGCATTCCCATATAGTAAGGGGACTTCCAATTGGTTTGGAGAATGGCAGTTCTTCTCAGAACTCATTTCTATTACCATTCACAATCCCCAGGCTCATGACAAGTTAGATCCTAATATAGCCAAAGTCAAGGGATATCTAGGAGGTGACAACATTATACACTGAAATAACTGCAAATCTTTACCAATTTTCATCAGTAGGAGTCCAGTCAGCATGTAAGGGAATGGATTTATTCCAAGGATTTTAAATCAAGAAGGTGAACTACAATGTTAGATCAGGCCAATTTATCTATAGGAACATTCATCTGGGATTTAGTATTTTATTGTCTTGAGCAGGTGGGAGTGACTGGTTAATTGAGCCTTTGACTCAGTTATAGCTTACACAGTAAAAATGTTGAAATGGCAGAATGTTCTTGGCATAGCAAAGTAAAATGCCAAAATCTCAAGAAAGCAAGAATATTGGAAAGGATCTATTATAAATAACAATACCACACAAGGGCCTGTGGGCACCTCCGTCACCAAAGAACTACACTGGTGAGGAAATAACCAACATGCTTGAGAAGCTTCCAGTAACTGTCTCCTCTAGGCTGGAGAGAACAATGATAGATGTTGCAAACAGATCTGAGCTTCTTAATTTAAAGGTATCTACTGTGATCTTCTGAGATGGCAGAAGCTATGTGGTAGAAATTAATTTCAGGAAGGTGAGGTTACCTTAATAAGCCACAGGGATGGGATGCAAATCAATGTGTTTTGTGCCACAGGGTTCTATGGAAATGGCTAATGGGTTTCAGATTCTCCAAGAATGAAAAAGACACTTAGAATACCAAGCTGCTAGATGTCTTACATGGACAGAAACACTCTAGGTCTTGTGGGCAAAAATCCAATTTCAGTCACCATAGTCGGATTCATGATCTCTTATCCACTGCCTAGACCTAAGTATATTCACATATCCAGAGTCACATAATTTTAGTCCATGAAACCTGGCCATAGTTGTATGCTATGAATTTTCCTCAAAGCCATTTCAGAGCCACCTGTGGCCATTTATGACAATGACTGTGAACTGGGAGAAGGATAATAGCAAATCCTTCCACAGGTTATTAGATAGTTGTATTATATTAGCTCTGAATTGCCATTAATCCCTGGAACCCAAAATATGACTGTGGCCCACTAGTCAAAGTGGGAGCTTATGGAGGCCAACATATATATATATATATGGAGACCTCACCCAAGCCCATCTTGGAGACTTCACCCAAGCCCAATATCATAGGAGTAAGTGCACTCAGTAATGGAAAGAATCCTTACACTCATTCCGTGACTGATGAGGGTAGGAGGGCTATTACAAAAAGACAAGAACAGTGCTGTCTAATGCAAAATGAATCACATATATAATTAAAAATTTTCTAATAGCCATATTTTAAAAAGGTGGAATTATTTTTCATAATATATTTAATAAATACCATTGCAACATGTGGTATTAACGATATGTGTGTGCTCAGTCTCTTAGTCATATTGGACTCTCTGTGACATTATGGACTGCAGCCCACCAGGCTCCTCTGTCCATGGGATTTTCCTGGCAAGAATCCTGGACGGGGGTTGCCATTTCCTCCTCCAGGGGATCTTCCCGACCCAGGGATTGAACCTGTGTCTCCTGTATTGCAGGCGGATTCTTTAGCACTGGGCCACGGGGAAGCCCATATGTATAGGGGCTTACTAGTGGCTACCATACTGGAGATCACAGCCCTAGAACTGTCACTTCTTCCAAGACAGTAAACTAAAACCGAAAGATGCTGGGGTGGCCATTCCTACTACAAACCCATTTAAACTGTTAGGCTAATGCAAGACCTGGATGGTTCCGTGGATGCATGAAGATTTAGTTACACCAGAATGGCAAATACAGAAGCAGTTCTAACTATAGTAACTTTGTTGGAGCATATTAACATAGCCCCTGACACCATGTATGGAACTACCAACTTAATTACTTTTAAAAGTAATTCCTTATCAATAAAGATAATCGGAAGCAGTTTGCCTTTACAATGCAGGAACAACATACTTTCACTATCTTACCCTAAGGCTAGGTCAACTCTCCTCTCTTTGCCATAATATAGGGCAAAGAAATCGTGTTCAGCTTGACATCTCACATAACATCAACCTAGGGCATTACCTTCATGGTATTATACTAATTAGATTTAGTGAGCAGGAAGTAGTAAACACTAAAATATCTCATTAACGTATATGCCGGAGGATAGGAAGTGATCTCTATGAAAAGTTTAGACACCTGCAGTACTGGTGAAATTTTAGGGGCCCAGCGATGCAGACATGTGGAAACAGATCCTCCAACAGTAAATGATAAGTTGCTATACCTTGTACCTTTCATCATGAAGGAGGAGGCAGAAAATGTGGTACCCCCTCTTTGAATTGTAGAAACAAGATATACTATGTTTGGGTATTCCACTCGGATGCACGTATTTGATAATCCATAAGGCTGTCAACCTTGAGAGCAGACTGGGGCAAGAAAGGTATACTGGGACTGCAGTATACCTCTGCTGCAATGAAAGCTGCCATGTAGACCTCTGGCTCTAGGATTCAGCAATGCCATGATTTTTGGAAATACATGTGTCAAGCAAAGATGCTGCGTGATATAATTGCTACTGCAGCATTGGAGTGCAGATCTCCAATGGAGGAAATAAATGTGATCTTCTCAATAATCATCTGCCATTTGAAAACCAGATCCTAATTTGCTGTTGGTCTCTTGTTAAGACTAAGTATTAGGACATGAAACTCCAAATGACTGTGTGGCTCAAACTATACAAAATGAACTATGTGGTAATCTGACTCAACATACAAAATAAGATGTGCACAAGAGCATTTCATTATTAAATGAAATGGACATCACAGGTCTGGGAAGCCCAAGTATATACTTCACGAGCAAGTAGCTCAAGTGTCTCTGACACCTGCTACTACTGCCTCACAATCTGGCCTCAGAGGGTGTTCTCAATGACCAATTAACATAGGATAAAACTGCATGAACCCAGCCTGTGAATGGACTGCATGGCATTTGGTACTAGCTGCAACTATTGTACTAGAGGCCCAATGAAGAGGGCTCCTCCTAAATCCTAGTAGTGAAAAGATAACCCCTCCAGCTGTACAGTTTGCATGTAAGAAAACATAGATGAGGAAATGATAGATGGTGTGGCCATATAGTCAAGGACTTGGAAAAACAAGACTGGAAGACTGGAGATAGAAGGTTTGGGGGAGAGTTACACATATGTGCCTCTCAGAACTGGTACAAAGTGTGACAATATGGTATCTTACGTGAAATTCCTCCAGAGGGCATCCATTATGGAGGAAGCTCTTTGTAGCCTGGAAAAGATTATGTGATAGATGACTCAAAACAATCAGATAATCTATACTATGAGTATCAGATTCTTTACCTAGCTACCCTAGTGCCTGCTTAAGTGGCCCACGTACAAAATGAAAAGAGGGGCAATGATGGAAACTCTAAAGACTTCAACAACATAGATTTCCCCTTCTCTGTGACTAATTTAACTACCACAACTGCTGAGTTCACCACCTTCCAATGCTGGGACCCTGATATGGCACTGTTCTCCAAGGGGATCACACAGTTGATTAGTGGCTGGAGGATTACAATGAACTTCTTTCAACCTGAAGGAGGGAGAAATTTATTCTCATAGGAATTGATAGATATTCAGGATATAGATTTACATACCCTTCCTTCTGTGCTTTTGTATGTTCCTCCTCATCTGGATGTAACAGAATGCCTTTAACAACCACTATAGTATTCCTTAAAATATTGACTTTAAGCATGAAATTCTTTTCAAGGCAGAGGAAATACGGCAATGGTCCCAAACCATTTCTAGATTTCACTAGCCATATTTCATGCCACATTATCCAGAATCATTTGGTCAAATGGAGTATACTGGCCCACAAGTGGTATGGTTCATGTATGATTGCTAGCTGGGAGAAGTCTGAGTATGTTCTATAGGATATGATAAATGCCTAAAGTCACCTATCTCCCCCATTGCCACAGCGCATAAGTTTGATTACAAAGAGGTTAAGGAAGTAGTGGCCACAATACATCAAATAACCCATTTAAAGGGTTTTCACTTCCTGTGCTGAAACCTTGGGATTGCTCGTTTTGGAGATCTCAAAGCCCAAAAGTTTCTACCAGGGGTCAGAGTTCTGTTACTATTTTATTGAAAGCTGAGACTACTCCCAGCCTATATGGGGCATTTCAAGCTGCTGAATTGACAGAAAGAAAAGTAGGCTACTGGCTGGTAAATTTTCCAGATTACCAAAATGATTTGGGGTTGTTATATGATATGGGCAAGGACAACTAAGTTAGAAGCTCAGCAGATTTATTGGAACATCTCTAACAAAAACTTGTCCAGTAATTCTGGTTATTGAAAAGCTATAGTAATCCAAGGAAGAAAAGGTCACCAAATACTCAAAACATTTAGGAATTAGGCTGTGGATCACCCATCAAAGAACCCTGTCCAGCCCAGGTGCTAAAAAGAGGGTGAAAGTAAGGGGAAGATGGAACCAGCAGTGGAAGAAGAAAGTTATAATGATCAACTTGAGCTTTCTGATCAGTTAGAGAAGCATGGACTTTGGCAGCTATGTTTTACGCTTCATCTATTACGAACAGCATTGGTGATGGCTAGTATTTCAAATTCAAAGTATGTATGAGGTGATATCACACCTTAATGAAGCAGTAGGTGAATGACATCCATCTGTCCCTTTCATCTCTCTATTAAACTCCCCTTATTAGCCAAATTGAGCATATCTATTTATATATCTGCAAAAGTCATAACTTAGTATACCAAACTGCAAAATCATAATGGCAATTATAGAGACTTCTATCTTTTTTTTTGAATCTCAAAGTAGCAAAGTATTTATTTACAAAATTCACAGTTTCATAGGGAATGCCCTAGCTGTCAAGTGGTTAGGACTCCATGTTTTCACTGCAGGGTCACAGGTTTGATCCCTGGTACAGGAATTAAGATCTCGCAAGCCATACAGAACAGCCAAAAAAAAAAAAAATACAATTTCTTAGAAACAGCTTTGCTCTATGCACATAAACTTTACAATTATATTAAACCATATAAATTATGGTGTCTGGCCTTGCCGAAGCCAATGTAAGGGGCTTACTTTTGAGCACCATCTTTCCCTCCCCTCACTCCACTAGACACCAAAAAAGAGCCCCTAGATGAGCCCTGCCTAATATGTATAAAGAAACTGAGTGTAGCTGCCCAGCTCAGTCTAATACAACAACCAAGATGTCTTGACCTCTTAGACACTACCCACAGGGATAAACCTCTTAAAAGAGCAGAAAAGAAATCAAGGAAATAGAAATTGAGATGAAGGTTAAATGCCTTCTGGAGGTGTCACCAATGAACCTTCTAGAAGCAATCTAGCAATCACCAGGTAGAGTAAATGTACCAAACCATGATACTAACAACAACACAATTTTGTAAAGAGTGAAATACATGCTTACAGCTGTATTTTTGCCTCAACTTCATTCTCATGGAAAGCTATGTTTTATACTAATATAATCCTTGGTCAATTGACTAATGCTTTAATAAGCCAGAGCTCATGGCCAACTAAAGGAAATAACTGTCAGGTGTTAAAAGTATCTTTCAATAAAGAATACTTATAATAAAACAATACCACTTTAATATATAATTTTCACAGCATAATTTCTAAATAAAATATAATGTGTTATGGTTGGAAATGAGTAAACTGCCTTAAGTCAGGAAAGAATATAAAGCATATACTTAAAATACTTTAATATTTCATTAATTTTATTTTTTAACTGAGTTAATGTCTAGAATAGTTTTACATATTTCACATTTATGTTAAAAAACTGGGTAAAGCCTTAAGGATTAACAGGAAAAATATAAAGAAAGATAATACAAGCAATATCTCACAACCCACAGTACTCTGTCAATTTGTCAATGTAGATGAAAATATCACTTTTACCATATCTTCATATTAAAATTAAATTTTAATATGTCATTATGAACAGAAGGAGCATATAAAACTGGCTTGAGAGTTTTCTACATTTTCTACCTTTAACTTCTTGGTTATGGCAATTCATGCTAAAAGTCAAATGAAATTCATTCAGATTTCTAATCATTCTTTTGCTTTTTACTATATTCTGGCATTTAAAAAAAACAAACAGTTTAGATTTTTGTAATGATTTATGAAGCATAGAAAAGTTTCAGAGAGCATCCAATGACTATAGTTTGAAAGTTAAAGAAACAAGGAAATGAACATAATATTCTCAAGTTTAAAATAGTTATATTTGACACCCCCTCAAGTCCCAGCCCAGGTACTCTATCAGTCAAAAAAAATCACAGCTTTCCTCTCCTCTATATTAACATCAATATGGTAACTATATTTTTTTACTGGGTTTTCCATTTTCTGGATTAACCACAATTACTTCATTAATAATTATAAAATTTAAAAATTATAGAAAATTCATGTAACAGCTGTTTTCATCAATGGCTTGAAACTCTGCAGTTGACACTACTCCTTTCTGCCAAGTCTATAAATCTAAAAAAGAAGGGCCAAATGAATCCTGCAAAATCTGTCAGTTGCTCAATGTATACAAAAAAAAGCATCTACTCATTCTCAGCTATGTACCAAAGTTGTAAGTTACTTTGAATTATTCTATAGCACACTTCTGAATTCCCACATTTTAGTTTTCTTCTTAAAGAGCTGGTGGTACTTACCAGAGTGGGTCCTGAGGTGTCCTGTGAGGGCGTCCCTTCTTCTACAGGCATAGCTACAGAAAGGACATTTGAACGGCTTCTCTCCAGAGTGTAACTTTATGTGTCTCAGAAGGTTGCCCTTCTGAGTAAAAGAAGCTCCACACTGGTTACAATGGAAGGGACGTTCACCTGCAGAAGGGTAAAGAAGTGGGGAAGATCAAGTAGGTTATGTGCAAGTGACTAATTGGCTCTACAATGTTAACCAGAGTCAGTTCTCTATGCTGAGAATGTCTATCTCCCTCCTCTGTCCTCTACACCTTTATCTTCCTCGAATTTGCTTTGCTAATACCAGAGTCCCAAACTTTAGGTCAAGTGCCATTTCCTTTCTTTATATAAATTTTACAGGATTCTTGTCACTAACTGGAAAGAAAAACAATCAAAATATTGGCCACTGGTTGAACAACTGGTTTTACAGGTTGTTTTACATACAATATTTCAAACCACAGGATGGCATTACTAATTTGGTATTAATAACTTCAATTTACAAATAAACAAATGGAAGTTCAATTATCAAAGCATCTGATTATAGTCACAGATAATAAGGACTGGAGCTGATCGTGACTCTTGGTCAATCTGACTGCAAAATCTTGCTCTCTTTATTGTACCATGTTATCTCTTTAAAAAAAAAAATGACAGAAACTTTGAGCTGAAAAGGACCTATGGTCTAACTCCCTGATCATTTTCTTATCAGGGGGCCAAAGACGTTCAATGAATGAACTGGATTACAAAGCTCATTACCACAAAAATCTCAAAATAGAGCTTAGGTCTATTGATTTTCCCAGTCACTAACAATAAAACCTGTGGCAAAATTTCCTGATAGAATCAGAAAAAATCCAAAGAAAATTATTTGGATATTTCCTGTACATATATTCTCTTTTTCTTGTGAAAATAACTTATTTGATGGGAACATTTTCTACTATTACTGATATTGCTCTAAAATTGTTTAAGCCAGAATTATCTGTTGTCTGTCAACCAATAGCCATCAACTGGCTGTCAACAGAGTTATCAAAGGTAAAAACATGTAGTTTGGTGAGGGTGTGAAACTGGCAAGTAGGATCATCATGAACTACCCCCTTTAAATATGTCTATCTTAAGATAGATATAAAATAAATTATAAATATATAAACACAAATATGTTAAAACTCAACACTAGAATAAGAATTAAATTAAAAAACAATTCCCTTTTGGTTGAACTAGATAAACCATGTCTGTACTTGAGGTTAGATAATGATGATGATTTTAATAGTTCTCAAAAAATTTTACCCTGAATTGCCATGTTTCTCATCCTTAGCTGAAACATTCATAATAACAGTAAACAATGAAACTACAATATATTTGGGAGAGGCCTTTAAAATAATACAAACTCAACGATTCTTTTTTTATTAAAGAAAGCTAGGAGGAATAAATAAACTATGGTCATCTTCTAGCAGTTACCACTGCACATTCTGTCATATAGATTATAAAGCCTAAAGAAAAATTGACAGATCAGATGTATCTTGAATTCTGTAGTTCTTGCTCATTTTGGAATTTAAAGAGATATATACAAAAAGAAAAGTAACTCGTGTGTGTGTGGGTAGCAAAGTTTTAGGTTTTTTTCTTTGGAGATCTTATGATGTAAGTTTACAAAAAGTCCCTATATTGATGGTTGAAAAAGAATTATCCAAAATGTTAAAGTTACCTTAAATTTTATCTAGTTTGTTTGATTCATTTGGTAAAACTGAAAAATTAGCACTAAATACAGGTTAAAATGGAGACATTTAACCTAAAACCTCTCATATGATATCTTATAAATTAATCAAAGTTTAAAAGTAAATCCAATTTTGGTAAATATTTTTTAAATTTTATACATGCAGACATACACACATATACAACTTAATTCTTTGACTTTTTTCAATGGAATAACAGCCTAAAGGTTTTTAAAATCAGAATATTCTACTCCCCACTCATGTCATGGAATTAGTAATAAAAAGGAAAGAGGATTTTATTATTGAAATTAACTTTTTAGAGAGTAAAAAATAATAGCAAATGCAAATTACACATTTTAATAAAAATATTTAACTTTTGAAATCTATGTAAGGCTTCTCAGGCAATAACAAATTAGTACTCAATAACTTTAAAACAAATTAATATTTTGAACAAAAATACCTGAAATCACATTTGCCTTGGGAAAATACTCCTGGTAGAATGCTAAATTTGATTTTATTTAAGCCTCCTACAACCTTTGAGTTGAAATATTTTAAAATCCCTAATTTAGGTTACTGAATTCATCATTCAAAATAATGCTAATCTGAAAAATAACAGTAAGGATCACTTTTTAAAAATAACTATTAATTCTCTTAATTATGAGACTAATGACAGGATAATTTAGTTGTTACATTTACAAAATACTCCAGATATCCTCAAATATTTTTAATAAGAATTATTTCTGTATTTATATGACCATCTTAAAGGGGCAGGTGAAATGTCTAATTACAGCCAGAAACATTGCCCTGCTGCTGAGTAAGTCTTAGTGAGAAGGCGTTTGCTAATTCTGTTCCCATGGCCATGGGAAGGGAAGAAAGAGGCACGAAGAAGGTAATGGTCATGAGCCGATTTTTGGTAACAGCAAAGAGACTATGGTAATAATGCACTTTGATTTCAAGCAAATGAAGCTTTGAGAAATAATGATTTTCCTGGCCTACAGATTACAGAGATATGTGTAAAATTATCTGATAATTAACTGAAAGGTTCAGTTGACTAACTGTATTGTCTGTGTAACTTGAAACAATACATCTCAGTTATTTGTTAATAACTTGTTTTTCTTTTAATACACAGACTGAATCAATTGGTCCTTTTCAAGTTGGCTTAAATATATATTAAATATTCAGTCAGTTCAGTCGCTCAGTCATGTCTGACTCTTTGCGACCCAAAGAACTGCAGCAGGCCAGGCCTCCCTGTCCATTACCAACTCCCAGAGTCAACTAAATTGTCTAAAAAATATATATTAATCACATTCTTCACATGTTAACAAAAACAACTTTCAGGAGAAATTTAAAAAGTTACTAAACACGTCAGTAACACTATAGAGTAAGTTCAATTCAAAAACATTAACTAGGCTATTGTATCTGTGATAATATTCCAATAGGTGGGCAATGAAGTCTGGATTAAGAACTCTGGATTCAGGAGAATAATTAGGATATAGTCATATAGCCACATTTTTGTTCATTTCCATCCTAAATTTGTTTCATTATTTTAAACCAATCTACTCATCTAGTCAAGGACCATTTTTATTCACTGAGTGAAGTTATCTACTATTCTTATTATGGAATAAATTATATTTCAATATTTTATGTATTTTCATAAACAAATTTCTATATCTGTGTTTATTCAATTGAAATGCAATTATACATGCATCAGTTTACTTTGGTGAATCAAAGGCAGAGGGTATGCCTGTGCTGGCTGGAACCACCACCTACAAATATGAAAAATCCCAACTACATGTAGAGAGGGCTTTGGAGCAAGAGAATGGCTCCACAAAGCTGCAATGGACAAAATATGGCATTGAAAACTTAAGTTACAAAGATGGGAGTACTCTACCCCAAAGAGAGGCAAAATTAAGAATATTCTATATTTATAGTGTTTGTATCAATTTGTGTTCATGCATGAATTGATTTATTACCCCTACTTTTTTTCTTCTCACTTCATTCCCAGTGAAGAGTGCCTGGAGTATCCGATGACAATATTACCTGATTACCTACTAAAGTAGCAATACCAAAGAGGTAACACCGAGCCATTAGTAAGGCACTGGAATTGACACTTTAGTAGAGTATGAAAGAGGAAGAAAAAGAAGTGAATTAGAGCTGATACTCCATGTTATTTTAATAAATTGGGTGATTGTGTATTTTTTCAACTATCAATTTTATATTAAACATTCTGTGAGCTAAAAACACAGACGCTTATGTTTCTCAAAGGGATTTAAGGATTGAAGACAGTGTCCTTTATACTAGCAAGCTATAAATAGTTGGTGAAAGGGGGAAGTTCTAAAATGAAGATAGTTCATCAAATTAAGGAGAAAATATTTGCTTAATGTCTATATTTCAACTACATTTTTTGCCAAGCTAAAGAAACACAAATAGACTTTCTATTCTCACAGTGCTAAAATAGAATTGAAAATGTCATGACCCACTAAGAAACATAAACTGGGTCATCAGAAATATACATAAAAATGGCTAATTTAAAGACACAACACAATTTCATGGTTAACAATGTATGGCAGGCAGCCCAAGCACCTCTATGAATTGTTAGTAACTTTTAACAAAAAACTACCCAGATCTGAGAAAAGTGTAAAAATTTCCCAATACTCTAATAAATATTTATTAATATTAAAAATTCATAGAGTTTCAATAATATTTTTAAAAGTCTTTTTAGGCTATTTTCCTTGCCATTACCAGCTGAGTGAATATTGTATTCTGAGGACTCATGGAAATCTGTGTAACTATTTAGAAATAGTTTGCTGGTGGCTCAGACAGTAAAGCATCTGCCTACAATGTGAGAGACCTGGGTTCAATCCCTGGGTCAGGAAGATCTCCTGGAGAAGGAAATGGCAACCCACTCCAGTATTCTTGCCTGGCAAATCCCATGGACGGAGGAGTCTGGTAGGCTATAGTCCATGGGGTCGCACAGAGTTGGACATGACTGAAGCGACTTAGCAGCAACTCTACTTTACTACAGTAAATATCAAATGGACAGTACAGCAGGTGGGTAATTATTTCTGTATTTATAAACCAACAATCCTCATGAAAGTCACTGTAGATACAGTGAAACATCAATTAACCTAAATTTTCAACAGAGTACACTCAGATTTAATGTTCTTAACTCAGACCAAAAAAGGTTTATTAAAAATGTTACAAAAATTTTTAAAATATATTTTCAGCCTTAAAATGAATACTATTTGCAATTCAACTGAAAAGTCACTCTACTAATTTTATTTAGTTTCTACGTTGCTAGGTGTGAGATGGAGACATCCCAAAGTGTGTTATCTCCCTCAATATAATCTCTCTGAGATGATGGGTACATCATAACTTTGTGGATCTCTTCTTTTAGAACTGCAGTTAGAATAACTTCATGAGCACAGAAACAAAGTAGACTCATATTTTATAGCCTTTTTCTTTTTTCTTATCAAATATGATACTTAGCTTGATCTTTTAATTTTTTCCACGAGACATTTCTAACAATTAAAAGAAAAACCATCTTCACTAGTAATACAAATATTACAATAAATTCTAAAAAATATTTTAAAAATATGATGCTATTTAAAAAGGAAATTTAAAAAAAAGTAAAAATGTAACTGACTGTATGGTTGGATAAGAGTGTAGGCCTTGAAACTGATGATTTCGATTAAGGTAACAGTGATTCTGTTGTGTAGTTTCTCACTATAATGAAACTATCAGCCTTAGAGTATTGATATATGAAGCACAGAATATTTGAACAAAACCACTTTGGACATCAGGAAACACTGAGCCTAGCCTGAAAATGCTCTTAACTACATAACGGATGATGGATACATCACTTAACTATTTTGGGCTTCATTTTCTTCATGTGTAAATGAGAAGTTTGGACTAAGAAGACGTCAATGTTCCCAGGATCTCTCATGTTTTAAGCATCTACTTACTAAATTGATTACTTTAGAAGTCTTTTAAATCAATGTCTTTACTGTGATTTATCTCTCTTCCAAAAATTTTAAAATTCTGAGTGTATGACTTATTACTATTTTTCTCTATAATACCTCTCTGAATTAACATTAAAGCTATCATTAAATCAAATTTCATATGAATTTGAAACTTTTTAAGAGTCAGTGATCCACCTACCTTATCACAGTATCATTTCTTGTATTTATATCAAAAAGAACTTAAAATTTTTACCAAAGGATTTAAAGAGGTTTAAATAAGGCCTTCTCACTGAGTTGGTTGTTCACATTACTCAGATGTCTAAAAGTATATTAATCTGAGGCCCTTTTTCCTCACCTGATTCTATGATACACATTCCTACCACCCTTTGTTACATTCTACACCATGTTATCTCCTTGCAGGAGTTACATTTAACAGTTACAGGGAAAGGGTGACATCCTGGAACTGGGGAAAATAAGTATCTGCCTCCTACACAGACCCATGGAAGGCAAAGACTGATTGAAAACTGTATTTTAAGAAGTTAATTAGATAAGGTGAAAATGATCCACTCTTATATAAATGTATGAGGACCACATTATAGGATAAACATTTAGCTAGCAAACTCTATTCTCTGCACATGGGTATGGTAAAATATGTATAGGAGTACAAAAAAATCAAGTTACACAATGAAATTCTCCTATACCTTTTGAACCCTCATCATATTATTGCTATATTAAGAACTGTGAAACTGAATCCCAAACTTCTTTTTGATATGCTATTCAGATCTGAAGGCTGGAAGTCAAGACCCAGGCTACTTGCTGCTTTTCAGCAATCCAATACTAGCAGAATTCTGAAAAAGGAGTTTCACCATTGCCACCCCTGAATAAAAAGGAAAGAGAATAGATGTCAGGTAATATCAACATCAGATGTCACAGGCAGTCATCAGGTTATTCTTTCAGCTGCTTACCAGTGTGACTCCTTTTATGTACCATAAGCACATTGGGCCCAATGCAAACCATGCCACAGACGTCACATTTCAGTTTACCATTCGGAAGCCGGATTCCTCCCTCGCCTTGAAGCTCCTGGACTTTCCTGTTGTCGGCCACCTCGCTGCTTTCAATTAGGGGTTCTTCTAGGCTGCTACCCTCATCATGGCCCCTGATCTCATCTTCGCGGCTCAGGGGTTTCCTGTCACACTCTTCATCACTCTGCATTTCTAGCTTTACTGAATTTGCTGTAATTTAAAGAAGAAAGGAAGACATTTTGAGTGCATGTTATGTGTAGTCACCTACACCTCTTTCCCACACACTGACATTCTATTAACATGGTTGGAAATTCTGTAGAATACAGCATATGCTCTAAAGAATAAAGTTCATTCCTCAGGCAACGTTGTATGTGCTTTGCTCCAAGGTATTCCAGTGAAGCTTCGGTATGAAAGTGAAGATGACCTATGGAAGCTCAAGGTAAACAGAATTATGCTTTAGTTTTACACACGTTTTTCTTTAATTCAGGGGTACACTTTTCAAACAAGTCCTTAAACAACTGGTACTGTTAGACTTTTGAGTTTGTCACTACAGTGACTAAGACTGAGACAGGATTAAGAAAAGGACAAGATGAGATACTACTTAACCCACTGAGCTACACCTCTTCTTAACATAACTATATACACACACACACACACACACACACACACACACACACACACACGCACGCACACACAATTCATACTCTCTGTTTTCCATTAGAGCACTTGTGTAAACCTGCCTTGGAAATGAGCAAGAGAAACAACTCGGGATGTTAAGCCAGCAAATGTCTTAGACACACGAAGTCACCCAGGCAAGGCAAATATTCTAAAAATCAGACTAAATACATGCAGTCAGTTGAGAGCTATAGAGATGAAGGGCAGAGTGCACAGAACTCACATGCTCTTAAGCTACTCTGCTTTTTTATTTCCTGTGTGAAAAAAGTTCTCCATAGAACATCAAATCAAAGTATTCCAGCTTTAATCTATGCACACCAAAAAGCAGTGAATGACAGGAATGGCATAGCATGCATGCACGCACTTGTGACTGTTAAGAAATTTAATGCCTTCTGTTTGCTGTTTTTGGATCATCCCACAGAAAAGTTGGAATTTTGTTAGCACAGCCCTCATGCTGGATTGCTGACAGAGTCCTTTCACAGAGCAGAAGCAAGCTTTAAGAGAATACCAGGTTTTATCCACTGATCTTGAAAATTTCTCAAGAAACCATATCAAAGTTACTAAGCAAAACAAATTATTTGGTATTACTTGAATAGAGGAAATATTTTCATAAAAAGGAAGTACATTTTTTTTTTACTGCAATTGTTTTCTTAGAGAAACCACCCCTTCTCTGCCTCGTTGTTACTTCTTATGATAGGTAGCACATACTGTCAAAATGACTCCTCCATACTCCCTCCATGGAACTCCCCTGTGAACCACAGGCAGTGTGGTACAACGTGGGGATCGCTAGATTTAGTTAGGAGAACCGGCTTTGACATTTACTGCAGTATAATCTTGAACCAGTTATTTAACCTCTGAATCTTATGTTTTTCATTTACAAAGCGGAGATGAATTCAGATTATAGAATAAAGTTTAAGCACAACAGCTTAGCTATTAAGAGCAAAGTTCTAGGAGTGTCACGTTGTGCATATTACTAAGTTCTCCATGTCCTCTACAAAATTGGGATGATAATGGCACCCACTTCCTAGGACAGATGTAAGCATTAAATGTCTAAATATAAAAAATGGGCTTACTATTATTTTGCTTTGGACAAAAGTGCTCTTTTTATTCCAAAAGGTTTTGTAAAGATCAATTAACAGTATGCAAACTAACCTAATAACTACAAAGGGATATACAGCCTTCTTGCCTCATCTCTAATAGAATACGTACATCTTGGGTTTTACCCCATTTACAAATTAGCACTGCTTTACTGGGTTTTGAGAAGAGTATGGACAATATTTTTCCATCTTAATATTTCCAATATGCTAAGACATTTGTGGCATACAAGAGGTATTTCAGTTAGTATTCCCTGAAGCATTTAAATAAAATGATTAAGAATTTTCTTTCTTTAAGGTATTTTCTTATATGTTTAAGGAATTCATTAACAAAGTAACAAAAAATTAATTATCATAAAGGATTAGTTTTAGAAAAGGCAGAAGAACCAGAGATCAAACTGCCAACATCCACTGGATCATCAAAAAAGCAAGAGAGTTCCAGAAAAACATCTACTTCTGCTTTATTGACTATGCCAAAGCATTTGTGTGGATCACAACAAATTCTGGAAAATTCTGAAAGAGATGGGAATACCAGACCATCTGACCTGTCTTCTAAGAAATCTCTATGTAGGTCAGGAAGCAACAGTTAGAACTGGACATGGAACAACAGACTGATTCCAAATTGGGAAAGCAGTACGTCAAGGCTGTATATTGTCACACTAATTATTTAAATTATATGCAGAGTACATCATGAGAAACGCTGGGATGGATGAAGCATAAGCTGGAATTAAGAATGACAGGAGAAATATCAATAACCTCAGATATGCAGATGACACCACCCTTATGGCAGAAAGTGAAGTAGAACTAAAGAGCCTCTTGATGAAAGTGAAAAAGGAGAGTGAAAAAGCTGGCTTAAAACTCAACATTCAGAAAATGAAGATCATGGCATCTAGTCCCATCACTTCATGGGAAATAGATGGGGAAACAATGGAAACGGTGAGAGACTGTATTTTTCTGGCTCCAAAATCACTGCAGATGATCACTGAAGCCATGAAATTAAAAGACGCTTGCTCTTCAGAAGAAAAGTTATGACCAACTAAAATAAGATGTTAAAAAGCAGAGACATTACTTTGCCAACAAAGTTCTGTCTAGTCAAAGCTATGGTGTTTCTGGTAGTCATGTATGGATGTGAGAGTTGTACTATAAAGAAACCTGAGCACCGAAGAATTAATGCTTTTGAACTGTGGTATTGGAGAAGACTCTGGAGAGTCCCTTGGACTGCAAGGAGATCCAACCAGTCCATTCTAAAGGAAATCTGTCCCGAATATTTGTTGGAAGGACTCATGCTGAAGCTGAAACTTCCAATACTTTGGCCACCTGATGCGAAGAACTGACTGATTTGAAAAGACCCTGATGCTGGGAAAGATTGAGGGCAGGAGGAGAAGGGGATGACAGAGGATGAAATGGTTGGATGGCATCACCGACTCAATGGACATGAATCTGAGTAAACTCCAGGAGTTGGTGATGGACAGGGAAGCCTGGAGTGCTGCAATCCACGGGGTCACAAAGAGTCAGACACGATTGAGTGACTGAAGTGAACTGAACTGAGCTGAAAGGATAAAAAATGAAAATTATGTCCTCTTCTACCTAAAGTTCACCTATTCCTCAGTACTGGTCTTAAAATCAACCATAATCCTTGTCTTCTATTTAGAACTGTGTATGTACATGTATGTGTATACATGTGTATATACAGGTCGCTCTTTTTACACAAATTGAGCTGACTTTAACTTTCCTTTCTTCAGTTAATAATATCTGTTCAATATTTTCCACATTAGTACAAAGAAATCCAGGCTGCCCAGGTGGCTCAGTGATATAAAGAATCCTTTGCAGGAGCTGCAGAAGATGTGGGTTCCATCTTCGAGTCGGGAAGATTCCCTGTAGAAGGAAATTGAAACCCACTCTACTATTCTTGCCTGGGAAAACCCATGGACAGAGGAGCCTCATGGGCTATAGTCCACGGGTCACAAAAGTGTCAGATACAACTGAGCAACTGAGCACACAGGCACAAACACATAAATCTGCACTGTTCTATTCTAATACCTGCATAAAATCTATTTTACAAACATAATATATTCACCCATGCTATTATTTCTTCAGTGCTATTATAGACATTATTATATCATATACCACACAAAACTGTTAATCTGGTAAAAACTAGTTATTTTACTTTAGACTTTTAATCTGCATTTTTTATTGTGAATGAAGTTGGGTATCTTTTCCATGTTTAAATGTATTCTCTCATCTTTTTTTTTTTTTAGAAATGCCTATCAAAATTCTTTGCCCATTTTCCCACTGGGTTGTCAGCCTTTCTCACTGAATTTAAATGCTTTATATACTAAGGAATTTAGCCCTGTATCTGATATGTTTTGCAAAAACTTTGGTATATCTTTTTAGTCCAGGGTATTTTTTTGGCATGTATGTTAGATTTTTTACATTTTGAATTTTAACATTTTTGTTAAACATATTTAAGCCATAACAATTATGACTTCTGGATTCTGTATCTTGCTTCAATAGTTTTTCCATATTCCAAGAAATTCTTCCATTTTTTGCTGAGAAGGAAAACTTTTCTAATCAGTGTAAAAATACTATCATTTACCCTACATAGTCCCATGTTTCATTTGTAACTGTCACATAAAGGAAAAATTAAGGAAGAAAGAAAACAAATGAAAAATATGACTTAATGTAGCATGATTTCATATACCAGCCTGTAAGCAAATTTTCCGGCACATTAAAGTCATGTACTAAAGATCACAAATTTCACGGCAATGCTATCACTTATATTCTTGAACTACTCATCAACATCTGATAAGCTGCCTTTAATGAGTATAAAGTCTACCCACATTTCATTTCAGGAACTGAAGAAATGCATATCTAAAAGAGGTTAAGTCTGAACATACGGGCCTCTTCAATTTCAAAATAGTACAAAATTATGACATGATGTTCTACTAAATTATCATCTTTTCCCTAGTGAGAATATTAGAATATGGAGAGTAAAACAACATTAAGCATTAGTAAAAATGTCATTTAACAATTTTTCATGGCTCCCCTGCTGGCTCAGTGGTAAAACAATCTGCCTGCCAATGCGGAGACATGGGTTTGATCTCTGGTCCAGGAAGATCACACATGCAACAGAGCAGATAAGCCTGAGTGCTGCAACTATTGAGCCTGTGATTAAGAGCCTAGGAACCCCAAATACTGAGCACCCACAGGCCACAACTACTGCAGCCTATAAGTCCTAGAGCACATGCTCTGAAACAAGAGATGCCATCGCAGCGAGAAGCCTGTGCATTGCATCTAGAGGGTAACCTCTGCTTGTGGCACCCAGAGAAAAGCCCATGTAGTAACGAACCCAGCAGTAAAAAATAAATAAAATTTAAAATAGTTTAAAAAGTCCAGTTTATGAGATACTACCATTATGGTTAGAACTTTCTTTTCTATCTACAGAAGAACATACTTGAGATGAATATTCAAAAGCATATATTTACTAGAACTAAATATAAAAGAAGTGGTAAACTATAGTAAAAAAAAATCTAAGATAAGAAAGCTTTCTAAAGTGAACAATGCAAAGAAATAGAGGAAAATAATGGAATGAGAAAGAATAGAGATCGCTTCAGGAAGATTAGCAATACCCAGGGAACATTTCAGGCAAAGATAGGCACAATAAAGGACAGAAATGGTATGGACCTAACAGAATTAGAAAAAATTAAGAAGAGGTGGATAGAATACAGAGAAGAGCTATACAAAAAAGGTCTTAGTGACCTGGATAACCATGATGGTGTTGATCACACACCTAGAGCTAGACATCCTGGAGTGCGAAGTCAAGCAGGCCTTAGGAAGCATTACTAGGAACAAAGCTAGTGGAGGTTACAAAATTCCAGCTGAGCTAATTCAACTCATAAAAGATGATGCTGTGAAAGTGCTGCTTTAAATATGCCAGAAAATTAGGAAAACACATCAGTGGCCACGGGAATAGGAAAGGTTAGTTTTCATTCCAAACCCAAAGAAGGACCATGCCAAAGAATGTTCAAACTACCACACAACTGCATTCATATCACATGCTAGCAAGCTGATGCTCAAAATCCTTCAAGCTAGGCTTTAACAGTACGTAAACAGAGAACTTCCAGATGTACAAACTGGATTTAGAAAAGGCAGAGGAACCAGAGATCAAATTGCCAACATCCACTGGATCATAGAAAAAGCAAGTGAATTCCAAAAAAACATCTACTTCTGCTTCATTGCCTATGCCAAAGCCTTTGACTGTATGGATCACAACAAACTGTGGAAAATATTCAAGAGATGGGAATCCCAGACTACCTTACCTACTTCCTGGGAAACCTGTATTCATGTCAATAAGCAACACTTAGAACTAGACATGGGACAACAGACTGGTTCAAAACTGGGAAAGGGGTATGTCAATGCTGTATAGTGTCACCCTGCTTATTTAACTTATATGCAGAGTACACCATGCAAAATGCCAGGCTGGATAAAGCACAAGCTGGAATCAAGATTGCTGGGAGAAATACCAATAACCTCAGATATGCAGATGATACAACCCTATGGCAGAAAGTGAAGAACTAAAGAGCCTCTTGATAAAAGTGAAAGAGAGTGAAAGAGCTGGCTTAAAACTCAACATTCACAAAACGAAGATCATGGAATCTGAACCCATCACTTCATGGCAAACAGATGGGGAAACAAGGGAAACAGTGAGAGACTTTATTTTTGTGGGTGCCAAAATCACTGCAGGTGATGACTGCAGTCATGAAATTAAAAGACACTTGCTCCTTGGAAGAAAAGCTATGACAAACCTACACAGCATATTAAAAAGCAGAAACATCACTTTGCCAACAAAGGTCCATATAGTCAAAGCTAAGGTTTTTCCAGGAGTCTAGTAAGGATGTGAGAGCTGGATCATCAAGAAGGCTGAGTGCTGAAGAAGCGATGCTTTCAAACTGTGGTGCTAGAGAAGACTCAATGAGAGTCCCTTGTACAGCAAGGAGATCAGACCAGCGAATCCAAAAGGAAATCAACCCTGAATATTCACTGGAAGGAATGATGATGAAGCTAAAGTTCCAATACTTGGGCTACCTAATGCGAAGAGCTGACTCACTGTAAAAGACCCTGAGGCTGGGAAAGATTGAAAGCAGGTGGAGAAAGGGACGACAGAGAATGAGATGAATGGATGGCATCACCGACTCAATGGACATGAGTTTGAGCATATTTCAGGAGACAGTGTTGGACAGGGAAGTTTGGCATGCTGCAGTCCATGGGGTTGCAAAGATTTGGACATAACTTAGTGACTGGACAACAAAACTATAGTAATCTTTTCTCTAATGATATTATACTCCGAGGAATTATATGTTTGCCTTTATGAATATATACACTATTTCTATAGTAAATAATAATTCATATTTATTGATATAGTAAATCAATAAAATGCAACATATTTTAATATATACATGGCATAGATTTTTTCATAAGTATGGTGGATGTGCTTAATCACTCAGTCATGTCCAACTCTTTGAGACCCCATGGGTTGTAGCCCACCAGGCTCCTCTCTCCATGGGGATACTTCAGGCAAGAATACTGGAGTGGGTTGCCATTCCCTTCTCCAGAGATCCTCCCATCCCAGGGATCGAACCCAGGTCTCATACACATCAGGCAGATTTTTTTACCATCTGAGCCACCATGGGAGCTAAGTATGGGGGTCTACTGTACAAATAAAATTCCATTCTAATTAATTTTTAACTCATCTTACCAAAATTAAGTTGAAATTCTAAGATAAAAGTGATTACTTAAAATGATCAGAATTTTAACTATTAAAGGAAATATTTTTCCTACTCAAAGAACCTACAAGATATTCTCTTATTATTCATTTTTACTACTTAGGGTTTTTCTAATTAATCTAGAGCATCTAATATTTTAACTATTAATGATTAAATTTGTGTTTGGTAAATGTATACTCTAACTTATAAATTATATAATGACTGTAGTGACATGAAGTTACTATAAATTAATTGCTTGAATAAAAATCAAAGTACTGGCACTATCAAATTTTTGAAATTAAACTTTAACTCTTTATCATATAGCATTCCTTTTATAATTTGATTAAAAGAAAGGAATTCTAATACATGGCTAATTTCTTCTAAGATAAGAAAATGTTAGTATAAATTAAATCTTATTACTATATATCAACAATAAGAATTACTTTTCAAGCTTATTTTTTTGCTACAAATTGAAGAAGGCAAAAATCAAGCATATCCATGTGAAATTATATACATTTTTATATACTGAGAAGCATTAACAGTTTAATGAAATCAATATTTTGTCAGAATAATTAGCAATGAAAAAAGGATGTGAAATAAGATTTTAATTGATCAATTTGTTCTTTGTTATTCAATATTGTAGCCACAAATAACTATGATATATAGATAGGTGAATATTTTCAATGAAAAAATAAAATGTTTATTATAGGTATATATTTTTTTCCTCTAACTTGAAGGAGTTGATACAGCTCACAGTTTTAAATAAAGAAGAGTCAAATTTTAAAGTATCAAAAAAAGTTACACTGAATCTTTGTTACACTGATTATTTTAGTACACTTGGAGGTTTGTAAGCACAATTAAAGGATAATAACTGTTGACTGAAAAGACATTTATAATAGTTTTTTATAGAGAAAGCTTTGACTATATTTCAGGATAAAATATTCCACATATGTAGTTATGAAAAAAATTTGCTTCATAATGCAAAAATGTTTAAGGATTAAAGATTTATCCCCTTCTTTATGCTTTCCAACTACTATTCTTGAACTTTAGGATACAGCTTACAGATTCTATAAAAATGCATGTTTTAACCACCTCCGTTTACATGAGATCACCCCAATGCCAAAAAGTAAAGAGAGTCACATAAGAGCTCATAAATGATTCCCAGGCCACACAAATTTCAATAATAAAAGCTTTTTCAGTAACCATACTGGATTGTCTACACTCAAAGCCTTTATAATTATCAGTTTCAAGATACATACTACTAAATGGATAAAGTAACACTGGACTTGTCTTAAATTCAGTAGCATGGTATTAAAAAAAATGATAATCTAATAATGGTATTTACACAGCTAAACATATATAGATCATTGCTTTTTTTTTTTTAAAAAAAAGGCAGAAAACCAAATGGGGAAAAATAATGCTGTTTTGTGAAGCTGTTAAAACACATTATTTTAATTAAGTCTATTTCATAATGAAGTTTTCATTAACACTATCATCATCATCATCACTTTAAAAACTAAAGACAATTCAAAATCCAAATGTATACCACTTAAAAATGAAATGCACAATGCTGTTACATACATTAATAGACCTCACACAGTAGAGCTCATCCACTTCAATCAATAAGACACAAGGATCAAAATGAAATCTGTTTAAAAGTCATTGAGGAAGCAAATATTTATTATGTGCTGAATATTGTGTTGCCCCAAAAGTTTGTTTGCCATCGATACTTTGCAAAAACTGATTATGAAGGTTTAAGACTAAAAGCTGATAAATATTTTTCACTTAAGAAACCTGTATTAGCAGGATGGTATGTACCCAGCTCAATAAAGAGTTTATAAGTAAAAAGTACAGGAAATATTTTACTAGCATGTAATTTGGTTACATACTGAATTTATTGACCTAAATAGTACATAAATGTGAAGAGAATTTTCCTTAGAAATTCCTATTTTTTATTAATACAACCAAATTGCCAACTTACGTAAGATGGTAAGAGAGCATATGATTCTGCAATGTCTGGCACTTGATGGCTTCAAGTAAAATTCTCAGTTTCTTCTAGGGGGGAAGATCACATTTTTACACACATGGAGAAATATATTCAGTTAATTCTGAATTATAAAATTGAAGTAATAAATTATATCCTCATCTTTAGAATGAGCACTTCACAGATAATCCTATCATTTGTTAAGTGTCAAATCTTTGACAAATCATAGAAACCAGAACCTAAAATACCATTACTAAAATATTTTTAAAATCTAGATTAAACTTTATACAACTTAAAACTTTATTATTAGTATGACTTGATTCTATTCATCCATGAACAAATTATTGAAACTTCCTAGCCAGGAAAATAATGCAAAAGGATTCTGATTTATTTGCTGTATTTGAAATGATATAATATTTATCTTATAGAGTATTAAATAGGCCTTCTATCTTAATTACTATTCACTTAGTGATTTATTTCTGTTAAATTTCCAAATTATAACCTTCAACTCAATTTTTTTAAGGAAGTAAGTAGTCAACACTATGGGAGCTAAAGAAATATTTCTTTTGCAATGCTAATAATAAAAGATAGCTAAAATGCAATTCTTATCAAGTTGGGGGAAAAAATCTTTCAGGTGTGATATGTAAGGAGACTTTCATATGCTTGGTTTCTGTTGTGTGAACATTTAAGAGGACACTTATATTGTGTTATTACTTACAAGCATCAATTTCCCCAGGGCTATGCCAGATACTTGAAATGGTGTTAATCACATAATTGAATCAGTATGTCTATCTAATAATCTGTTGAAGTTGCCTCTGAGCTCATAGAACTCTCATTTAAACTTTCAAAACAGAAACACCAAACATGATTAAATTCATGTTAACAGACCAGCAGCTGTTTAAATAATATGTTAAAAAAACAAACTGTTTTCCAAACTCTGATGTAAAGCCACAGTTATTAACTAATGAACTTTCCAGCCATCTACACAATTAAAATCCTCACAACAAAAATTAAGGTATATGCAATCATTTTTCAAAATATTTCCTCAACAAAAATTTCACACAATATAAAAACTCTGTTCCTTTTAATTGGGAATAAATTAATACATACATTTTACAAAACAACTCCTTGATAGCATCCTTCATTTTAGTCCAGTTGAGTCGCTCAGTTGTGTCGAACTCTTTGCGACCCCATGAACCACAGCACGCCAGGCCTCCCTGTGCATCACCAACTCCCGGAGTCCATACAAACACATGTACACTGAGTCAGTGATGCCATCCAACCATCTCATCCTCTGTCATCCCCTTCTCTCCCTGCCCTCAATCTTTCCCAGCATCAGGGTCTTTTCAAATGAGTCAGCTCTTCACATCAGGTGGTCAAAGTATTAGAGTTTCAGCTTCAACATCAGTGCTTCCAGTGAACACTAAGGACTGATCTCCCTTAGGATGGACTGGTTGGATCTCCTTGCAGTCCAAGGGACTCTCAAGAGTCTTCGCCAACACCACCGTTCAAAAGCATCAATTCTTCGGCACTCAGCTTTCTTTATAGTCCAACTCTCACATCAATACATGACCACTGGAAAAACCATAGTCTTGACTAGACAGACTTTTGTGGACAAAGTAATGTCTCTGCTTTTTAATATGCTGTCTAGGTTGGTCATAACTTTCCTTCCAAGAAGTAAGTGTCTTTTAACTTCATGGCTGCAATCACCATCTGCAGTGATTTTGGAACCAGAAAAATAAAGTCAGCCACAGTTTCCACTGTTTCCCCATCTATTTGCCATGAAGTGATGAGACCAGATGCCATGATCTTAGTTTTCTGAATATTGAGTTTTAAGCCAATTTTTTCACTCTCCTCTTTCATCAAGAGGCTCTTTAGTTCTTCTTCACTTTCTGCCATAAGGGTGGTGTCATCTGCATATCTGAGGTTACTGATATTTCTCCTGACAATCTTGATTCCAGCCTGTACTTCCTCCAGCCCAGCGTTTCTCATGATGTACTCTGCATATGAGTTAAATAAGCAGGGTGACAATATACAGCCTTGATGTACTCCTCTTCCTATTTGGAACCAGTCTGTTGCTCCATGTCCAGTTCTAACTGTTGCTTCCTGACCCGCATACAGGTTTCTCAAGAGGCAGGTCAGGTGGTCTGGTATTGCCATCTCTTTCAGAATTTTCCAGTTTATTGTGATCCACACAGTCAAAGGCTTTGGCATAGTCAATAAAGCAGAAGTAGATGTTTTTCTGGAACTCGCTAGCTTTTTCAATGATCCGGCAGATGTTGGCAATTTGATCACTGGTTCCTCTGCCTTTTCTAAAACCAGCTTGAACATCTGGAAGTTTACGGTTGACGTATTCCTTAAAGTATTCATTTTAGAAATGGTTGGGCAAGTCCAGACACTTGTGTCACTAAAGTGCAGCTGAGGCATTTGGGGGTAGCATTCTAAGTCTGCACATCACATTACCTCATTTTCTTTAAGTCCCTGCTCTCTCTCTCTCTCTCCTTTCCCCAATATAGTTAGATTATATATTTCTTAAACCTACTAGAGTAACTTGATCAAGACAGTCCTGGTTCTGAAATACGATTACTATTCTAAAAGCACTGTAGAAGAAAATTACTCTGCACTTGATTGAAGGAAACCAGGGTCTTTACTTCCCTTTCTCCCACTTAACTAGTTCTAGGACCTTGGCAAACTTGTTTATTTTGACTCAGCCTCCTGCATCACCTGAAACATGGGAAAAATAACACTTGATGTTCCTGAAAACAGAAGCCTAGATCTCTACATTGAGGATTTAGAATCCTTTTAATAACTGTAATAAGAGAAAAATAATTTATAATTCTTACTGATTTAAAACAATTCACATTGTCTCATTGGATACTCAGAACCACAGCAGATTACAGGTTAGACAGACACAGATAAATGGAGGTTGGTTGCTAAGTAACATTCCCAAGGATGCTAAAGTAGTAAATTATATCAATGCAAGATCTTCTGCCTTTTGTCTTCGCCATCTTCTATGACACGATACTGCCTGTCCAATTAAGCAAGTAACTAATATTAGTGTTACATTTAGAAAAAATATCAGTCCTGAGCAAATAGATCTTCCAGATGCTATAAAACTATGCCCATCAGTTGAAGAGGATACCAGGAATTCAAGCCCACATTGGTCAGATAAAATAAAAACACGTTTCCATAAACTGAAGTACAGATGAATACTTTCACGTTCGGGAGGCTTGTGCCTACTCAAATGAAGCACTTTATCATTTGTAGATTCACTTTGGTCTCAAGGTAGGGACAGATTCTTGTGGTACAACAAGTTCCTGAAGAATCTGCCAATAATCAATCCTTTTCCTGATCCCTACTTTTTCTATATTCCCTGTCATGACTTACGGGTGGTAGGTAAAGACAGCCATTTGAGGAATAAGCCGCTATTATCAACTTTAATCTCTAAACCAACAGTTATAGAGGATGGCATTTTAGGACTTCCTTTGTGGTCACATTTTGACAGTCTTGTGTCAATTTTTGTTACAGAGATAAATCATATCTATGAGTAGCTCATGCAGTATTTCATTTACATTTAAAGAGATCGTCACAACAAAATAAATACCAAAAAAAGTACTCTACCTCCTTGAAAAAGTAAAACTAAGGAGCCGAGACTTGTGACCGCCGATGCTCTCCCCCAAGACACATGACCTTCTACAGCAGGCCCATCAGCAGACCACACACCTTTATTGATCAGCACAGTGGCACCACCACAGCCCAAGGATGAAGTTTCTATTTTCCGGCAATTAGTTCATGGGAAACGTACAACGTGGAGAAAATAAGCCTCGTTTAAACAAAAATGCCACAGGCAAACAAGAGTCTATCCGTTTATCCATCCTTTAAATAAATGACTGCATTTGTCAAGTCCCAGAGATTCAGTATCTGCCATGTCTTGCATATCCAACTTCTTTTTGTTGCATTTTAATGGGCAACATAGAACTCCTTTTAAATTGTCCATGTCCTCTCACCTGGAACAATTTCAAGTTGGGTCTCTCTTCAGGATTTTGCCACACTCCACACCCACCAATTCTCTTCCTAAAGCTGAGCTCATGTTACTCTTTTAAATGTTTTCTGTGACTGGACTGTTTGCTGCCTACAAATTAAGGACAAAGGTATCAGTGTGGACTTTAAGGACCTCCACTGCACAGTTCCATCATTGCTCTTGGTCCTATGTCCTATTACTCCCTTAGTCATTCATACTTTTTCCAGTCATTCTTACTGGAACTTATCCCATATATCCCTATTTACTTTTTTTTTTTTTTACTGATCCTTATTTTTTCTAGAGTCTTTCTCCTACTTCTATCAATGTCAGCCTATCATCAAAGCTCATTGTGTGTTAAGTCACTTCAGTCATGTCCGACTCTGTGTGACCCTATGGACTGTAGCCCACCAGGATCCTCTGTCCATGGGATTTTCTCCAGGCAAGAATACTGAAATGGGTCGCCATGCCCTCCTCCATGGGGTCTTCCTGACCCAGGGATCGAACCCAGGTCTCATGTCTCTTGCATTGGCAAGCAGATTCTTTACCACTAGCACTACCTGGGAAACCCCTCAAAGCTCACTTATCTTCTACATTTTTTTCATGAAGTATTCCCTGTGCAAAAAGATACATTACAGTGATTTCATTCATGTATTTGCCTTTAACTCTACATTCACTGATAGCTCAGCTGGTAAAAAATCCACCTGCGATGTAGGAGACCCCAGTTCGTTCCCTGGGTTTGGGAGATCTGCTGGAGAAGAGATAGGCTACCTATTCCAGTATTCTTGGGTATCCCTTGTACTCAGCTGGTAAAGAATCTACCTGCAATGCTGAAGACCTGGGTTCAACCCCTGGGTTGGGCAGATTCCCTAGAGAAGGGAAGGGCTACCAACTCCAGTATTCTGGCCTCAAGAAATCCATGGACTGTATAGTCCATGGCTTCACAAAGAATTAGACATGACTGAGTGACTTTCATTCATTACATTCCTTATGGTATGAGATTTTTTTTTTAAAAAAGAAATGCTTTATTCACAATTGTAAAACTGTCTTCCCCTTACATGCACTAGGTGCTCAATAAATGTTCATTGAACTCTTATTACAGCTGATTTACCTATCATACTTCTTTTTTTTTTAAGTTACAGAGACCACACATAATTATAATAGAACTAGGTATTAAACACAAATCAGCAACATAACATTAATTAAAGGGCCATTGCATAAAAGAAAAGACTTTAAGTGCATTACATGCATCACTGATATAATCATAACAGCTGCTCTGTGAAGTATATAATACTACCTTCATTTTACAGGTGAGAAAAACTAAAGCTCAAAATGGGTGAAGTAACTTGTCCAAGTAACACATCTATTCAAAGCCAGATCTGAAACTAGAACTGAGAACTAAAGACCACATTCTTGCTATTTCCCCTGTGTCATCAAAAGCAAAAGCAGTTACCAGTCAAGGAAAACAGGGATGCCAGTATGTTAAGGAAAAGTAACTTTGGATCAGTGTGTGCCATCTGCCATTTTCTCTACTGCATGTAGAACACAGGTGTAGTAGTTTGCCAGCTTTGAGTAAAGAGAAATTTGTCTGAGAGACTGTTCTGGAAGAAGACCAGCTTCCACTGCCAGATTTTCTGAGCATGGATTTTATTTCATATAAGAGCAATCTACTTTGAACTGGTGTTTGGCAAACCATCTGCTTAACATAACTGTGGGAGGTTTGTGAAGCAAATTATATTCTGAAATTCTCTCTTTAATAAGGGGAGTACAAGTATTCTAACCAAACTTCTATAAGAAATAAAATCATTACTATAAAGTCCAGCTGAGTGGGCATATTCTCGAAGGGATCCACACACGAGATTGCCAGAGGTCACTGAGGACACTTAAACCAGGTCAGAAGGCAGCGCTGCTGGCATGCTAAAGAGAAAGAGATAAGAAATGGAGCAGGGTTTCCATTACGGGGCAAGAATGACAGAGGAAAGAACCAGGGCCAGGAGATGCACTTCATCAGCTTTACTGAGTCTCCGAACAGAAGTGACAGAGGGACCCAACAGCTTTCCTACCCTGGGTTCAAGTGTCCCTGGGTGCCAAAACCCACAACAAACAACAAGCCTCCAGAAGTTCTTTCCCTGATGTTCTTTCATAAACACTTCACTATTTGTGTGAAATAAGGAGAGTCAATATTTGGCCATGAGATGCAGAGGACTGTTTGGTTTAAAATGTTAAATCAAGAAAATGTATCAAGTGGTAGCAAAAAAGAAAACTTATATTTGTGATGAAGAAAAATGAATCTGGACAATCACCCAGCAAATTTTATTTTCTACAGTGTAGTAGTGGCAATTTTTTCCTTTTTTTTGCAACGTTCATACCTGTTTCCAACCCATAATGAATAGACATTTTAGTCAGTCTTATAGAGTGAATCTGTTTAAAGATAAATTACAAAGCAGCAGAGGAGTATTAGGTGGGTCATAGAAATGCTGGATTAGAATACCTTTATTTAAGTACATATGTGAACATTAAGAAGTCATTGAGCAACTTCTCTGGTGGTCCAGAGGCTAAGATTCCATGCTCCCAATGCAGGGGGTCTGGGTTTGATACCTGGTCAGGGAACTAGATCCCACATGCTCAAACTAAAGAGTTTGCACGCTACAACTAAAAGATCTTGTGTGCTGGAACTAAGACCCAGCGCAGCCAAATAAATATTTTGGTGAGGAAGTCATTAACACTGTCCCTGTTTCCTACTATGTAAACTGGGGATAATAACCTCTATATAAAAATCATAAAGCTTGGGAAGCAGAATCACTTTAGTGCAGGCAAAGAGCCTATGGCTAAGAGATTCGGTATTCTAGAGTTTAAGGTCAGGCTCTTTCATTTATTAGCTACATGACCTTAAGAAACCTCAAGAAACTGCTCAGTCTCATTTTTCTCATATATAAAGTCAAGATAATGATATTACCTGCCTCCTAGGGCTGTTCTGAGTATTAAATACAACTGTATATACAACCACCTTAGAGTTATTTCACTTCTTATCAATAGAGTTACCATATGAAAGCATATTATATAATATAGGACATGAAACAAACGTAACTGCAGGAGTTTGTTTACTACAGGGAGGCACAGGGATGATAGAGAAGGCTTCATGAAGTAAGTGGCATTTAAGACAGTACTTACAGATTGGGTGTGCTGTATATAATAAAGAGAAAAGGCAGGTGGCACTTAAGATGGGGGGAAGGCATAGAGAGAGGAAAGACGTATGAATACATGTTGGTTTTGAATAGTTTTGACACTATTTTTTTTTCTGGAGTGTATATATTCAAAGGGTAACATGAATAGAAAATATTTAAAATTAAAGAGTTTAAAATAGAATGATGGGGATTAATGGTTACAGGCAGAAACTTAAAAGACAAGTGCTATTACCTTATTAGGAGACTGTTTTTCAATGACCACAGTATGAAAGACTGTGAAAACTCCTTAGAACTGCTTCGTTTATCCATTCGAAATTACTGAGCACCTGCTCTGTGGCAGGCACCACGATGCAGCCAGTGAACAGGACAGATATGGTCCTTGCTCTCATGGCCTTTGCGACATTTATTATATTCTTTTTGCTTTTATATATGGGCACCTATGCACAGCAAAATATTATGTTGTGAAATACAATGACTGGTAAGCCCTCCCCTCAGCATGTGCTACTACTGTAAAATCTCACTGCAAAATGCAGAGCATAAATAATCAAACAATCCTTTCATAAGATCACTGCTTCAAAAAAAATAGCTTCTTCTGAATTGCAAGTGGTTACTTTAAGCATGTCGTTGATCTGTGAATCAAAGTTCTGATTACTGAATGTGTTGTCTGCTTCCATTTCTGGAAGATCAATTAACCAGCTTTCTAAAGTTCATAGCTAAAGTATATGAAACATACTTAAACTGACGACATGGTTTGTTCTATGTATCATAGAAAGCAAATTAAAAAGATGTGTCTGATATTGTTAAAGGGCATACAAATAGCTTGTTTTAGCTTGTAAAGGTAAGCTACTACAGCTATTAGATGCAAAAGAACCCCTTATTCATTTAAAAAATACCTCCTTTAAAATATTTGATACTTTCCAATCATAAGACTAAAACTTATACAAATGAGTTTTATTTCTTCACCTCTTAATTTATGATTTTGTGCTGATCTTGCATCTCTGTTGCCTGTAAATGGATGCATTACCTTCTAAGAGACTTAGCTTCCTCATCTGTGAGACCTAGATAATGCTAACATACTTGTGCAGATAAAATAATTAAAAGCCTACGTGCCTGAGGTCATGATTCTTGAGGTCCCTCTGTCTATGGTATATGTAATTTATAGGATATAAACAGACTATCCTTGAAATTTCATGTAAAAAATGATTTGTGTAATCAGTAATAATATTTAGCTACTTAGTATCTCAATATAATATTTTCTATACAAAAAATCATTGCCAAAACTGATGTCAAGAAACTTACACTCTATGTTTTCTTTTAAGAGTTTTATGGTTTCAGGTTTAAAATTTAAGTCTGTAATCCATTTTGAATTCAGTTCTGTGCAGGGAGTAAGACAATAGTCCAGTTTCATTATTTTGCATGTGGCTGTTCAGTTTTCCCAGCACCATTTACTGAAGAGACTGCCCTTGACTCATGTCTTCTCTTGGCTCCTGTGTTGTAAATTTACTGACCATACACACATGCGGCTTTTTCTGGGATATTTTCATCTGTGCCTATTTTTTTTGGTAACATCATACTCAGGATCACTATAGCTCTATAATATAATTTGAAATCAAGAAACATAATGCCTCCAGCTTTGTTGTTCTTTCTCAAAGACTAATTTGGCTATTCAGTATCTTGAGTAGCTTAATACAGATTTTAGGATATTTTTCTATTTCTCTGAAAAGTAACATTGGAATTTTGATAGGAATTGCATTGAATTTATAGAATCCTTTGGGTCACATAAACATTTTAACAATATTATTCCAATCTGAGAACACAAAATATCTTTCCATTTGTGTCTTCCTCAATTTCTTTCATCAATGTTTAATAGTGTACAAAGTTTTCAATGTACAGGTTTTTCACCTACTTGGCTAAATTTATTCCTAAGTATTTCATTTTTGGGGGGTGCAATTATAAATGGGATTGTCTTCTTAACTTTTCTAATAATTGCTAGTGTATTCAAATGTAACTGGTTCTTGTATATTGATTTTGTACCCTGAAACTTAACAATTTGTTAGTTCTAACAGTTTTTGAGTGGAGTCTTTAGGGTGTTCTACATATATCATTGATCTGCAAATAGAGATAATTTTACTTTTTTCTTTCCGATTTAGATGAATTTTTTTTAATAAAGTCAAGATATGGAAACAATCCAAGGTGTCTTTCAATGACTGAATGGATAAAGATGTGGAATATAACTACAAGGGAATATTCAGCCATAATAAAGAAGAAAATCCTGTTTATAACAACATGAAAATAAGTCAGATAGAGAAAGACAAATACTGCATGGTATCATTTACATGTAGAATCTAAAGTACAGAAACAGAGAATAGAATGTGTGTGCCAGGAGATGGAAGGAAAAGAAATACAGAGAGATTAGCAAAAGGGTACAAACTTCCAGCTAGAAGATGAATAAATTCTGAGGATCTAATGTATAATAGGGTAACTAAAGTTAATAACACTGTTTTGTTTAATTAAAATTTGCAGAGTGTAGAACTTAAGTGTTCTCACACACAAATAAATATGTGAGGCATGGATGCATTTATTAACTAGATTGAAGGAATTCTTTCACAATGTATACATACATCAATCCATCACTTTAAATATCTTAGTTTTGTCAGTCTTCAATAAAGATGAAAGAAAGTCAAGAAAGTTTGAAAAATAAATAAAAATGTCTTTATATAAAATATGTTCCTGGGTTTGGGGTTCAGAAAAAAATCTAACTTTTATATTTGACTTGAAAACAGCATACCCGTGTATTTCTGAAGATCACAAGTAAGAGCTTGTTCAAATGTGAATATATGTGTTTATACATAGTAGATATGAGTTCCCCTGGTGGATCAGATGGTAGACAGTCCACCACAATGTCAGAGACCTAGGCTCGATCCCTGGGTAGGGAAGACCCCTGCAGAAGGAAATGGCAACCCACTCCAGTATTCTTGCCTGGAAAATCTCATGGCTGGAGGAACCTGGCAGGCTACAGTCCACGGGGTCGCAAAGAGTTGGACACGACTGAGCGACTAACACACACACATAGTATATGGACTGCAAACCAAGGTGGCATATGTGTAGGATGTTCTCTATTAAGCAGTAAATGTTAGCTACTTAAGCAGAAGATAGTGTAAAGTGATGAATGCCCCATCCCCATGTGTTTCCTTCAGCTGAACATTGGCTGACATACAGAAGGGGGTAAAAAAAAAGCTAAACAAACATAACATATTCAAATTAAAAAAAAAAAAAGAGTACTACAACCTTCGTGAAAGCACAAAGTCCTTGACTCAAATCATGCTATGAAGACTTCTTTGAAATTTTCTTCTATTCTACAGTGTCCCTGTCAGGACGTGAACCCTGCCATTATGTATAGCCTGCGGCTGTTTGCAAGTTTCCTCCCCATCTGGGACTAAGAGGCAAATTGCAGGTTTCCAGGAAGGGGGAAATGCATTACAGTATAGATTTCCTCAGTACTTCACATGGACAGTACAAGCCCAGGGACACCAGCTATACTTGATCCTTCCAACAACTGGTCACCAGGTTTAATACATGCTAAGTTTCTGGAAATGTAATACAAGTTATCAGTTTTAGAAGCCTAGGATTTTTCTTTGCTTGAACCTGACAGGGCATTTTTACTTCTTTCCCACGTTCAAAATGAGTGAAGTGATTTCAGCGGCACAAGAAGACCCAAATCTAGGATTTCTGTCACACGTGTCTCACAGCTCACTGTCCTCTTCTCAGCAGGCTGCCTTTTTGCAAGGCGGCACACACTTACCAAAAGTACCTCATTCTGTGGAAGCTGTCAGCAATTACTGCAATGAACTTTAAATCTTTTTCCTCTAACTACTATAGTAGTCCAGAAATAATGACATGACTTCTCCCTACTTTAAAATGTCAAGCTGACCACTCAGAAATTGAAGTGAGGTTTCTCCAGGAAGGCCCAGATGATAAGACGTTTTTAGGAGCCTTCCGTTTCATCTCTTGTTCCATTACTACACTGCCTTAACACCTCCACAGTGTAGCAACACCTTCTGGGACAAGCTGAAACTAAAACAGACCACAAAAGCTGCCACCTGAACAAAGTTAACAGTATGTGCCTGGCAAGTGTAAGCTATACACATTTTTTTCTTTCCTTGATCTGACTATCATTTGAATTAATTTTATTTTCTTCCTTTAGTGCTATTTCTAATAGTTTAAACATGCTACATGATTAATTTGCCTAATAGTAAGGTATTCTTCCTTTAATTGCACAGTAATATTTTTTTCAAATATATACCCATATACTCTGTTATTTTCATGCATTTCAGGGCTAAGTTTATTTTCAAATGTCTGCTTCAATGTTCATACTCAGAGTGAAAAAAATCTCTCTCTGAAACTTGAACTAACATCCTTAAACTCATGAAGATTTAAACTCCCAGCTGACACCAGAATTATAGATTTTCAAGGTTAATGGGAATACAATAAAATCTTGATGCAGTTTTTCAGATAATATAGAAAGCACATGACATAATTTTAACTATGCTCAATTTTGGCAAAGAGAGGTACATTATTTAGAAAGAGATGTACAGAGATCAAATAAGGTTTAAATGGCATATCTCATCCTTTTGGCATATCTCATCCCTTTCCCATAAAAATAAGAGCTAAGCAAATCCATTCATTCATTGCATATTCAGGGAGTGCAATCTACACACTACACCACTAAGTGTTGGAGATAAGGGTGAAGAAGATAAGCTTGGCTTATGATGGAGACAGAGATGATGCCAACCATGTAGGCATCTTGTTCTCCAAGAGGAATAGAGTACTAGGGGAACACAGGTCTCAGTGACAAGTACAGAGTTTGAGAGGAGGAAAAAGAAGACAGGAAAGCCAATGATGGTGTCCAGGCCTCTCAAAATAGTACTCTAAAACAGAAAGATACAAGGATCTCAAAGGCTAAATCCACTATCAGTGGGGCCACAGGAATTCATTCATTATGTGGGTCAATTTGAAATGGCTACTAGCCATGGAAGGAGTAGAAGAAAAGACAGAGAGAAGTACTAACATTTGGTGAAGGCTAATTTTGTTGAGTGTTGTCATCATTAGCCATTTAATTCCCACACAGAAATTGCTGGTAGTTACTAGCTTCATTTTACAGAAGAGGAAGCTGAGGATCAGGACAACATCATAAAGCTGAATAATACTGTGCCTCTGAAACCAGCCAAATACCCTTAGAATATATTTCTCTGGTTACAAAGGGAACCAAATAAGGGGAGAGGGAACCAACTTCCACATATATGGGAACCAAAGGGAGGAAGAAAACAACTTCTACAAATATGGGAATTCAAAGTTCATTGTCTATTGATGGTGCCATCCTCAGATGTATTTTACTGAGTATTCTACACACGTGTTTGTTAGAACTGACCTTAGAATAGTACAGAATAAAGGTATACAACACTAAACAAAACACAAACTCATTTACTGAGTAACATGTAAATAAGTAAAATGCAACAAATTACACCAAATTACAAAGAATCTGCATAGACAAGAAGAATGCAATGAATGAGTCTAGGAATTAGAATTTTATGCCTGATTTTAAGGTGGCAAAAGTGTAAGTGTTCATTCACTCCACAAGAATGTTTGGGTATAACTTTTGCCCCAGATACTTTGCTAAGCACTAAAAATAGAGTGACAAAATCAGAGAGAGTACTTGCCTTCATACTCTTCTTATGTCAGGTGGAAGCAAAGGAGGACAGCAATCACGCAAGAGTCTGTCTGGAGGGAGTCAGCATAATGGCAAAGAGTTTAGAACAAGAGAGGTTCACAGCAAGTCACTAAAATTCTTGGAATTGAGGACTTGCGGCCCTACCATATACCCTTTTATCAGAAATCACTTCAGTTCATTACTGTTTTAATGATGTGAATTTTTCTTTTTAGCATGTAAAACAACTAGGATTCCCAGGTGGTTCCGTGGTAAAGAATCCGCCTGCCAAGGCAGGAGATGTGGGTTCAATCCCTGGTCCAGGAAGGTCCCCTGGAGAAGGAAATGGCAGCCACTCCAGTATTCTTGCCTGGAAAATCCCACTGACAGAGAAGCCTGGTGGGGCTACAGTCCATGGGGTCACAAAAGAGTCAGACAAACCAACAACAAATGCAACTAACAACACAAAGAGATGAACAAACAACGAATGGAAACAACCAACAAAGCAGAATATTTACCACCGAAAAATATACATTTAAGTAGCCGCTGGTACGTCTCACTAATAATTCCTAGAGTTCCTTTACCACATATATGAATAAATTGTCTAATTGCCTTTTTCCACTATGAAGGTAGCCCAGCAATTTGAGCAAACCCTAAAAAAACTAAAACATACACACACAAAATGTGAATGAAAACCTAAAACAAAATCCACTCTACTCACCATCATTAGATACAGATCACTCTGACATGTAATAGAACATTTGGTCAAAAAGTAATGGCTGTGCTACAATTCCTACATGCTGATAATAATCACTGCAAGCTTTCACTATGCTGCCATTTTCTTAGTCTTAATGAAATTCACTTGTCAGTTCCATTTTGAAACAATGAATTCTGGCCTTGCATGACAAGGGTAACATTAAAAATCTCTTTTCTTTTCCTAATCAAATCAGCTAATACTGAAAAAAAAAAAAAAAAAAAAGAAGAAGAAACTCTTCGAGCTAACAGGTCAAAACAATCTTTCTGTTTCTTTCCTTTGGTTTTCTGTTCCCACTGCTGAACTCTTCAAATATTACCATCTGCTGCTTTAAAAACAAACAAACAAAAAACAGTCTGTTGTCAACTAGTATACTGAGCAAAACCAGCCAAAATATGTAGTACTATACAACGGTAGGGAGCAGTGTGGGAGATAGTCTAGAATTTACTTCTACTCCAGCTGTGGGCTTTATTAGCATTATCTTTCACTGGTATTGAACCTGTCCTATATAGTGAGATATGTCACAAAGCAGCTCATTCCAAAACAGAGAAGGCAAAGAAACCTGTCTCCTTATCCTGACTTTAATTATAAATGTCTAAAAAGCATTAGTGAATTTTAGCACTCTTAAAAGTAAGCCTGATAAGAGAAGGGGATACTATTTATCTTTTTATCTCTATTCATAGAGTATCTTTTCAAGTCTAATATACTAGACTTTACATTTTCTATTGTTCTTATTTTGTGTTTTTCTTTATGTATTAAACATGGTAAACCAATAGAAATTAAACATGGCACAGAAAGTGATGTGAAATGTCAACTCAAATGACACATGAACCTGATAAAGTCTAGAGCACTAAAACCTATCCAGTTAGACCCTGAATTTATGTTCTTTCTATATATTTTATTCTGCTTAACATTGTGACATACTCTCTAATGATGCCTAATGTTTCATTTACTCATTAATTTAATAATGCATAAAAGTAACAAACATTAAAATACGTATCACTCAGTACTAATATAGCTCTGCCATGAAGGTTTACAAAGGATTAGAAATAGATATTTTCTTTAAAAACCTTAAAATATTTCTTAAACAATAATGATAAGTCCATACTCTTCATGATGTGGGGAAAGAAGAAAATCACATTTTCCATTCCTTTAAGAAACATAACAAACAAAGGTCAATAAAAGAAATGAATGTAGTTAATATGGTACTAGGAAATGACACACAATAAACCCATCACAGGACTAGAAAGATGCCTAAATTCTATTACTTGTTAGAGGTGGGCTTCAGTGAGTAAAAACCAAGGTAAACATTTTGTATCTCAGTTTCCCAATGAGTAAATGGAAATAAACTAACTCCTTATTTCCCACAGAATAACTTTACAAAAGTCAAACAGAAAACACTTCCAGGGAAGTATTACACAAATGTTTTGTCATAATCATGAAAATGTCTTATAGTTACGATCAGAGTTATTCAATGCCTGATGGGTAAATTGACAGAGAGCACATTACACCTTTGAAGGATGTACTTTCTATACCACAGGAAAAGCAGCTAGCTGAAATTCAACATACATTTTTACCATTCTTAACTGCAAAGCTCATATTAAACACATAAAATTCAATCAGGAAAGTGAAAACCACATTGACTTCTAAAGAGTCAGAGGTCTATACAAACCCATAAGTTAAACAAATCCAGAATGAAGTGAAAAACTGTCTCTAAAACCAACAAAATCTACAGGCTGAGAAAAAAGAAATTTTAATTTTACTTATTAATCCCCAGGGTTCAGAAACATAACTGTTTGATCTACTTCCTATAACATTTCCCCAATCATGTAACTGTTCAACATTCTCTCAAACTTAAAAAAGTAACAGTAATTTTCATTATTTTGTTGCAAATATCCAGAGCATTGATCTAAATATCAGACCAATTAACACTATAATAGCAAAAAGTAAGGAAAAAGCACTTGGATGAGACAGACCCATCTCTAACTAAAACATGAACAAAATAAATGTTACTTGTTTTTCATGTTTTCCCGTCACTATTAACCTAATATAAAACAAAATATAAAGAAACAAAATTATTCTAACATGTTTATAAGTATATGAGAGTTTCCAGGCAAGAATACTGGAGTGGGTTGTCATTTTCTCACCAAGGGGATCTTTCCAACCCAGGGACTGAATCTGGGTCTCCTGCATTGCAGGCAGATTCTTTAATGTATGAGCTACCAGGAGAGCCCCATTCTGACATTTTATAAGTATTATATTCATATATTTTCTCTCAAAGATTAAAACCCAGACAGAACATTAATTAGAATTTACTAAAACACAACAAAACTCTTAAATCCAATTGACTGGCAATTTTTTTTTAAAGACTAACAAAACAATAATTACTTCACAGAAGTCACTGTATAAATTTCATGTGGAATCTAGACTCTATGCTGTACTTCAATATTTATCAAATTTTGCTAGTAATAATATCTCAAATTTTCTGAAATGATTTCAATGATAAAGAAACTTTTTTACATATTCTTTAAAAATTTTCCTCCTCAAACTTTTTAGCATATTAATGTGGTAATGAAATTAATAAGATGCTTACTCCTTGGAAGGAAAGTTATGACCAACCTAGACAGCATATTAAAAAACAGAGACATTACTTTGCCAATAAAGGTCTGTCTAGTCAAGGCTATGGTTTTTCCAGTGGTCATGAATGGATGTGTGAGTTGGACTATAAAGAAAGCTGAGTGCCGAAGAACCGATACTTTTGACCTGTGGTGTTGGAGAAGACTCTTGAGAGTCTCTCGGACTGCAAAGAGATCCAACCAGTCCATCCTAAAGGAGATCAGTCCTGGGTGTACATTAGAAGGACTGATGTTGAAACTGAAACTCCAATACTTTGGCCACCTGATGCAAAGAGCTCACTCACTGGAAAAGACCCTGATGCTGGGAAGGATTGAGGGCAGGAGGAGAAGGGGAAGATAGAGGATGAGATGGCTGGATGGCATCATCAACTCAATGGCCATGGGTTTGGGTAGACTCTAGGAGTTGGTGATGGACAGAGAGGCCTGGTGTGCTGTGGTTCATGGGGTCACAAAGAGTATGACAAGACTGAGTGACTGAACTGAACTGAATGTGGTAATATTATTATTAGCACATTAATAATAACATTATTTTTACTACAGAAGCTTATTATTATTACAGTTTTACTTAAAGGTTCACAAAATGTACTCAGGCCAGAGAGACACACAGAGATCCTGATCTAAAACATTAAGTAGTGTGTTTTCTTAAAATTAACTTTTAGAGTTTTCACATTTGAATGATTTTTGTACATTTCTATGAAACTGATGCCCTATTATTAACATGATTCAGACAGTCTCACCTAAAAAAATGCTGAAATCTATACTGCCTTGTTCTGATCAGTTTAAAAAGTTTTATTTTGTTCTGCTGGTTTAATATAGCCTTATCCATATTTGAATGTATGTTTCATTCCCATTCATTAACACTAAATATAAAATAGTAGATCTCCCTGGTAAAAGTTTCCTAAAAGTTATGCCATATATTAGTGATATGACCCATTAGCACATGCCATGTACGTTTATGTTCATTAGCAAAATGGTCAACTAAATGCTTAAAATCAGCATATCATCAGCAATATTTAAAATTAACCAAGAAATAAGAAAAAGGGCTACTCAGCAAAAAATACATATATATGCTCTATGTGACTTAAATGTAGGTAGTAGTATGTTCTGACAATGTCATTAATAGAAATGTATTACATTTTCTTTTATATTTGCTCTGGATTTCATTTAAAATATATTATCTATTGACTGTCATTTGACAATTCTAGTACAAATATTGCTTTTCTGAGGTAGTTATAAAAACCTTCTCTAAAAATAAAACTAGTATCCTCAAAGGAAATAGCTGATTAATATTCCTTAATTGACAAATATTAACAAAATAACCATTAGGTAATGTATACCAAAAACACTAAACTTATTTTAATCCTCCTTAGGGGTGAAAAATACACATAAAACGTCTTCATGTGGACTTCTATCTGGGTATAATTCAAGCACTGACATACAATCTGAAGAATATGGAAAGAAAGTTTATGATCTTTCTTCATCTGGGATTAATGGCTTCCCAGGTAGCGCAGTGGTCAAGAATCTGCCTGCCAAAGCAGGAGATGCCAGAGATACGGGTTCAGTTCCTACGTTGGAAAAATCCCCTGAAGTAGGAAATGACGGCTCACTCAAGTATTCTTGCCTAGAAAATTCCATGGACAGAGGTGTCCTGCGAGCTACAGTCCATGGGGTTGCAAAGATTCAGACACAACTAAGCACACACAGCTTCAACCTCATGGGCATAAAGTAATTAAAAGCAAACACTAAAAATACACCACCATCTAGGCACTGGACTTTACCAAATTTAGGTTAATGGTACACAGCAAAATTCAAGGAGATGTGGCATTACAGAAATTCACATATATAGTTTAAAGAACATAGACACACAAAAAAATATTTTTTAAATTGCTATTTGTAAAAGTCAATATAGATGTTTTCCAAACCATTTCTACACATGAGAACATTTATGCTAAAACTAGAGTTTTGCAAACAGGGAGAAAAAATGAATTAAGCCTCATAAAAAGCAAGATTCTTTTCAGGAATGAATGTGTCATATGAATTACCTCACAGTTTTTCATTTACACAGAAAAACCCACTTGTAGATAAGATGTTCCATTTGTTCCAAAATACAAAAACATGAAAACGTTCCAACAACATAATGTCATTACTAAAATAATAATAGAATTCCTAAATATAGGATATACATAAGACATAAATGAAACAGAACTATTAGGAAATAGTGTGTATTAAGTATATAATGCTAATCTGAAAATTAAATGACAGCTTGTAATTTAGTTTCACTGACATAGCAGCTACGGATCTATCTATTCAGTATTTGTACACTACAGTCTTTTAATTAAATCAAATGAGATAATGTATGTGAAGTACTTTTTAGCTCTAAAGACAAATGTATTAACTACAGTTATTATGACAGATTTGGAAATAAATATTTAACACATAAATGAGGGGAAATGGAATACTGTCATTTCCTTTCCTCAGTACTATGGTATGGTTATTCATTTTCAAATGTTCAGGAAAATTTCTGTAAGTTATTTTAAATTAAGAAAAGCCTGTAACACAGCCCATTTCCACATCCAATTTGCTATAAAAATCCTATAATTCACTATAAAAAATCAAGCATATGAATTTACAAAATCAGGACACATACAATTAAAACAAAAGTCTACAAAGAAAATTCTAGTTACCTCAGAATAAAAGCTGGTTACATATTGTTAAGGCTGTCTATTGTCACCCTGCTTATTTAACTCATATGCAGGGTATATCATGCAAAACACTGGGCTGGATGAATTATAACTGGAATCAAGATCTGTAGATGACACCCCTCTTATGGCAGAAAGCAAAGAGGAACTAAACGGCCTCTTCATGAAGGTGAAGAGGAGAGTTAAAAGCCTCACCTGGCTTAAAACTCAACATTAAAAAAACTGAGATCATGGCATCTGGTCCTATCACTTCATGTCCAATAGATGAAAAAGTGGCAACAGTAGCAGATTTTATTTTCTTGGGCTACAACATCATAGCGGACAGTAATTACAGCCATGAAATTAAATGACACCTGCTCCTTGGAAGAAAAGTTATTACCAACTTAGACAACATATTAAAAAGCAGAGACATTACTTTGCCAACAAAGGTCCATCTAGTCAAAGCTATGGTTTTTTCAGTAGTCATGTATGGATGTGAGAGCTGGACCATAAAGTAGGCTGAGCACCAAAGAACTGATGCTTTCAAACTGTGCTGGAGAAGACTCTTGAGAGTCCCTTGGACCACAAGGAGATCACACCAGTCAATCTTAAAAGTAATCAACCCTGAATATTCATTGGAAGGTCTATTGCTGCTGAAGCTCCAATACCTTGGTCATCTGATTCAAAGAGTGGATTCACTGGAAAAGACCGTGATGCTGGGAAAGACTGAGGGCAGGAGGAGAAGGGGGCAACAGAGGATGAGATGGTTGGATGGCATCACTGACTCAATGGACATGAATTTGAGCAAACTCTGGGATATAATGAAAGACAAGGAAGTCTGGTGTGCTGTAATTAATGGAGCTGCAAAGAGTTGGACAAAATTTAGCAACTGAACAACAACAATGTAAGAATTGTTGGGTAAAACCAGACTGAAATTGTTAAGGAAATCTGAAACAAAAGAAAAACCATGCATAGCTTATTCTAATTTTTGATGAAAACATTTAAAGAAAAATGCACATTTTTTCAAAGGCAGAATTTTCCCTTATACAGATTATAAGACTATTTTGTGTGTTTACATTATAATGGAATTCAGATAGTTTAATACAGTTCTCAGAAATTTTGAAATCTGCCATTTCATTAGATCTTCACACTGCAATATAAAGTATAAGTATTTTCAAAATACATATAAAGAAACTGAATCCCAAGAAACTCAACTGACCTGAGTAAAATTACAAAATAAGATGGAGGTTGTGTTAAATGTTTGTTTATTTTTGAGCCAAGTATTGGGCTTTGTCTTATGTTTTAGAAGTAAGGCCAGAAAGGAAATTTTACATTGTGGCGAAATAAAGTGACTTGGTACCTAATTTTGATCATCAAGTCAATTATCTCCTTTATAAGAGTAAAAATTATTAAAGGAAGCCTCAACTAAAACCTAGAGTCAGGAAGATCTGCAGACAAAGCTCTCAAGCTGTACCACTCCTTATCAATTATCCTAAGAAGGAAGTGATGGACCTTGACTCTCAAACAGGAAAGTGCCTCTACTTCCCCTGCAAGAGGAAGGAAGATTTTCTTCTTGTTCAGTAACAAGCTCAACCAGTGAGAAATGCCACAGCTCAGCCAATGAGAAGCCATCACCACCCTGAACTTTACTTTGTAACACCTGCTGACAACTCCCAATATTTGATATAAAAGCAAGTTCCCCTCCCTTGTTCTCTGGACATCCTATGCTCTAGCACAGCTTTCATTTCCCAAATTGGAATTCCTCTGGTCATTCCTGAAAAAAATTCATTTTGCTGATGAAATAATTGGCTTTGTTAAAGTTAACATTATTCAGTGTCAAAGGGAATGGATAAAACTTTCATAGGTACTCTAATATACAGGTTTTTGTTAAGTTTAAGATCTTAATAACAAACTGGGTAACTCTAATAAAAAACAATTGCTTTAATGTTTTGTTTTCCAGAGGCAAAGAGCTTCTTTTTGTCCTCTCCCTTAAGCTATCTATAACTTAGAGCAATTTGGTAAAATATACCTTTGTAACAAAGGTTGAAGCATTAATCCTTTTCTCCCTCCATGATCCTTCAAATGTTCTGAAACTCTTGTTAAATGTTCTTGTTTTTCAGAATAGTATGTATTTGTGAAGAGCCAACTCACTGGAAAAGACCCTGATGCTGGGAAAGACTGAGGGGAGGAGGAGGAGAAGGGAGCGACAGAGGATGAGATGGTTGGATTGCATAACTGACTCAGTGGAAATGAGTTTGAGCAAACCCCGGGAGATAGTGAAGGACAAGGGAACCTGGAATGTTGCAGTTCATGGGGTTGCAAATAGTCATACATGACTTAGTGATTGAAAAACAATAGAGTATTTGCATGGGTTCAGTGGGAGTCTCTTCCCCTTGTAACAGGACGCCTAATGCACCTGTTTACTGCTTCCTGTGACATGTGGCTGTTAAATGTGCTACAAAAGTCAATACTGACATACTCATATATTTAAACAGCCTTTTGATAGGTACTAATATTATCTCTGAGCACTGGCTGAATGATGTTAATGTCTCTGTACCAGTGAACAGGTCCAGAGACATCGTCAGTTATGCAAACCTCCTGGCTACATCGTTACATGTGGAGGTCTTGGTAAGCCTCTCATGCTCAGGCAACTCACTGCCTCGACAGCAGGAGAATAAAAGAACAGTGCACTTGCTGCATTTACTTTTCTCTTCTCTAATCATAACAAAATAGAAGCATCCCACTGGTCTAGTTCATTAAACCTCTATAATCACCCTAAAGGAGAACATCCAAGAAGCATATGTGATTCTGGGTCTGCCTCCATAGTTAGAGCTTTCTTTCTATAGATGGGAATAAGTGCCAATGGAACAAATGATCAGAAACATCTCCCTAACATTAGGAAAGTTGGCCAATTCCACAGCCAAAGCAGTTCTAGCTCAGCAATGATATCTGACTCAGTGGCTAAAATAGTATTGGGTAATAATATAGCACTTGATTATCTACTTGCTGAGCATGGGAGTGTCTGTGTGATAGCCAACATCTCCTGTTGCACATGGAAAACTGCCTCTGGAGAGGTAAAAACACGTGTGAAATCAGGAAACAAGCTACAGTAAATTTCACTTAACTACTCATGGTCTTTTGATCTATTTAGCTTCTTACCTTCAGATCTGGGCTCCTGATTTAGAGCCATCATACCAGCTAGGTTAGTTATCTTGTTTTTAATCCTGCTCTGCATATTTGTTAAGTTCTGTACCTGCTATCTGATGAACTTTTGTAAAAATGATGTATCTAAAAAGGTGAGCCAGTTTAATACTTTGAGATGATTCAACATTTATGACCATGACAAAATACAGACTGGATAAGAAATGCCTGAGAGTTCTCCCAACGACCTTTCCTTGTTACTCAAATGTGGCCTCAAGCCATTTCCAGTCTGTGCACTTTTTCTCCAACCTGGGACATGGCAAGCAGGAAAAGTCCTTTCTGGCACAGAGGGACAAACCACTAGATGTGGAGAACCTGACTCTTGATAAGCAGTGCTTTCAAGAAAAGTTCTTAATCAAAAGGGGGAATGTGAAATTAATAAAGGAAATCTCCACTAAAATTAGAGTCAGGAATACCTGCAGAGAGAGCTCTCATGCCCTACCACTTGTCATCAGTTATCCCTTAACAGGAAGAGTTGTACCTCGTATCTCCAGGTACAAGATGTCTTCACTTTCTTCCCCCAACAGAAGGAAGGAAGATTTTCTTCTTGTCCAGAAACAAGCAGAGTCAATAGGAAATGCTATATCTCTGCCAATGAGAGGCCACTGCCATGATGAACTATTACTTTCCTCCAAAGAACTTTAATTTAGAACATACCTCCAACTCCCCACTTTCCTTATGAAAGCAAGTTCCCCTGCTTTGTTCTTTGCATTTGCCTACAGACTGTCATAGTTCACATTTCCTGAACTGCAATTCCTATGACTATTTCTGAATAAACTCATTTTACTGATGAGATAACTGGCTACTTATTTTTTCAAAGTTGACATAAGCATGGGCCAGATAGAATATGCACAAACAAAATGAGACTGTACTGTAATTTCCTGCTATACCAACGTCATCCTTCTCTCCCATGTCAACCTCACAGCCAAACTGTATTCTCTGAGTTTTCTGTTTCTGGATCTATGAAGGACTACAGTCATATGATGAGTACTAACTTCTGAAATAACAGGTTGATATAAAAGGACTAGTCCATCATCATGAGGTTAAATCTACTGAAAAACTAAAATGACTGTATTTCTTATTTTTTTGTTTTCTTTAACTTTCTTAATTCTGTGGGGTGAGGTGAAGGAATATCTATGAGCAATAGGCTTTATTAATAAAGCTCCATTGTAAAAATTTTTGCACACTACTAAGAGAAGAAGTTCATATCATCCCACCATAATTGGGCAGGATATGTTTGCCAATTCAAACAAAACTGTGTAAAATGTGAATAAAATACCCGAAGGTTTTTTTTCTTTTTTTTCTCTTTTTACTTCCATTTTACTAAAAATACGAGGGACAATAAAGCACCAAATTGACCATGTTTTTCACTTTCCATTCTGATGTCTAGTGTTTCCTTTCTACATACATCCTAAATGAACAAGACTCTGTATATGCTTTCTTATCATCTGCCCAATAAAAATTCACCTATTATTTCCTTTGTTCCTTGGAACCCTACCAAAAGCTTTTAAGAAACCAACTACTTAATTTGATAAATTGATGAGCTATTTCTAGCCCCCCCAAAACTGATTAACATTTAAAAATCACTTGTGCCCCAATTCAACTTCCTATAACTTATAACTAGAAAGTTCAAAGGAACAAAAGGAACAAAGATACTCATAAGAAAAAAAAAAAGCACCAAGTTTGATCTACTCTATACCCTGAGGTATCTATAAAGCATAAATATAAATATATCTGGTATATTCAGTTCTGATATACAACTACATACAAATATCTGGTATATTCAGTTCTAATGTGGTAAAGTGTCAGAGTTAGTCATTCAGTCACGTCCAATTCTTTGCAACTCCATGGATTGCAGCCCACCAGGTTCCTCTGTCCATACAGTTTTCCAGGCAAGAATACTAGAATGGGTAGCCATTCCTTCTCCAGTAGATCTTCCCCATCCAGGGACTGAACCCAGGTCTCCTACATTAGGAGATTCCTAAAAGGCAGATTCTTTTGCCATCTGAGCCACCAGGGAAGTCCCGTAACAGATAAAAGAAAGTCTTTTTTGCTTATCCAGTAATTCATGTTTTATTAGTGATAAATTAATTTTATTTATTTCAAAGAAGCTGAAGATTTACTTTAACATAATTATTTGAGGAATAGCTAAAAAATAAAAAAAATGAATTGATAACTATGAAGCTAGGTGATAGATGCTAGCTCTATAGATGAATGCTCGTTAAACATTTACCTCTCTATTATTCAAATTTTCCATATTAAAAGTAAAGAGAAAATAGGTAAGAAAATCAATCAGTTGATCAATCAGTCCAGGAAAACAGTTATAAAAGTGCAGCAAGTGTAATTTAGAAAAACAAGAACCTTGAAAATGATTGGAATAGAAAATAAGCGATCAAACTTTTAACAACGTACAACAGTAAGAGATATGGGTAAAATGCAAGTGACTAAAACTGTATGAAAATAAGTGAGAAGTAGCAAATATTTAGGAAATACTTTCAAAGAACTGCTTAAATATAGGAAAATTTCACAGACCCCATAGATACTTTTAAAAGCCCAATATTATCTTTGAAACAGTGAAAATTTCAGATGAAATATCTGCGTTAGCCATGGTAAGGAATGATTTGGTGATAATTTACCAAAAACTACATGATGCATATCACTGACTCAAAATCCAAACTAATTTTGATCACATCAATAACTGCCACACACATGGAGGGAAAATAAAGCCATTTACTAGTTCTCTCCATAATCCTAAATTTAGTTGAAGATGAAATGCTTGGTATAGTCTTGATGTATTCTTTGGTTATTCCTGATCATTAAAAATCCCTTTCATAAACCAGAATTGAAAGAGACACGTGTACCCCAATGTTCATCACCGCACTGTTTACAATAGCCAGGACATGGAAGCAACCTAGATGTCCATCAGCAGTCGAATGGATAAGAAACCTGTGGTACATATACACAATGGAATATTACTCAGCCATTAAAAAGAATACATTCGAATCAGTTCTACTGAGGTGGACGAAACTGGAGCCTATTATACGGAGTGAAGTAAGCCAGAAGTAAAAACAACAATACAGTATACTAACGCATTTATATGGAATTTAGAAAGATGGTAATGATAACCCTGTATGCGAGACAGCAAAAGAGACACAGATGTATAGAACAGTCTTTTGGACTCTATGGGAGAGGGCAAGGGTGGGATGATATGGAAGAATGGCATTGAAACATGTAAATGATCACATGTGAAATGAATCGCCAGCCCAGGTTTGATGCACGATACAGGGTGCTCAGGCTGGTGCACCAGGATGACCCAGAGGGATGGAATCGGGAGGGAGGTGGGAGAGGGGTTCTAGAAGGGGAATCCATGTATACTCATGGCGGATTCATGTCAATGTTGGCAAAACCAACATGATAATGTGAAGAAAAAAAGAAAAAAACAGTATTTTCTAAGTGGTAGGCTGGGAATCCATGTATACTCATGGCAGATTCATGTCAATGTTGGCAAAACCAACATGATAATGTGAAGAAAAAAAGAAAAAAACAGTATTTTCTAAGTGGTAGGCTGGATTTTTTAAAATGTAAATTTATTAAAACTGATAAAAAGTAATTAGAATTCTTCATTTCCCAACATTTATTAACCTAGGCAAATTCATAAGCTCAGAGGCTAGAAAGATGAATGAGGCAGAAACACTGCCCACAAAACTCAAAAGCAGACATATCAGCCCTGGGAAGAGCGTAAGAAATAGTTCAGGAAGACTTACAACACACAGACCTGGTCAGTGTTTTCCAAGGACTCAAACTGGGACATGACCCAAAGGTACACTGAAATCAAGATATTAGTCAGAATAGAAAGAAAAAAATATATATAGTCATTATTAGACTCAATTCTATTCCAGTATCCATAATACTCTCAAAGCAGATGACAGGTGATGGGCAATGATCCAAAATGAAGTAGCAGAAGTCATTCATTCTTTTAAGTATATACTGAACTACAATGAGCTCAAAGTCTGGTAGAGAGAGAAAGTCAACAAATAATGAGAATACTGTGGGATGCATGCAAATAGATAAGCAGACTTAGATATAGGAGGAAGTGTGAAGGGAGGGAAGACCAAAGGAGGCTTCCCAAAGAATATGACAAAACTTCTTCTTAAAACATGAGATTTGCCAAACTGTGTGGGAAGACATTGAGGAACAGGGAAAAGCATGGATGAATGCAGTATGAGTATTAAATAATAAACAATTGCTGCTCTGACTAGTTATGGGCAAAGGGCAAGAAACTCAAAACCCTGAAAGCAAACCACACACTCAGGCCCTAAGGAACTGAGGTACCAAGGTCAGACCAGGACTAACAAATGTAATTCTCCACCACACAGTTCCTAATGTCCTCTCTGGTTAGGGTCCAGAATCTGAGTCTGTTAAGGATATTCAGCTGTTAAAGTCAGAGGTCAGGCTACAAAGTTAAGCAGATTATTAAATATACTTTAATGAGAACTAAACTAGAACTAAACTAAACCACAGACCTAATAAAGGCATCTAAAGAAGTAGTGGAACAGAGAATCAAGTTATAAGTGAAGGTGACTACAAGTTATCCAATAATTATGAAAAATCCAGGATTTTTAGTAACATGCCAAATGGAAATTCATTTTTCTAGTTTTATTCTATTCAGTGTTATGCACTACATGTTAAAGCAATCTGCCAAGAACTTCAACAGTGAATTATTTATATATATACACACACATATATGCATATATATATATAGGACATGGCAACCTACTGCAGTATTATTGCCTGGAGAATCCCATGGACAGAGGAGCCTGGAAGGCTACAGTCCCATAGGGTTGCAAAGAATTGGACATGATCAAAGTGACTCAGTTTGGCATAGCACATATATATTATATGTATAAATTATTGTGCTAAGTTCAGGTAATAAAGAGTAATGATAAAGAATGTTTTTACACGAAAGCATCTTACAGCCTAATTAAGGAAATACAGCAACTATCTAAATAAATGGACAAATATACAAAGTACGATAAGTGTCAGATAAGTGTTTCATTTATCAATATATTTTTTTTCAGTAGCTCATCCTGTGATGTTATATTCATGTCAGAAGTGATGACATTTATAATGATAGGAAAACTGATAAAAGTAGCAAAAGGCACTATAGAATGAGTGCCTATGATGGTAATGAAGCAAATCCTTGTACTGAGTTAATTCTAAAACTCTAAGTCTATAGAGTTTGGCTCTTGTATTCATAGTCGGCATTCACATCACTCAAATTACTCAAAGCTCTCAGTATGCAGGATGTGAAGGAATATTTAGAACACAAAAATTTACCTCTCAAGAAGCAAGAGATAAAATTGTCCTTATTCAAAGCTTGGTGTGAGTATGTAAATAAGAAATAACTACTGTCAACTTTATATGAATACTAAAAGAACATACATTTTAGAGACAACTGTTTTGATGGGATTTTTAACAAATTGACTATATTCATAAAAGCTGGGGACATTTTCACTTCCTTTGTTCAGCATTTTTTCTTCTGAAATATGTTTACATATATTTTGTAGTGTTATTAGCAAGCCATTTAAGTTCCCCAAAGCATTGTATATTTATTTTCCTTCATATTTCTGTTTCGGACACAGAACTAACTGGTTCAAAACTGGTTCAAAACAGTATGAAAAGGCTGCATACTGTTACTCTGCTTGTTTAATTTACATGCAGAGTACATTAATGTGAAATGCCAGACTGGATGAATTACAAACTGGAATCAAGATTACCGGGAGAAATACCAACAACCTCAGATATGCACAGGATACCACTCTAATGGCAGAAAGTGAAGAGGAACTAAAGAGCCACTTGATGAGGATGAAAGAAAAGAGTGAAAAAATCTGGCTTAAAATTCAACATACATAAAACTAAGATCATGACATCTGGTCCCATCACTTCATGGTAAATAGAAGGGGAAAAAGTAAAAGCAATGACAGATTTTACTACCTTGAACTCCAAAGTCACTGTGGATGGTGACTCAGCCATGAAATTAAGATGCTTGCTCCTTGAAAGGAAAGCTATGACAAACTTACACAGTGTATTAAAAAGCAGAGACATCACTGCCAACAAAGATCCATATAGTCAAAACTATAGTTTTTCCAGTAGCCATGTAGAGATGTGAGAGTTAGACCATAAAGACTGAACACTGAAGAACTGATGCTCTTGAACTGTGGTGCTGGAGAAGACTCTTGAGAGTCCCTTGGACTCCAAGGAAATCAAGCCAGCCAGTCCTAAAGGAAATCAACCCTGAATATTCATTGGAAGAACTGCTGCTGAAAGCTGAAGCTCCAATACTTAGGCTACCTGATGCAAACAGCTGACTCACTGGAGAAGACTCTGATGCTGGGGAAGACTGAAGGCAAAAAGGAGAAGGGGTGGCAGAGGATGAGATGGTTAGATAGCATGACTGACTCAATGGATATGAATTTGAGCAAACTCTGGGAAATAATGGAGGACAGAGGAGCCTGGAGTGTGGTAGTCCATGGGGTATCAAAGAGTTGGACACAACTTAGCAACTGAATAATCATAACCATTTTATACTTTCAATAGAAGATAATAAACTTCCCAACCTTCAGTTAAAATAAGACATATAAGCAAAACAATATCAAAAACTATAACACAGAAAGCAAGAAATATTAAAATTAAGTATCAAGAACCCTCTGCTTTTACAATAATTGAAGTTTAAGTAACCTGCACAAGCTCTAGCAGAAACAGCAGATTTTGAAGTAAGTTAGGCCTCAGTTTAAGTAACAAATCTGAGGCTTATTATTTACCAATTATTCAAACACCCCTGTTGAAGCCACTGTAAACTGAACACATGCTGTGGAATCAAACCATCTTGATTTCAAATACCAAAGTTGTCACTTACAGCTGTGTATCATAGAGCAAGTTAGTTAGCCTCTGTTTTCTCCCCTAGAATGTTTCTCCAATTTAAAAAGCCGAATGACAGGTACTTCCCACAGATACTTTCCCAGGATTAAATGGTGTAAAGTATATGAAATCATCTCACCTAAGTCCAACCACATAATGGTACTCAATAAAAGTGGCTTCCTAGGTGGTGCTAATGGTAAAGAACCTGCTTGCCAATGCAGGAGACATAAGAAATGGGTTTGATCCCTAGGTTAGGAAGATCCCCTGGAGCAGGGCACAGCAACCCATTCCAGTATTCTTGCCTGGAGAATCCCTTGGACAGAGGAGCCTGGTGGGCTATACAGCCCATAGGGTTGCAAAGAGTTGACACAACTGAAGTGACTTATCATGCATGCACTCAAGAAAAGTTAGTTCTCTGTTTTTCTCCTTGTTCAAAGGATTCTCCTAACCTAGAGTTTGTTCACCCAATATTAGTTTGGCTCCTACCGTCAGTGTTATGTACTTAGTAATTATTTTTATTATAGTTGCTGCTGCTGCTAAGTCGCTTTAGTCATGTCCGACTCTATATGACCCCACAGACGGCAGCCCACCAGGCTCCGCCGTCCCTGGGATTCTCCAGGCAAGAACACTGGAGTGGGTTGCCATTTCCTTCTCCAATGCATGAAAGAGAAAAGTGAAAGTGAAGTCGCTCAGTCATGTCTGACTCTTCGCGACCCCATGGACTGCAGCCTACCAGGCTCCTCCGTCCATGGGATTTTTCCAGGCAAGAGTACTGCAGTGGGTTGCCATTGCCTTCTCTGTTATTATAGTTCACGACACAAAAATAAACATGTATGAGATCTAGAAGCAAAGCAAACAAAAATATCTTTGAAACAATCTTAAAATGATAAAATATATGAATAAAAAAAAAATCTGTCACTTTAAAACAGAAGTATACTTGAGAAGAGAACAATTGTGACTTCCCCCAACCTTAAGATTCTTAAAGCTCTTAAGCAAAGATACCTGATGATGGCAAGTATCACATCTATCTTAGTCACCTGACATCTTCTCAACATCAAGGATGGTAGTAGCTATATAGCAGACAGTGCATTAGCACTGCTGTGCATATCTACACAAGAATGAATGAACATACCTGGAGAAATAACATTCTGTAGCCATTTCAGATACTGGAATAATCAGACAATATAAGATACCTATGTTTTGTATGTCTGAGGAAATAAAGGAAATCCTTGAAAATATGAAAAAAAGAATGAATGAAGTGTAGATGACATAATAATTCTCTTTCCCATCAGAAACTAAGGGCCTTCAATCTCAGTAAGTTCTTCTTGCTATTTATTTGAAAACCTCTGCAGACTTTAGCATTTGAGAAAAACAGGTCCCTTCACCATTTCTTCTTGAAGTATTTTCTAAGTTGCAACAAATCCCCAAGATCTTGTTGGAATGGGCATTACATGAAAAAATATATTGCTACCATTTCTCTAAACTGAAAAATAGCAATAACATGAATTTTTGTGGAAGTTGTATTTTGCAACTTCTGCAGCAGCTCTTCTCTGCTTCCCCACCACACACTGGTACAATGCTCTTTGCTCACGCAGTATTCCCTTTCATTGGATGGCCTTCTTTGTCCTCATTTTCCTGCTTTCATCATACCAGGTACAGCCCGAAATCATTTCCTTAGAGAATATCTCTTTCTAATGAATTTTGGCAAAATTAATGGGTGTTATCAGAATAGTGAATCTATACCCCAACTGTAAGAGCAGTGATATGACTTAACTGTCTCTTCTATTAAACTCTGACCCAAGAACAATCTTATTCACCTCTGCATTCCAGGCACTTAACACAGTGGCTGACACACATTTAACATGCAGAAAATGTTTCCTGGATCCAACTGAATCCTTTTCCAAGTTATATTTCTGATTAGTTACAAAAACACTTAGAAACAGGTGATAAGATGATATGGGAGAATGGCATTGAAACATGTTAATTATCATATGTGTAATCAATCGCCAGCCCAGGATTGATGCTCGGGGCTGGTGCACCGGGATGACCCAGGGGGAGGGAATCGGGAGGGAGGAGGGAGGGGGGTTCTGGAGGGGGAGCATCCGTATACCCATGGTGGATTCATGTCAATGTAAGGCAAAACCAACACAATAAAGAAAATTAAAAAAAAAAAGAAGAAAGAAACAGGTGATAAAAGCAATTGTTCTAAGAAGCATTTTTTTTATGTTCTTTCTTCTTTTGGTATCTCATTGTAGTATTTTTTTATTATTGTAACAAATTCAATAAAGACTTTTTACCTTATAATATTGTGTTGGTTTTGCCATACACTGACATGAATCCACCATGGGTGTACATATGTTCCCCTTCCAGAATCCCCCTCCCATCTCCCTCCCGATTCCATCCCTCTGGGTCTTCCCGGTGCACCAGCCCTGAGCACCCTGTATCATGCATCGAACCTGGGCTGGCGATTCATTTCACATATGATAATTTACATGCTTCAGTGTTTTTTAAAGTAAGAAATTGAATTCCTTTTATTAAAAGGTGCTAAAGAACAGCTATTTTGTGGATTATATATATTATCAAAAATAGAGGCTTCAGGACACATCCTTGTTACCAGCCAAATTTGCTAGTGAGTTAAGTGACACCGGTGACATCTTAAAGGATGAATGGCATGTATACTAACATATTTACATCAAATATTAACATAGTTGACTATGATTTCATTCAAATAAGGCTGTGTTAAATAAAACCCAATTAAAGATTTTATTCATCATATTCTGATTCTAGAAAACTATTTTCAAATCTTACTTACAAAAGCTAGTGGAGAAGGAAATGGCAACCCACTCCAGGACTCCTGCCTGGAGAATCCCCATGGACAGATAATCCTGGTGGGCTACAGTCCATAGGGTCTCAAAGAGTCAGACACAACTGAGCAACTAAACAAGCACAAAAGCTAGTAAAACTAGAGTATATTCATCAACCTGTGAGAGTGTAACATGAAGGTTTCACTCTGGTGTAATAAAAGAATGAGAGAGTAGGTATCTACTCAGCAAAGGTGTTGCAGCATTAATGATAGGGAAACTGACCTGAGAAAAACATTTGAAACCCACAACATAATCAGCAGAATGAAGGAGGCGACATGATGCAGGGTGAGCCTCCTGGTCAATATAATGCACTCTGTTGAAAAGTTACCTTACCCTGATGTATAACCTCTGTATGTTTTGTTGTGCATACAGAAGAGCAGGTCTCTGTTCTCAATTATCCCGAAGGAGGTTGCACCTTGTTAATGATAGGTGTGAAGATCTCCAAAAGAGATGGACTTTACTCACTGGAAAATGTTGAGACTTTCCGGGATCACTCTGGCCAAGCTCTTAAACTTGAGAAGGTGGTGATTAAAAGTTAGCAAGCGGCTCTGTCTTGGTGAGATGTGGAGTAAAGTATAATTGCTAATCCAAACAGCAAGCTACACCAAATATTAACTTCACCGAATTACAGATCTCAGGACTGCTCAGAATAGGAATCATCACCCCATTAAGAACAGGAATTCCCTGGACTTAGAAAAAAACTTCTGAATTTTCACCTGAACACTATACTAATATCTTAGGTTCTTTAATATTCAGCAGTGTTCCTCACTACTAAATAGAACTCTGAATGTAAGCATGTAGAATCCAGGGAAAGAATCTCTGGAATGCTGTGGCTGTTTGAATAGTTCCTATCCTGCAAATACCTACATCCAAACAGGGAAAAAAAAAAAAAAAGGCTGAGAGAAAGCTGCATAATGTTACTAATTTACTAGTACTACACTCTCTGAAAATATTGAACAGTGCAAACTTACATAAGACATGAGGTGTGATTCACAAAAAAATATACTAACTTTCCATAGATGAGAATTCACCTGTGGATGCAGGTAGAAGAAGTGATCTCGATGTGGTATTAAGTTCAGGTGAGTGAAAGGAGTCCTCTTATTTTTCACACAAAAACATGAGCCACAGGAGGGGCAGCTCACCTTTCTTCCATATCCCCACAGATGCTGTCTGGAAGTTTCTGGACGTCCTCAGCAGAAACTACTGGGACTAACCACTCAGGCTGAGCGATACCCTCCACCCCATATACAATCAGACATAAGTCCAGCAGCCCCTGGCTGTGCTTCAGCAAAGAATTTTAGGAATGGGGAAAGGAATGGCCTGTTCCCTAGAGAGGTTAGCCTGGAATGGGGGTGGAGCGGGAAGGAAAAGGGGGCACCCTTCACATCCCTGTCAGTCAACTATTATTAACTATTATGCTGATGGAATGGAATCTAACTAACCTTATACTGGCCATGTCTGGCCCTCTTCCAGGTTCAAGGCGATGGGCAAAGGAGAGACTGTGGAATTATTAAGTGATCAGGCTTTTGCTCCTTCAAGATCTCTGTTCATGTAAGAGTCTTAACATAATATTCTCTAGGATACATTTACTCTGTTCCAAAAATAGTTCCATAATAACTGGTACACTTGAAGTAATCTTGGGTTTAAAACAAAATTTAGAAGAGGTCAAAGGAATGGAAAACCTGAGCAAATGAAAGGTCTTGATATGCAACGTATGGTAAGATTTAACCCCAGTAGAGCAGCCAAAAAACAAAAAAAAAAGTGATCTAAAGACTGTCTGCTTCTGTATTTGACTCATTATTTCTGTGGGAATTTTGATCTGCATAAAGGTAACCCAGATCTCATGAGACAACAAATACCAACTCATATTGTGACCATATTTCTAATTCAGAAAACCCCCACAAGGGCTTATAAAATGCAGAATACTGATTTTAACACTTTGCAGTTCTTTGGAGGTACAAAAATGCAAATAATTTTAATAAGAAAAGATCTCTTTTATCTATATATGTGTAATAAACATCCATTATTATTTTTTCATTCATACTTTGTATTTTTAAATATTTCAAATCAGTTTAAAAAATAATATTCTATTTGTCAGAAATAATCATAATGGGAGATATTTATATTACTGTTCACATATCAGGCACTGTACTAAGATTTTCACAAATATTACCTCATGTAATCATCAAAACAATGCAGTCATTAAGTAATATTATCCCCATTTACAGATAAGGACACCACATCTTAAGTGAAGTAAGCCAGAAAGAAAACCACCAATACAGTATACTAACGCATATATATGGAATTTAGAAAGATGGTAACGATAACCGTGTATGCGAGACAGCAAAAGAGACACAGATGTATACAACTGTTTTTTGGACTCTATGGGAGAGGGCGAGGGCAGTATGATATGGGAGAATGGCATTGAAACATGTATATTATCATATGTGAAATGAATCGCCAGCCCAGGTTTGATGCATGATACAGGGTGCTCAGGGCTGGTGCACCGGGATGACCCAGAGGGATGGGATGGGGAGGGAGGAGGAAGGGGGGAGGGGGGTTCTGGATGGAGAACACATGTACACCCATGGCAGATTCATTTCAATGTATGGCAAAACCAACACAATACTGTAAAGTAAAAAAAGAAAGAAAAAATAGTAAATAATTTAGGCATATCTTCCAATAATTAATAATAAGCAAAATTTTGGAGACTAAAGATTTAGAAAAAAGAAAAACAGACAAAGACAGAAGAATAATCAGGGTCCACCACACATAAAAGACTGCAACACGTGTCAGCAGGGAAGTCTCATGCATGATGTTCCAATGTCTGGCAGGTTTGGACCTCAATGACATTGTAAGGAATTTCATTAATTGCCTTGCCCTGGAAGAACACTCTGGCTCTCCAGTGCTTTGGATGAGACCCTTTATTTAAAAGTCAAGAATTCTATCTTCATGTCTTATAGTAATGAATCTCAAACTTCCTCTGTTCAAAACAGAGTTCTTCACTTCAGTCCCCAGCTCCAACCCTCCTCTCAATCCACCCATATCAGTAAATGACATCTCTATTCACCAGATTGCTTAGGTCAAAACTAGTGGTCATTCCTGACACCTGTTTTTCCTCCACAGGCCACTTCCAATCCTTCAGCAAGTCTGAAAGGTTCATACATCTGACGTTCCTCATGCTCTCCTCTGCTCCTGCTTGAGTTGGTCCATCACCATCTTGCACATAGATCACTTTCCCCCAGGTCACCTTAACATCACCTTGTTTGCACAACTGCTCCTTTTATCCATGCCCCACAAATTATCCACCATGGCCTTTTGGAAATATTTATAATTTTCTTTTCCTCATTTGCACTATTATTAATTACACTGGTCTTGCCATTCCTCTAATATGCAAAAAATTTATAATTCCCAAGAATAATCCTAAAACATCTTAACTCAGTAAATCTAGTGCTTTACGTAATAGGATACTTTCGGCTTACACATCTGGGGCCCCAAAAGTCATCTCCACTCTCATGACCCAATTCTGTTTGCAACCACTCATAAGCATGAAAACCTTCACCCCGTAAAGAAGAGAAAGGAAACTGAATTAAGGGTTAGTAACAGAAAACTACAGAGGCCAAAGTGGTCTTGTATCTGTCACCCACGGGACTCCTTGCCTAAGATTAAATGCTTATAGTAGAATTACGGCCAAAAAATGATGGAACTTCATGAGAAATGAAATTCTGGAAAAGGGATTATGATCAGAAACCTCTGAAGAGGCACTTTGTGATAATCTGGATACTAGCAGCCTTTCTTCAAGGCCAGATGACACGATATGGCACAGAATTGGTGCCTCCAAAAAAACAAAAAAAATCTCAGAAGCCACATATGGAATCATTGACATAAGCACTGGATTTCTCCTGATAGACAGTGATAACAAAGGGTCTTTGTCATGAACTTCTTGTGTTGCAAATGTAGACATTTGAACAATAAAGGCAATAAGTCTATGGTAGCGGTAATCCAGAGAATGATTTCCAGTCATTCGTGAAGTGACAGTGGACTCCCAAAGGAGTTGATAACTAGGAACACCATGAAGGAGGTTAATTTCCATGAACCAGGTGTGTGGGGCTGGTAGTGGGGATCCCAAACCACCTTAATCTGTTCACTAAAGTCTATGTGTCATTATGTGGAAGTCACAGGCTGGTGATATCTGCCTATGGCTGAGACAGAATTTTTTTCCTCAATTTTAAAGCCTTCTAATGGAGACGAAACAAACATGGCCTTTTGTGTTACTAGCTCCAGGCTCATTTCACATTTTTATTTGATATTCTGGCCATATATACAGAGAATTAAACAATGAAATGGTTTTATATCATTCTTCATTTTCACCAAGAAATAAACCAATTTTAAAATAAAAGAATTTTTAAAATTATAGATGTAATTAAGATGAAGGTGACTGGGATTCTTATAAAGAGAGGCAATTTAAACACATGGGCAGTATAGGAGGATGCCATGTGAACATGAAGGCAAAAATCAGGACCATGTAGCTAAGAAAAGACAAAGATTTCCAGCAAACCACCAGCAGCTAGGAGAGAGACATGGAACAGATTCTGTCTCACAGCCCTCAGAAAGAACCAGCCCCACGAATACAGTATTTTGAACTCAGGCTTTGAGCCTTCAGACTGTAAAACCATCAATTTCCATCGTTTAAGTCTCCGAGTTTGTAGTGCTCTGTTCCAGCACCTTAGAAAATTAAAACAAGCTCAGATAAGATCAAGGAGATGCAGAAGTGATCAAGAAACTACAAACTACTGTAAGAACCTTTTGAAAGATTATAGAGATGAGGAAAGGGACCAAACCACCACTGGTGGGGTAATTTTGAAACTTTTAAAGTCAAGGGACGTGAATTCTGCAAATCAGATAAGTAAGCTTATGATGAGCCCATTAAAATTAGTAAGAAATCAGTTGTCTGTACAACAACGTTTTAAAAAGTTCTAATATGGGTTCACTAAGGATAACACTTGTTGATTCAATTAGACTGGTAGATTAAAACACATGGACTTTGTTCATTCTAAACTTACAAATCTGAAGAAACCTCTCCCAATATTCTTAAGGTCAAAATGGAGAAATATGCAGGCAATAACATGTGAGTTAGATGCCTTCATAAAAGGTTAAATGACCACACCCAAAAAGTGTTGATTAATGAAAAGATGTTAACTTGAAGAGAAGTCTCAAGTTTTATGCCACAGGGCTACTTTAACCAGGTTGAAAAGAAATATGCAAAGCATGTTTGTCAAACCTGTGGATGACACGCAGCTGACAAGGATACCTGATCCTCTGAATGGCTGAGTCTGGATTCCATAAATCATCCAACTGAGGAACCACTGAAGGAACTAGAGATGTTTAATGAGGAGATAAGGAGCAATGGAAGGCAGATACCAAAGTTCAAGGCTGGAAATATGAAGACGTATAGGAGCAATAAAGTTCTTGCAGGAGGAATTTGACATCTTAGTGAAAGAAAGAATATTTCTCTCTACCAGTATCACTCTAGTTCTACTTATTATATTTTACTGAACTATTATTGCTGGTTTCCTCATGTCCACTAGTTTCTCCATTTGTTCTCTTGCATTTGCCAATCCGTTTTCTCAAAACAAGCCATCTTTAAAACATTATAACCAAAATGACTTGCTGTGCCATTTTAAGGTTTGATTACGGGCATATTTAAATTTTTACTTTATAACAGGCTGGGACTCTAGCTGGCACCAGACGTGCAGTCTACAAACCATACTGCACACTGCAGTCAGGAGCATTAATAAGTTGGCTACCCTCAAGGCTCCAGTTCTTTTACCACCCATCAATGCTGGTCTCATCAGTCATGGCACCATCCTGGCTCCCTAGTTCAAGCCACAGCGGCTTGATGATCAGGTTTTACATGGTGCCCAGCTCTGTCATGTGTGCTCTCACTCTATGATTCACACTTGAGTATAATCGGCTGCTCTTCCTCAGCATCCAAACTATCCTGATTATATCTACACAACTTTCCAACAGCAGCCCCATCAACTCAAAAGCTCGTCTTGGTGTTGGTTCCCAGCCTGAGTTTTGACTTTCTGTCCTCAAGGAAATTTTTCCTCAAGGTAATTTTATTTCACAATTCCCACTGCCCTTTTCTGAGACTGAGTTTTGGGTGGGGCCACACAGCTCCATCCCAACAGAGAGCAAGAACTAATGTTCTTTCTCTCCCAGGAAACTCAAAGCATCTTGTGTAAATTGACCTCCTCCTCCCCAAGAACCAGCTTTACAGAGCAGAACACACCTGTATTCTCAGGGAGTGGCGGCCTTTGATTAATGAAGTCAGAAAGCTTTCTGTTCTAAGACGATGGCTGTGCTCTAGCTCTACATTTGCTTAACTAAAGAAGTCATTTAGTTAACACAGAAAATCAGCCTTTCTAAATTAAGAAAAGTGCCATCCCCCCCCCTCCAAAAAATATCCATAATTCAAATCCTGCCAATTCAGGGTTCAAAATTTTTCAATAGCTGCTCATTTGCATTAGGAGAAAATTCCAAACTTCCTCCACAATCTACAAGAAAGTATTTATCATATGGCTCCTTCCTACCTCTCTGGTCACAACATGTCCTGTCCTTCATCTCACTCACAAATACCAGGCCTAACTGCCTTCTTTCAGAGCATTAATCAACAACAACACTGTTCTCCTTCCTATGGGCCTTGAACACATATATATTCCACTGCTCTGTGAGTTTCCCCTCCTTCTCCTCTCTCTAGCTAAAAGTTCACCTCTTCTAAACATTCAGTATAAACTAAGGCCCTAACGCTCTTTCTCTATGGCCTCCTATACTTCTTTTTTTCATAGCACCTACCACAAGCCATCATTATGCATTTCTGCATGTACTTACATTTTTTAAATATTTTCCCCACACTGGAGTATAAGCTCGTTTAAGGCCAGAGCCATGTGTGATCTATTCATTACTACAGAATAAGTTAAATGTCTGGCACATAATAAACAGCTGGAAATACTGTATTAAATAACTAAATAATAGCCAGAGGTGTCCAAAAACAGAACCACCAGTTTTGCAGTCTTGAGAAACATCTTCATTGTACATCAAAGGTTTTGCAGAAAGGATTGCTGAGTTAGAAACATCAACTAGGTGAACTCTTTCTAGTTCTAGAACTAATGCTTTGTAAGACATAGGCTGATACAAATGATAAGAAGTGAAGGTCATGATAAATCTAAGAAGTGACCAAAGGTTTCAAAGCTGAGGTAGAACTTAAAGGAAATGACTAACTTGAAAAGGCACAAGATAGAGAATTTCCAAGAATTTTTCAGGGAAACGACAAAAAGGAAACTGAGAACACCGTATGTGAGAAGATCAGTCTGACTTCTTTTAAGAGAGGTATGAAATACCAAGCAGAAATGGTAAGGTCATTTGATAAAGGGTTTGAACTGAGTTCTGGTTTCCATCTCTTGGTCAGGGGAGTGCTGAAATTAGAAAGAGTCATCTGCCTAGGATGAATACGTTAGAGGGAAAAGTAGCTAAAGGTAAGTGGCCAAGTGAGAGGCTACTAACCCACCATAATTATTATGAAGTAAAGACTGGAGTGACAGTCTTCATAGCTGACTGTTACATACATTGAGACACTGTAGAGAGGCTGCAGCTCCCACAAGCACCAGCAGAAGAGAGCTGGCAAGGAACTAGCAGAGCTTCAAGAGCCCAGACGGGTACTTGGCATTTGCTGGGAGCTGGGGATGAGTTACCAGCACTGTCACCAGGGGTACCATCTCTCTTAATGCAGTCTGTGCCCCCAGTGGCCTGGGAGAGGCGTTTCATAGGAAGACGGAGGCTGCTATGCGTAATCTGAGACAAGCTAGCTGGCTAGCTGATAGCACATTAGGCTAGGGGGCACTCATCAAACTGTCTTTGTGGACAGAATCTAGATACTTGTGGGACTTGGGGCTAAAAGCTATTGGCCAAACCTGCACAAAAGCATTTTGGTATTATGGCAACCAGCAAAACTATACCTGTGAGTGCTGGGTCAATGTCAGCCCTGGGAAAAGAAAGCTTAAAGTGAGACAAGCAGCAGGATGAGAGAGATCAGGATTAAACCAAGAGAAATCTTAAAGGAAAAAAAGAAACTAGAGGAAAGGTATGAGAAACAACATTTAGTGGTCAGTGATTCCAATATTTCAAGCCTAAAGAACCAAATGGAGTTGAGGGTTATACTAATGACAGACAAGGTATTTTGGGAAGAGAATAAATTTGAGTGCAGTGGTATATAAGAAGTCCAAGTATTTAGTATTTTGAGCTTAAAATGTTATTTATAGTTATTACTAAACATCCTAAATACAGCTAGAAATATTAATCTTAAGTTCAGATCTGAAGTCAAAGTTTTAGACTTTGGGAAAAACTAAGGAAAAATGAAGATAAATGTCAAAATTACAGATAAGCTCTTCAAATGCATGCATGCTCAGTCACTCAGTCCTCTCTGACTGTTTGCAACCCATCAACTGTAGCCCACCAGTCTCCTCTGTTTATGGAATTTCCAGGTAAGAATACTGGAGTGGGTTGCCACTTCCTACTTTAGGGGATCTTCCCAGCCCAGGGATTGAACCCACATCTCCAGCACTAGCAGGCAGATTCTTTACCACTGAGCCGCCTGGGAAGACCAAGCTCTTTAAGTACTGAACATCATAAAGAATGATTAATAGAGAAGTATCTTTTAGAATAAATTAAAATCAACCAAAATATACCACAAAATTATAAACTATAGTGCTACACAAGCACAGAATAAATCATTCAATAAATCTAATATTCATTTAAAACAGCTATCCTCAACCTAGGAGGCACACTAGAATCATGTATGTAAATCATTTAAATACATTGATTGCTATGGACTAAATAATATCCCTCCCCTTCCAAATTCATATGTTGAAGCTCTAACCCTCAATTTGATGATATCTGGAAATGGGGTCTTTGTAAGATCATTGGGTTTAGATGACGTCATAAGGGTGAGGTCCTCATAATGGGTATAGTGTCCTTTTAAGAAAAGACACCAGGGGGTTTTCCCTCTCCCTCTACTTTATGAGGACACAGTGAGATGGCCACCACGTGCAAGCTGGGAAGATTCTCTCAGCACCAGACCCAACTATGCTGGTATCCTCACCTCAGACTTTCAGCTTCCAGAAATGTGAGAAACTAAATTTCTGTTGTTTAAACCACCCAGCCTAAAGTATTTTGTTATGGCAGCCTCAACAGATGAATACACTGATATTTGACCAGTTAAATGAGAACCACTGAATTAAATCATATTCAAAGTTTACAAAAATAAGTGTATGTAATTTAGTCACTCCACTAATTTAATCGAAATATTTTAGTAGGGAGATCTGTGACCTAGGAAAAAAGTATCCAGCACACAACAAGCACTCTAGAAACGATTGTTACATGAACAGACATATGAATGAATGAGAAACGCATACGAGCATAACTAAACAAAATGATCTTGTGAGAGAACACATACGAAGTAGAATATCACAAGCCAAGAAAATAGAGACTTAAATACTTGTCAATGAAAAGATCTATGAAAATAAAGGTTTACCTAGATAATGCAAATAGTTTTAAACATTACTGAAGAGTATATTACATACACTTATTTTCACAAACTTAATTGCTAAAAGATTGACCCTAAAAATAGATAAGAATATCTAAAAATATCTCTAGGAATTGTGACTCAAGTCTGGGCACCACAAATAAAGCTTCAGATAATTATATATACCACAGCAATAGGTTCTCATTATATAGAATCTGTATATACAATATAGATAAACCAGCATCCACAACCTATCCCTACTTTAAACATTCTAGCATGTCTTTTCTGTTGTTTCTTTTCAAAGAGAGTTGAGACCACAAATGGATAGATAAATTATGTATTATTATCCTTTTCAAAGATTTGAGATGGTATATAAATAATATACAAATATATAATATATGTTATATACATTATTTACTCCTCTAAAATAGTCTAATCACTTTCCAGTAAGAAAATCTTCATAACATAATTTTCTAATGTTACATAACACTTCTTTTTATGTAGTGAGCATAATTTACTAAGCATTGTTTCCAAAAACAGTTTCCAATAATAAAGCTTCTGTGAACATATTTGTGCATAAAATTCTGTCCATATTTCTAATTAGTTTCTTAATATTAGAGCATTAAAAGAGGCATTAATAGGTAAAAAAATCATTATGGACAATATACAGGTCTTGATATACACTATAAAATTTCCTTCCAAATTAGGTACCATTTGTACTTCTGTGAGTATGTGTATTGTGTGAAAACTACAATGTTACCAATAACATTGGTATGTTGGTGAGTATGTGTATTGGTGAGTATGTGTATTGGTGAGTATGTGTATTGTGTGAAAACTACAATGTTACCAATAACATTACCAATAATGTTATCAATGAAACCAATACAACATCAGCAATGTAAAATAATCTCAGTAGTCTTAATCCTTTTTAAGTATCATGGATATAACATGGTATTTCATTTTTAAGTGTGCATTTCATGCTTGCAAACAGAAATGAACATTATTTTTCTTTTTCTAATTTTTAAAACATTATAAAGATGAGTTTGTTACACAAGTTATTATCTTCTAAAATTAAAAACAAATTTTCAAAAACTGCCATCTTAATGTCAGTCACTGAAAGATGGAACTAGTATTGTTTTCATATTTTAAGACTGAGATAATACATTGAATATGTAATAAAATCAAAGCTGATGGCAGACTTCATAACAAGATGGTTTACTGTACTCATTTAGTACAACTGTGGAATCATCTTAGATGTTCAAGTTAAATATAGGAATTCTAGAAATATTCAGTAGTTGGAGAGAATCAGACTTGTAATATAAATTGCTATGCAATATTTTAAAACATTTTATTAGTGAATAATCATATCTAAAAATTAAATTCAATCTCTGCTATAATTACCAGATAGATAAGAAAAAAATAAAACTCTGCACAGTTAACCAAACAGTTACCTTGTATAATATGCATAATACCAATTCTCTTTCTCAGGACTTTTTTAATCACAATTACTTTTGCTGATAAATATTTTAAATCCATCAGGTTCATACCTGATTTAATATTTTTCAAATACCTAGAAATCTCCACATTTATTCTTTCTGTGCAGCACATGAGATACCTTAGGTAACTTTTAGAATCAATCATACCCATGAGATTCTATGACTTAGTGAGATATAATCAAATTTAATTAACAAACGCTTGCATCCTGATTTCTTCATAAACAGGGGGAAATAGTGATTCCTATACTGGAGAATCTGGAGAAGGCAATGGCACCCCACTCCAGTACTGTTGCCTGGGAAATCCCATGGACAGAGGAGCCTGGTAGGCTGCAGTCCATGGGGTCACGAAGAGTCAAAGACGACTGAGTGACTTCACTCACTTTTCACTTTCATGCAATGGAGCAGGAAATGGCAACCCACTCCAGTATTCTTGCCTGGAGAGTCCCAGGGACAGAGGAGCCTGCTGGGCTGCCATCTATGGGGTCACACAGAGTTGGACACGACTGATGCGACTTAGCAGCAGCATAGTAGAGAATACTGTATTCTAGACCCTGGCACACAGAGCACACAGAGGCTCGATAAACGTGAATCCCTTTCCTTCACTCCTTACTCTCCCACCCTTCCCTCTACCAGTATATAATTGATGACAAATCATTATTTATGTGTAATGAAATGTGATAAAGTATGATAAAAATTACATGATCCTTCACCAAATATCTTTATACTCCATTGCTGTTAGATACGATTTGCCAACATGCAGGATTATATCTAAGGACACTTTTCTGACTCAATATTGAAAAACAAAAGACACTGTGAATTATACCTTTTTTCAGTTAACACATAGTCATTAATCCCAGAAAATCCCCAAAGTTAGGTCAACTATATCATTCTATATGGTGGTTCTAGTCCTTCACTATCAGAATTATCCAGGGAAATTAAAGGATCATTATAGATGCCTGAACTCACCTCTGAAGGTTTTCACTAAATGGGTCTGGGGTGGGGCCAACCATCAGCATCTTTTTTAAACATCCACAGATGATTCTAAGGGCTTCCCTGGTAGCTCAGCTGATAAAGAATCCGTCTGCAATGCAGGAGACCCCGTTTTGATTCCTGGGTCAGGAAGATGCCCTGGAGAAGGGATAGGCTATCAAGTCCAGTATTCTTGGGCTTCCCTGATGGCTCAGATGGTAAAGAATCTGCCCACAATTCTGGAGACCTGGGTTCAATCCCTTGAATGGGAAGATCCCCTGAAGGACATGGCAACCCACGCCAGTATTCTTGCCTGGAGAATCCCCACAGACAGAGGAGCCTGAAGGGCTACAGTCAAGTGGTCGCAAACATGACTAAGCACAACACAGCACAGATGATTCTAATGTGCAGCCAGAGATAAGAATCATTGATCTCAACTCAAAAGGAAGTAAATTACAGAGTAAAATCAAAGGAAGCAAAGGAAGACAGTGAAGCAGCTGAGCCTAAGAATCCAAATCTCCACTTTTAAGAAATAAAGAAAAATCTTATTCTAGAGTCAAAAGGGGTTTGAGTCTGATGTCACAAAACCTGAAAATATTTAAACACGTTATTGAGGCAGGTACTACATTAATCTCCATTTAATCTCACACAAGATACTGATGGTCAACAGGCATCTTTACTATTGCTCCCTTAACTAATATTCCCTTTGCTTCTTACTCTAAAAAAACAAACAAAAACCCGTTAAAGACTAATACAAAAATTAGCAATCACTTTTCATTACAGAAGAAGAAATGTCTTCATAACTAAGTTGTTCTGATACAAAAAATGAACAGAGTAAAATATGAACAGAATCACTGCCTGAGGTGATGGGCAAAGAGTCCGCAAAGCAAAGCACTCTCTCACTCTGTCCTGGTTAAAACCTGTTTATCTGGGGATTGGCTCAGTTGCACCAGTTCCAGCTTCCCAGCCTTCCAAGGCACTGACGCACTGATGTGACCTCAGTCATCTCTTTGCTGGAGCTGGATCCAACTAACAAAATTCAACACATGCAGGCACTTGTTTCTCCATTTTATCCAGTGCCTTCAAGAGCAGCAGAGAACCAGGAGTCAGTCAACCCTTCTAGTCTCTCCCTGGATCGTTTTTATCCTCAATCTCTATAAACAGTCTCCAAAAGTGATCAGGCAGATAAACACATGAATCATCAGCAACAGAATGATCAAATGAAGACAAACAAATTATAATATTAGCTAGTCGGATTATAGAGCTTTAGGGAAGAAAAGCATCTAGAATACCAACTGAGTTTACCTATCACAGATGAAGATCCAAAGGCTTACTGCTGAGGAATCTACATGAGGAAAGTCACACCTCCTCCCTCACACCCCTCCTTCCTTCCTTTTCATTTGCAAAGATTAACAGAAACATATTATTAAAGAGGTGGAAGAAGGAGAAAAATAGCTTAAGTATTGCTTTATGAGATGCCAATATTATATACGTATATCTTGTGAGCTGGGTAACTGTGTCCCCATGATGAGTTGGAAAGCCTTTCAAAAACCACATCTCATCCCCTTTTTGAGATGAAAGATCCTACCTTATGAACAGTATCAACTATAATTTGAACACATTATCCCTAAAATTTTTCACTTATCAATAACTGGTAGGAACAGACTCTGAAGTCAACACGTATCATGAAGACCTATCTTACTCCTGTACCCACTTACCACTGGAGCAAACACTTGAGTTTTCCTTTTCTACACCTAACTAGCTCCTGATTATAGAGCACAATACACATAAAAAATTAACATCTACTAAAATTAACATAATCTCTTTTCTTCACTACTATAAAAGAATGTCCTAAAAACCTGAAACATAAATTAGAAAACACCATATCCTATTCTAACATACAAAATTTATGTGTTTAACAAGAACTCTCTGCAATCTTCAACTTCAAAATGAGGGCAATATGAAACCCAGGGGCTTCCTAGGTGGCCCTAGCAGTAAAGAATTCACCTGCCAATGCAGGAGATACAGGAGACACGGGTTCTATCCCTGGATCAGGGATATCCCCTGGAGAAGGGAATCGCAATTCACTCCAGTATTGTTGCCCTGGCAAGCTACAGTCCATGGGGTCGCAAAGAGTTGGATAAGACTTAGCAACTGAGCACAATATGAAACCCACCCAACTGTGATTTTATAGCATTAAATGAGATAAAGCAAACCTCTAGTACTTGGCACATTCTAAGCCTTTAATAACGATATTTATACAGCCAATAGTAAAAAGCTCTGCTCTTCTAGATGCCATGAAGAATTGGCCCTCATTTTCATTTTAGTTTCATTCATAAAAATCATGTGGTATTCTACACAGGTAGGTTAATGATAAAGGTTGGTTTGGGGTATGTTTATATTTTAATATATAGCATTTAAGGTAACTAACATGGAACATATAGGTGCCTTTCCTTATGTTATGTCCTCTAAAGCAATGCTTGTCAAAGGATCTGTGAAGAGCCACCTTTAAAAAAAACTTCTAATTTGTCACAGACAAATATCTTCGTTTAATACAATAAAAGTTGAAAAAGACAAAATACAAGCTCCAAAAATGTATTATTCTGTCAATGTTTTTTAAAAGCTTTAAACAATTAATTTCTATATTTATCTCAAGGCCGACTGGTAACACTTCCCTGCCCATAGATTGCAGATTAAGTAGAACTGCTATAAAGAACATCTGATATTAGGAATGATGGATAGGGACTGCTTTATAATAAAACCAACTAAAATTAAAAACTAACAATCCTTCTCATAATGATGATGTTTCATTTACATGGATCTCAATAATTCAAATGGGATATTAAAAAAAGAAAAACAATAAAATAACCAGTATACCATTTTGAGCCCTTCATAAAATCCACATCATTAATTTACTACTTTCAAAGGCTACTGAATGTACCCATGGTGGATTCATGTCAATGTATGGCAAAACCAACACAATAAAGTAAAGAAAATTCAAAAAAAAAAAAAAAGGCTACTGAATGAAGGAACTAGATTTTAACTTAGTATTGATTTAGTACAGAGCAGTATAGAATAACTTTTATACTGTAGAACAATCACTAAATGAACTATGAAAAACAACCAATAAGAGCAACCTCCCAGGTTTATGTAAATTATTAAATGAAGTTCCTCACACTAATCGAGCTACAATATATTTTAGAATACTTGGTGACTTTAACCAAACCTGTTGCTGCTCCAGATGGCACTAAAGAAAAAAAAAAAGGGCTACATATTATACCTGTATAGAGCTAAAGAGAAACCCCAACAGTATAAAGCCAGTAAAGTCAATAATATATTAAAAAGTTCACTTTTTCTTATAGAATGTGCTGTTCTGTGCTTAGCCACTCAGTCGTGTTCGACTATTCACATCCCATGGACTGTAGCCCATCAGGCCCCTCCGTCCATGGGGATTCTCCAGGCAAGAATACTGGAGCGAGTTGCCATGTCCTTCTCCAGGGGATATTCCCAATCCAGGGATCAAACCCAGGTCTCTGGCATTGCAGGTGGATTCTTTACCAGCTGAGCCACCAAGGAAGCCCAAGAATATTGGACTGTGTAGCCGATCCCTTCTCCAGAGCATCTTCCCGACCCAGGAATCAAACTGGGGTCTCCTGCCCTGTAGGCAGATTCTTTACCAGCCTAGCTACCAGGGAATCCCTTCTTAAAGAATATATAATGCTTATTATGTCTTTTCTATGGTTTCAACATAACCGCTTATCAGTTTTGGCACTAATGCAAATAACAACATAGACTCTACCTATGCAGTCAAACTTTACTAAGGCTGACCTTTTATATATGTTTATTTTATATATTTATGTATTTTATATGCATGTAAAATGAAGGGATAGAAATACCCCTTTATTAATAAAATAAAAATCACCTGCATCTCTATCCCTAAGAAGAGAATAACACAATAAAACAACATGAGTTAGAGAGAAAACATTCTTATGTCTATAATGACAAAGTCTGGTTTGTCAGTCGATCATTTCATACCTTTCAGGCCCACCTAAAAAAACTCTCAGAAACCAGAAATGTTTTCATTGGTTATTTATAAGTCCAATGGGCTATCCATCAGGCTACAGAGCCACTTTTGCTGGTTATTTAAAACACTATAAAGTGCATGGCATTGGAAAGGAAGGTAAAAGGTAATCTCTAAACTAGCATTACTGGGACCGCCCTGGTGGCCGGTGGTTATGACTCTCCACTTCCACTGCGGGAGGTGTGGCTTCAGTCCCTGGTCAAGAAGCTAAGATCCCACATGCTATCAAGTGGCCAGAAATAAGTGAATAAATAAACCAGCATTACTCATTATTCCTTCCATCAAAAAGAACTTTTCTTCTTTCAGACGTCAAACTAAACATTTCCTTACCCAAGGTAGTCCAGAAGAGACTAGGAATAAAATGGAATAGATAATCCTCACTCCAATGTACCTTAAAGAATTCCCTAGAGAAAAGACTTATGATATATTAGCTTTTTTCACTTTGAGGTATTTCTAGTGACTGAATTCACTACCAATTATGAAGATGATTCTGAGGTTACAAAAACAAATGAGTTTCAGATGGGAAAGAGCCTTCCCTACTTCCAAATTAAATTTATATTTCAGTTCAAAAAGCAATGATTAAAAATGCTTAATATCTACAATTGAAAATAAGGTCACAGGTTATAAGGTCACAATAAGCTATCGAAAAATAATTCAGGGCCTTTGAAAGCACTTTTAATCAGTCTCTGCATTCCCTCATACACAGAATAGAATACAGCTTGTTCCATGTTTGATCCAAGATGCTAGTGATAGTAGCTGTGGCAATGAAATCAGTAACACAAATGATACTACATTCACACCTAAAGTGCAAAGGAGCATTCTTATCATTTTATTCTCACTTTAGCTCTGTCCAAAGGACAGGAAATAATGTCATTCCTCCCTTAACAAATAAATCTAACATTTCAGACAACTGACCCATAACCAGTTACTAGTATTTAAAATTGACACTTAGAAGAACAGTGTCACCATTCAAGCCAACAGGAAGTGAATTCCAGGCTGTAAACCTGAATCTGCTACATGGATTTTTCACTTTTTTTGGTAAAACCAAGAAAAAAGTACATACAATAAATAGTTTTAAAGTTGTGGCAATTCTTTTTTCAATTATATTTTAATTCTAATTTGTGAGTGTCATCTTTCAGATGGAACAGATATACAATCCTACAAATAATGATTTTCTGTCCCCAGGAAAGCCAAGATGTGTTACTATTTGCCCAACTTTTCTCCAGCTAGAGCAAAGTTAATAAACTCTTGGAGTATAAAGTAAAAGAGGAAAAAGAAAAAACTTGCAGATTGAATTTTCAGTGCTGAATTAAAATGAACTGTGCAATACAGTACTTGACCATAAAATACAATTCTAATAAAAATATACCAGAGCCCTTCACAATTCATCAAGTTGTTTTCCACCTCTAGTTTGTTTCCAACATAAAGGCATTTTAAAAAGAAATATTAATTAGATGTCAATTTCTTAATATCCCAGTAACTCACTATCAGAAACTAACAAAAAGAATGCATAAGGACCCACCTGTGTGTGTATACTCAGCCCTGTCTGACTCTTTGTGACCCCATGGACTGTAGCCCACCAGGCTCCTATGTCCATGGAATTATCTAGGCAAGAATACTGGAGCAAGTTGCCCCTTCCTACTCCAGGGGATCTTCCCAACCAGGGAGTGAACCTGCATCTCCTGCACGTCCTATACCCGCAGCTGAACTCCTTACAACTGAGCCCTCCAGGAAGCCCACAAGGAGTCAGAGCATAGAGTAAAAACTTTTGATAAGAACATATATATTATTTTAAAGAAGGAGGCCTCAGTTCTATTGAGTTTGTAGAAAAATATACTGTTGATTTACTAATAATGAAATACCTGACTCTTTCTGTCACATCGCCAGCTGTATCAGAGGAAGAAAAAAAAAAGGCAGTGCTACCTCAGCATTCCTCCACTACTCTACAGCAGCATGCATGAAGGCATGGAGACAGGAACAAGCATGACCAAGAGGGCAGAGGAAAACGGATTATTTTTTTACTCTACAATAAAAATAGAGTAAAATAAAAATAAAAACAGTCTACTCTATTACTGTGGACTAGACAGTAATGGAAAAATAAAGAGAGGAAGAGAGCATGGAGGCAAGAAAATAATTGCAAGGTCAAGCCCAAGGAGTAGTCACAATAATGATACTGTAAACAATAACAGTAAGAAATAACTGAGCTCCTATACTGTTCCCAGTACTACAGAGGAGGCTTCAACATACACCTCATCTAGTTCTGACAAAGTCAACTAACCTAAGTATTATCACTTCTCCTTACATAGGTACAGCACCTGAAGCTCAGAGATATTAACTTATTCACATGAGGTCACAGAGTCAGTAGCTAGCAATGTTTTAGAGTAAATGACCTGTGATCATTACTATATCTATGATGATAGACAGACATGTAAATGTGCTTATCACAGCTAACAAACACCTGGATTTTAACCTATGACTATCTCCAGACACTGAACTGCCTAAAAAAATTCTTATTAATGCTTACAAAAGATAACCTGATTTATTATATCAATAGACTAATAAGGAGAGGCTTAATATAAGTTTAGCAGGCACTTAATAAATGTACATTCAATGAAAGAATAAATGAAAGAGGGCATCCGGACAAAAGATGAATAGGCTTTGTTTTTTAATTTATTTTTAAGGAAAGAGTAGACACTCTTTAGCCTTTCTTATGTTACCTTCATTCCCTGAAAGAAAATGTTTTCTAAAACTACATCTTAATCGTCAATAAACGTTTGTTTTATAAACTTTGGATAATTAATACAATATTTGAAGGTAAAAAGAACTATCTTAAAGTGTATATAGATTTGCTAAAGATGTTGGAACAATTATTACAGAAAAAACACTGTAAAATTCTTTATTAATCACAAATAAGGTGTTCAGATTTATAAGGAAGATGTTAAAATTGCAAAAAGAATAGTATATTTTGAAATGCACTAAATAAAAGGAATGCTAATTATATCCTATAAAAGGCACGTTCAGAACATGTATATATTTTCCACATAAAATTGTGTGTTTCCTTTATTTTGGTGCTCACACACTTCAGATTTCATTTGCAATATAAATAAAGTAGAAGAAGAAAAAAGGTGTTAGTATTCCAGGCCTTGCAAAAACCCTTAGCAAAAAAAATTATCAGCTGGGTTAAAACAGAACCTGTTAGCCTATCTCTCAGGCAACCCCACAGTCGCCTTAAAGACTTGCTTTGCTGTGGTTTTGAACCTGAGTGTGATCGAGACCACGGCTTCCAACGGACCAAGAAAACGAAAAGAGTTAAAAGGCAAATACAACAGTACACCAAGGGGCAGAGACAAGGCTCCCTCAGCCCATTCCCTAACAAACTTGTTGCCAGGCCTGTCTCCACCATCCTAACTCCTGTGTTTCTCTGGCCTTGAGCCAAGAGTATCATTTTACTCCCAGTGAAGAAAAAGAGTTTCATTCTTCCAATCTTGTACTACTTTCACCCCGACCTTCTAATCTTGTTTTTCCACATTTTCTAACTACTCAAACAAAAGCCTTCCCCCCTAAAATATGCACAAAGGATCGGGAAAAGAGAATAAGAAGGAGGTGTTCTCTTGATAGATGGTACTCATAGTACTGAGTGCTATTTTAAACACTGATAAGGACAAGCTGAAAGCAGGGACTCTGCTTGCACTCTGTGAATTCAGGTAATGTATCCATTGTTCCACATCGCTATGGTCTGGTGACAGGAACCCCAACTAGAACAAGCTTGCCCTGCATTTTCCTTTGCATTTAGATGTCAACTTTGATAAGGTCACACCTTAAAAGATCCACAGAGCATGCAACACACAGATAGCAATAAAGCCTTCAGCCATTCCCAGACTCAGATAAGCCAGTAAAAAGAGGAGGAAATATCAGGACAACATTCACAAACGCAAACAGATTTACACAGCCATCCAATTTGTAACTACCACTACGTAGATCCTTCCTCACACCAGGGACCTCGGTGGAGCCAACAACAGAAGTCGTGGAGAGACTTCACTCCTCTCCCTCCCTGGGTCTATCCCAGAATTTTCTCAAAGGAGGTCACTGCTTTGCCTCACTGGTCTCCTTGGAGGAGAATCCAAAAGAATTCCTTCATGGCTTTGTTTCTTTCCATTCCAATGACTCCCTGAAGTGGCCAATTCCTGACCCTTTATTCCCCTGAATCTCCCTGAAGATTTGACTCCTCTCCTAGTGCAGAGCCCGCTCACATGAGCTACCCTTAGAAACCAATTCCCTAACTGCCTTCCCTCCCAATCATTCCCCAAAGATCCAATCCTCTTCTCCCCTGCTGTTTTCCTTTCCACCTGCTCCCTAAAGAACCTGACATCACTATTAGTGAAAATACATAAGAGGTTTGGAAAGGAAGGGGGAGAACACCACTGAAGTGAAGGAAAGGGGACATGGACACACACACACAGACACACACACATGATGAAGGAATGATATTCTAATTCCTGAACTGGTTTTTCTCTTATCTGAAAGTTTTGTTTACATACAATACATTACATCACCTCTGATCAACTCAAACTTTCCCAAATCATTGGATGAGGTGATTTTATCTAAAACATTTCAACAAGTATAATAGATGTGTATTTCCCTACCAAAAAAACACAGTTTACAGAAAGTTTACCACCTTGTAAAACTGTCACGAAAAGCAAGACAGTGCAAAGTTCCTTTTTAATCTATCAAACACTGAAAATCAAAACTCTAGGCAAAAAGAAAACCTCTTCAGAAAAATTTCTGATAATGGCATCATGCTCAAAATCTCTGTTGTTGAATTGCTATGCTGTAGCTTACAGTTTAACCAAACTCTATCAGAAAACTATTTCATGGTAACGTTGGGACTAAGAGTTTAGAGTTTTAGAGTTTTGAAATAACTTCTTTCACACTATTTAATTTTTGCCTACTTTAGATAATAAAATATCACTGGGGCAAAAGACAAATGTATAAACTGTTCAAGAATATTTTCTTTATACTTTAATAATCAGAAATATAAGTGATTCCATTTTTCCTTTTAAAGATATAAATTTACCTAAACTTGTAAAGTACTTTAATTAGTTAAATTGTTAAACTTCCTCATTCACTACTTTTTTAAAAAAAGGTATACAACTATAATGGCTGAAAATAATAAATCAAATAATTAGCATTTAAATATGTTAACATTGATCCTATTTAAAAATTTTTCCTGTGGCTTCTTAAAAAAGCAATTTACGGAAAGAGGGGGCCAAACTCTTTCTAAATGAAAAGGTGGTCTAACCACTTTTAAGATTTTCCATTCTAATACCAAATATCTAAAAGCCCTTTGCCACCTGGAAAATCTAAAAGTAAATTATCTTAATTCTCATTCTCATATATCTTGCTCACACTTGGTACCAAGATGAACACATTAAATAACACATGTACTTAACATCTGATTAATATATAATATTCAAACAATAGTACTAAAAAGTATCTCTCCCATTTTAGTTTTTCAGCTAAAATATTTTTAAATTATAATGTAATTTTTATTCAAAATATCTCATTGCACTCATCCAGTCATAAAGTAAAGAAGAGATACATCATGCTGTTGATAAATGAGAAAAATAATAAATTTAGAAATAATTGTTTCCATAAGGAGGGCCGATTTAGCCTGTGCAGATTCAAAAACACTTAGGGTTCTCTCAGATACATACAAAACACCTGGATTGTTCATAAAAGACAGACAAAATAATGGCCCTCTGGATATTCTTCATAAACCCTTGCCCTTTAAGGCTCAGCAAGACAAAAAAAGAAAGAATTACTTCTTACTTGGGTGAAATTCATTACATGTATGTCGAGATGATAATTATAAGGTCTCATGACTTTAGGGTTGTAGCTTTTGAAAGAGGGAAATCTTTGATCCCAGATATACTGCATATGTTGCTAAGTATATATGCATTACATGCATTTTTCCAGTTCCAATAAAATCTCAAAATTCTAAGAGTAGAATTGTCTCTAAATAATTCTCTCACTGTAGAAAGAACAGATTTAGTCATCTGTAGTGAGAACCTGACTCAAACTTAATAGGTAACACAAGTGAATTGTGATTCAAGCTCAGATATTATAAGAACTATATTCCTACTTTCATGTGCCAGAGCTTTCAGTGATAATTTAGATAATTTGATACTTTATGTGTGTGTGTGTGTGTGTGTGTGTGTGTGTGTGTGTGTGTGTGTGTGTGTATATATATATATCTTCCTCAGGAATATATAGGGGAGAAAAAAGAATTAAGCATATATTGCATGCATATATTTATATACTCCCAAGAGAGACAGTATAAAACTCCTAGGCCTTTCATGACAACATTTTTGAGAATTTTTAAAAATAATTAGAACATAGTAGAGCAGACACCTGAATTAGAAGTCAAATATCTTGAAATTTATCTATTTACTTGGATAATTCACTAACTTTTCAGTGTCTGTTTTTAAATCTCTAAAATGAAGGGGGTTGAACTATCCCTCAAAAGCTATGATTAAATAAAATGAAAAGTATCAGAGGTATGATCCTAAATTAGGCGGACGATAACATAAAGACAACTGGGACACCAAGTTGAATTGTCAGAAGGGTGGAATGCATATAAATTGAGGGAAAAATGACTGAAATTGCTAAATAAAAACCCACAAGACACCCTTTTCAGTGTGTAACTCACTGAATATTCCCCAAAGTAGTCATATTGAATGTTATGTCTGATGTGAACCAGAACAACAGTAGCTGCTGAGAAATGAGATAATCAAAACTATATAAGATATGAAATCATTTCATTGGAGAGTAGGGTATTTGTTTAAATTGAACAGAAGTCCGGCACAACTTTACTCATTTCTTTTAAATTTTACCTGTGTTTGCATAGCATAAATTAATTGTCCTTATATTAGGTTAATATACTACTTTTACCATCCCCAGTGTCCTGTGATCCGTATCTAGTCTCCACAAGAAGATTCTGCCACATGAAAAGACAGGGATCACCTTCTGAAGCACCCTGAGTGTGGCCCACAATTTCAGAGAGCTGAGCTACACGTTGAGCTACTGAACTGATGTGACCTGAGATCTGATCCCACTTCAGTAGCCAACCGGCTACAGTGGTAGTGTTACTTTACCAAAATAAACCCCTCCTCGATACGAAAATGTGCCAAGAGCGCTTCCAGGTGCCAACTTCTGCACTTCTGGAATAGGATTCCACTAACAGAGTTCATAAAGCTTTGAACGGTTTTTCTTTAGGAGACATATGTATTAGGAGTCTACTCATCCTGAAATCTAGCCTCACAGTAGACATAAAAACATACCGTTTTTTAAATATTATACATATAAGCAATACCTGCTTATTGTAGAAAATTCAGAAATCTAAAAAAGAATAAAACAAGTACCATAATTCCAACACTGAAAGATAACTACTGTTAACATTTGATGTCTATTCTCCCTATCTTTTAAAAGTATACATACCATTGTAAGTGGGTTTGTATTTACAAATTTGAGACCCTACTAAACAAACTTGTGCAGTCTTTGACAATTAGGCTGTATCTCATCCTCTCCGGTGGATATCCTGTTTTTTTAAATGATCAACCATTATTTAAAATATTTCAAAGAATTTAAATGGAATAGCTAATTCTTCACATCAAATATTCTATTAGAAGAAATGATTTTAAAGTGATTTTAACAATTGATTCTATCAAACTTTCAGTAAATGAAGAATTCAGTTAGATACAAGCTTAAAATTGTAATTGTAATCAACTCCCCTTTTTTCATTCAAATAAAATGAACTGAAAATTATAAAGATTCAATTATAGGTAGGTGAAAACTGTACACACCACCTAAATAAAATTCATCTTGGAATTTTAGGGTTGCATATCATGATTAATATAACCACAAAACTAGTAAGTGCTTATATTCAGCATCTACTATGCTAAGTTTTTTCAAAGGCATTCACTCTAATCTTGACCACAACCCTATGAGACAAGTACATATTGGTATCTTTTTTACACATTAAGAAACCAACTTTCCAAAAGGTTAAATAATTCTCACGTTACTGAATAATGTTTTTTTTTAATTTTCATTGTTTATTTTTTCTTTATTTTTGTTGACTAGATATATGTATTTGTAGTCTTCAAAAAAAAGTTTTAAAGTATAGAGTGAAAAGTCTTGATTTAACAAAGTAAAGAGTCTTACTTTGAATCCACTCCTTTATCTGCTTGGCTCTCAATCCTCTACTCTCTACCAAAATACCCACAAAACATGTTTATTTACTTAATAAACATTTATTTAAACATTTTTTTGGTTTCTTATATAACTATTCCTGTGTTTTTAATATAATGATCAAGAATATATTTTTAAAAATAATTTCTCTTTTTTGCACAAATGTAGCTTCTATTATTCTGTACTTTTTTTTTTAACAGCAATACATTTTGGAAATTTTTCCAGTCATAAGATTCACCATTTTACATACACCCTTGTTAATGTACCTAATTTATTTAACCAGTACTCTACTGAAGGACATGATTTTCAAACTTTTTTGCATTTTTACTATAAAACAACTGCTGCAGTAACTACATTTGTACATTTAACATTTCATAAATATATCATAAATTTGCAGAAATAGGAATATCAAATCAAAACTTATGCATACTGTTCTAAAGTCATATTCCTACCAACTTACACTCTAATCAACAATGTATAAGAGTCCTTATTACCTGGTAGTCTTTGTAACAGAGTATGCTATTACACATTTGGTTTCTTGCTAATGTATTGTATTAAAATTCTATCAAGCATAGTTTTAGATTCTTCTGTTTGAAACTCTTTATAAGAGTCACTGGTATTTTCCTTTGAACTATGTAATAGCATAATTTGACCAGATGTTCATTAGGTGTTCTTTGTCAATTATTAGGTTTTGTTACATAGAGAGGCCAGATCTTCAGCCATAATGAATTGTAACTTTTACCTTCAACTTATTATTGATGGTTTTGCTAATTGTTTTACCATGTGGAAATTTTAAATTTCATAAATTCAAATAAATTAATCTTTTAAAATCAACTTTCATATTTTGAATTTTATTAAAAAGGCCTTTTCCATACTAAGACCATAAGAAATTTATATTTTTATACTACCTTTATAGTTTCATCTTTCTCATTTAACTCTTTGTTCCAATTCAAAGCTTATCCTGATGTTAGTATGAGATATGGATGTTGTTATGGGTTCAGTATGTGATATGCACTGTATGATATACCTGTCAAGGAATACAGTGGTTCTTCCCATTTTTAAGTTCTCTTTTTCACGTTCCTTACTAAAAATTATTACATAATTAAATAAAACTTTCCCATTATGAAGTTATTGCTTGTGATCATTTTTCAACTAATTGATTCTCTGAGGTTTGTGAGTATAAAATCTTATCATCTGTAAATAGTGATTGTTTTATCTCTTCCTTTCACATTTTTGTATCCTCTTTCCTTTCATCTAACTGCATTGACAGTTTCCTCTAATACAGCATTAATTATTGGTAGAGAGAGTGAACTAGATTTTGTCTTGCTTCCAATTCTGTTAAGCATGTTTAATATGTTCCTATCAATCATAATTACTTTTGAGCTGATACAAATATATTTTATAACACTGAAAAAATCTCCTTTCAATCCTATTTTATTGGATATGAAGAATGGTTGTTAACTGTTCATTGTTTTCATATGTTTTTTCAGTGTCTATAGAAATAGGCTCATGTGATCTTTCTCCTTAGTTTAATATAATAAACAAAAGATTACCTACTACTGAACTATTCTTGTATTGCTGAAATAAAACCCAATTGTTGACAATGTATTACTACTTTAATGGAACCTAGCCTGTTGATTGACTTATTTTTTAAGAATTGCCACTTATTTAGGACCATTTTAATTGACAGTATTAAAATGTAAGAGACCAAGTCTTAAAGTGATAAGAAATTCCCAACCAGAAAGATTTGGGGAAGAGGACTTGAATTTAGATTTGGGATTAGACAGAACTTAATTAACTATATTGGATTGTTGCAGGTCCACTGGTTAGGAACTATGGAACTAACATTTTCAGTTCTACTCCTCAGGAAAATTACATGATCAGCAGAAGCCTTTTTGCCAAATACTTTGTAGGGAATTTTTAAAATGTAACAAAATATTAATTTAACTTAATAAAAATATACTGAACATCTATTTTTTTCAAGGCATTAACTGCTCTATGGTGCAGTTTAGTGGCTTACAATTTTTGACCTGGATGCACAATAAGAAATGCATTTCTGAGTGTATATGTATATACAACATATATGTGTATATAAATATATCTGTATATTACATGTTTAAATATACACATATGGTTATAAAAAATGGTTTCACAGAATATTTATATTTACTACATGGAATGTACATCTACTACACATGAATACATATATTCTTTTCCTTTTTATTCGATATCATTTTTATTTAACTTCTAGTTAAAAACACTATATTGATTTTGCAACCCACTAATAAAATACAATCTGTAGTTTTGGAAACATTGTAATACTAGTTAAGAACATGGACTCTGGAGCAAGATAATCTAGGTTTGAAACACAGTTCCACTTCTTAATGGCTTTTAATTGTAGCTCCACGTCTCATTTTTAAGATGTGGGCAACATTGTCTACCTATGAAAATTAAATGAATTATCCTACAGTTAACAAAAGAAAAACAGCATCCATAAAATATAGAAACTGAGAGGAAAAAATCATTAAAAATATAGATTTCCTAAGATCTATTAGAAATAATGATGAGCCTGTCAATATGATCTAAACATCTCATCTGGACTGTGCCTTCCCTCCCAAAGCCTTGGAAATAATAAAGATTTGTTGAATTAAATAAGCATTAAGATTTCTCTTTTATTCTCCCTTTTATATACAGATGCACATAAGTCCTTTTTAAGGACTTTATAAGCCAGTAACCACACGAAGTAGTTATAAAGAGCTTCCCTAGTGGCTCAAGCAGTAAAGAATCTGCCTGCAATATAGGGGACACAGATTTGGTCCCTGGGTGAGGAAGATCCCCTGGAAGAGGAAATGGCAACCCACTCCAGTATTCTTGCCTGGAGAATCCCATGGACAGAGGAGCTTGGCAGGCTACAGTCCATGGGGTCCCAAAGAATTGAACACAACTGAGCAATTAAACACAAGCACAGTATACTATAAAGAAGTTACCTACACTGTAACTCAAATAGTAATGTTTTCCTCCAGATTTTCAAATCTGTAAACCTGATAATCAAGAAACGCTTCTATGCTGTTTCTTAAAGACACTTAGAGGACATTATAGCTTATTGTCTGTCCCCTAACTCCTTAATATTCTTGAGACCCTCGACGTAACTACAGGTATCCATAAAGAACTCAGTGATCCAGTTCCTGAAATCCATGGGTTCAATGTCTCTTACCCAGAATTCCAACTGCAGAAGCTTGTGGCACTAAATCAGGTGGTAGAAACACATATCCTTCCTTCTCAAGATTTTTATGCTAACTCTTAGGGGATTCAAAATGAAGTGGAGATAGCACAGAGCAAACATCTGTATAAAAGTATGTAGGTAACCAGTGGTCATTCTCACAATAATAGAAAAATATGAATCCTTTTATTTTATCCACCAAGACTCACAATGTATACCCATGCTGGCTCTGGGTATGTCTATAACAAAGGAAAATAAAGAAGATGTACAGTGGTGCAACTCTAACTCAGTCTGAATGGTAAGACAAAGTACTCTAAGTTTTACAATGTGTGCATGTGTGTTCAGTCATGTCCAACTCCGTGATGCCACAGACTATAGCTAACCAGGCTCTTCTCTCCGTGGAATTTTCCAGGCAAGAATACTGGAGTGGGTTGCCATTTCCTACCACCCGGGGATCAAACCCATGTCTCTTGCATCTCCTGCACTGGCAGGCATATTCTTTACCACTGCACCACCTGGGAAGCTCAAATTTACAGTTCAGTTCAGTCGCTCAGTCACATCCAACTCTTTGTGACCCCATGGACTGCAGCATGCCATGCTTCCCAGTCCATCACCAACTCCCGGAGTTTACTCAAACTCATGTCCATTGAGTAGGTGATGCCATCCAACCATCTCATCCACTGTCGTCCCCTTCTCTTCCCACCTTCAATCTTTCAGGTCTTTTCCAATGAGTCATCTTCTGCATCAGGTTGCCAAAGTATTGGAGTTTCAGCTTCAAGATCAGTCCTTCCAATGAATATCCAGGACGGATTTCCTTTAGGATGGACTGGTTGGATCTCCTTGCAGTCCAAGAGACTCTCAAGAGTCTTCTCCAACATCACAAATTCAAAAGCATCAGTTCTTTGGTGCTCAGCTTTCTTTACAGGCCAACTCTCACATCCATACATGGCTACTGGAAAAACCACAGCTTTGACTAGACAGACCTTTGTTGGCAAAGTAATGTCTCTGCTTTTGAATATGCTGTCTAGGTTGGTCATGACCTTTCTTCCAAGGAGCAAGTGTCTTTAAATTTCATGGCTGCAGTCACCATCTGCAGTGATTTTGAAGGCCCCCCAAATTAAGTCTCTGTTTCCATTGTTTCCCCATCTATTTGCATGAAGAGATGGGACCAAATGCCATGATCTTAGTTTTCTGAATGTTGAGTTTTATGCCAATTTTTTCTCTCCTCTTTCACGTTCATCAAGAGGCTCTTTACAGTATTTTTACAGTATTTAGGTATAAAAGCAACTTAAACCCAGTCTGGAGGATAATATTACCATATTTCCTCAACTCCCAGCATTTCAGGGTCTCTTGAAAGTGAACTTTGAAGCCAATGAAGAATACGTATTAGTCATGGGTTCACTTTTCCATCAACTAGCTGGAATTTGACCACTATACATAGCAAATGATACCAATAATTATGCTACCTCTGATAAATATGTTACATCAACATCAAGTACAATCTCAAGAAACCCTTTAACTATACAAATGTGTGTTTCTCCACAAAACAAAGAGAAACTCATCTTTAAAAGTTAACATTTGAAGTAAAAAGTTTTGTTTTTTCTATTCTCTTTTATTTTACAATCGTACTTGTTGATATTTGGAACATTTTTTTTTTTCCTAATTGATTGGAAGAGGTGAGGGAAGGTATTTGTTTTAGATGTTCCTAAATCTGACTGGGATTATGTTCTTAAAATGTTAATGTATTCAGCAAGGAAGGGCAACGGGCACCCAAATTTGAAATAAATAAAAGTAAATGGATATTTTTATACTTATCACAAGAATGTCGAGTGTGAGCAGGCTGGCAGAACTCTGTGACCCACTGAAGCTCTAGCACTGCCCTCTTCTTGATATGCCCCTAACAGTCCTGCCTGTTAGATGGGGTCTTGCGCTCTGTCCTTCCATGTCTTCTTCAATTCCTTCAACATCAATGCCTAATTCAAAACTCAGGTTCAAATAACAGATGACTGGAATTTTTCAACACTTTTTTCAGTGTTCATATTTGCTAATGATGACAATGGTATTTCTTGGGAAAAAGGTATCTTCTTCAGAGTAATCTAAAATTTAATCTGCATCTAAAATAAGAGGGTGTCTGTACGTGTCTGTGTTATAGGAAAATAGTTTTTTTTTTTTACTCTGATGAGAACTCTGATCATTTTGGTAGGTCCTAATGATAAACTGAAACAGAAAAATTAAAATAGTATTTTTACTAAATACAATGTTAAGTAAGAAAGATCTCTTTTTTTGCTTATTAATACTCTAGCCGTTCATGTTTTACCCTTTGATTTAGTCTTGGATGGGCTTGAGAGATGTAATTAATTATTAGTGATCAGATTGACTATGTGATGTACAATATCATGTGAACCAAATGTATGAACCATCATGAAACAGAGTATCTGAAAATCAAGCTCTGAGATTCTTACAAAGTCTCCAGAAAGATGTAAAGATCTGATCCTCCACAATGTCTGGTTTAATATGATTTTGATCAACATATAAACCTCTGAAGTAACAAAAGCGTAAGCCCTCCTGGGAAAAGCTTTCTAGAATTAAAGGAAATACATATTAACTCTTAAAACTTGCAATACAGTAGATTCAACTGAGCACCAAGAAAGCAAATATAACAGCTTTATTAGGTAATGGTGGGACATGATAGCTATGAAAAAGCTGGAGGATAAATATATATAATCACACGTATTATTATAAATCACATTCCATGTTGCTACATAGTTCTTCAACTAATTTCATTCATTCAGTATTCAATAAGTTTACTCAACTTTTAGTTTATACAAGGCTCTGGCATAGGAAAATAAACTTAAACATTTGTATGTCTTACAGATGAACTAGTCTTAATCTGAGGTAGGAGGAAGGGAAACAGACTGGAGAGGAAACTCAGGCATTAGACTCCTGGCAAATAAATCCCATTAGCTGGATGAAATTCTATAGGCTTGAAATAGTGGAGGGATTAAATCTCAGATGGAAATTTTCCTTTTATTTCTTCACCACCTTGGGAACATGTCTGTTTTCAGAGTGAGTTCTCTCAAAATGATAGGAGACTAATTGGTGCAGGTTCCTGAGATAATGGAAGCTCGCCTGGCTAACTCGGCATCCCGCCCATCAACTCTGGATCCACATATCTTCCGAATTACAATCAGAGACTGGGGTTCACACCCTGAAACCAATCCATCATTCTCATCTCCTGCCTTACAAATCAAGGCATAGTTGAAGCTGCATAACTTAAAACCACGTGGATCTCAACAAATATGTCCCTTTTACTATCATGGAATAGTCAAATTGGCATTAGAGCAAGGTTTTACTATCAAAACCAAAGATAACAGAAATGTTACCTGCCAAAGTCAGTAAACCCAGAAAATCTAATTATTCACATGGCATAACATTAATAAATACTTAGGTCTTATTTAAATTTACAACATCTCAGAAATGAATAGCTATCTCAGAATCACATTGCTTGGGTGTATGATTGAAAAAAATAGCTGTGTTGCATCAGAACTTTCTTACTTTATACACAAAAAATCAAGGTGAAACTCTCAGATACAATAATATACTACCTGAATTTCTTTTAATAAGAATAAACAGATGATACTTTATTGACTTTCCAGTGAATAATACTTAATTTAAGAGAAACAAAATTGTATTATCAACATCTTAAATGGTAAACTCTCCAATTGTTAGAGAGCACAAAAATGATCTACTCATAGGTTCATTATCACAGAATAAAATACTCAGTAGCTGTTAAAAATCATGAGATAAACACACACACACATATATATACATATACATACATATATGTGTGCATATATGTTTAATATATGAACAAGGAAACTGTTTAAAATGCATACTATTAAGGAAAAAGCAACTAAACAACAAGCAATCTTTAAACATATGATACAAGCTACTCCTGTGTTTATTAAGGCATAGAAAATAACCTGGATATACTTACATTGTTAAATAAATTACACACAAAGCATTTAGAATGGTATCTGTTACACAGTAAATGACATATAAGAATTTCTGCTATCATTATTTTGCACAGCAATTGGTTCTGATTGTGAGATGAGTGCTGTACCCCTTTTGTTACCTAGACATATTTTCCTTTTCTCCTTAATTAAACTACATTCTTTGTATAAAAAGCATTTACAATAAAATGCATTTCCCCCCCTTTGGCCATGCCACACATCATGAAGGAATCTTAGTTTCTTATGAGATGAGTGCTGTATCCCTTTTTTTACCTAGGCATATTTTCCTTTTCTCCTTAATTAAACTGCATTCTTTGTATAAAAAGCATTTACAATAAAATGCATTTTCCTCCCCTTTGGCCATGCCATATATCATGAAGGAATCTTAGTTTCTCAACCAGGGATCAAGCTCACTCCCCCATAACTAACAGAATCCTAACTACTGGACCACAAGCAAGTCCAGAAAATGAATATCATTAAAACATACTTTATTAAGTCATAATTTTTCACATCTTATAATCACAATCCAGGAAGACTAACTGATATTTGAAATCCTTCACAGAACTGATATACCTCATAGTTTTCACTCAATGATACTTCAAGTTTAATAGGAAAAAAGCTCAGAATTAAAGGTATATAGGAAAAAGAAGAAACAAACATGAGTTTTAGACATCTGCATATTCTATGCTGCACTATGAAAGGCATTAATTTCCAATGCTCCTGACCTCAATCAAGGAGTTCACGTGTAAATGAGCCATCATCATTCAACATTGCCTCCCCAACACAGAAAGCCACAGGAGCCATTGCCACTCATCCAATAGTTATGTAATAATAGCATTTCACATTACAAGATCCCTTACTATGTGCCCCAAACCCTGCTAACAGCTTAATGCTTCAGCTTATGTAACCCTCCCAAGAGCCTTACAAGAGAAGTGTTCTTCACAATCTTTAGAGTGGAGGATGAAGAGGCACAGAGAGGTTAAGCAACTTACACAAAGTTGCACAGCTCATAAGTAGAGCCAAGATTTCAACCCAGAAAGAAGCTAGGCTGAAGCTAGACTCTTAACATCAAATCACTAGTTGAGCATCAGCTCTGTGCAAAATGTTAGGCATACCAACACTGTTGCCCTGCTAAGGTCAGGTTCTTGAACAAATTACTCAGTCACTCCTCTTCTAACGCTCAACCAGAGCCCCTACCTCGAGTACCACCATCACCATAACTGCACTTAGCACTATTACCACCAGAACTCCTGACTATACAGGGAGAAATACGTTCAAGTTCTGATTTGTGATTTGAAATGTTATCTCCTCAGAAATGGCTAGTCTGCATAATTCTATTGATCAGATAAATGTCACATCAACTAAGTTTTATCAATGGTTATTCTGCAAACTTAACACCATTTTACCATGGTTTCAAATGAAAAGTACATTCCTTTATCCCAACATTTTACTTTTAAATTATCAAACAAGAAAAAATTGAGCTTTACAACATGTATTGATTCATGTAACCACCATCATAATCAGGATATGGAACAAAAATACATTTTTAATGAAAAAGAAAAAGTGTTTTATAAACAGACTTAAAGACAATCCCCCCTGTTATATTAAGGACTTCCTGTTCTGTATCTTCCAACTAACTGACTAGGTTACCCCTCTTTCCCAGGAGAAATGCATTGGATACCAAAAATAGAAAATTTGGTATATTTTTGAAAGACATATTTTTACACCTGAGGCGATATCATCTTTTTATGTTTGTGTGTTAGTCATTCAGTTGTGTCTACCTCTTCACAACTCCATGGACTGTAGCCTGCCAGGCTCCTCTGTCCATGAAATTCTCCAGAATTTCAAGAATATTGGAGTGAGTAGCCATTCCCTTCTCCAGGGGATCTTCCCAACCCAGAGATCAAACCCCAGTCTCTCGTATTTGTAGGCAGATTCTTTACCATCTGAGCCACCACCGAAGGCTCAATTTCATCTTTACAGATATTTAAAACCTGTCATTTTAATGGAAGCTTTACCAAAACAGATGCAATTCTTTTCCATAGCAGTGTTTTGACAAGTGTGGAAATTATTAAATTAAGCACACATTTCCACACCACACATGACAGAGCACTGCTTATCACAGAGTAGGGCTGGGCAGAGGTCTACTGCTGTAAGATTATCAAGTACATGTTTCTACAGTATCTAAAGACATTTGTAAATCTGATATTTATAAAACTATACGCACAAGTTCCTTATATTGAAACAAAACAATCAAAAGTAAACAATACCCACTCCAACAAACTGACAAGGGTAGTTTCAAACCTTGTTGTGAGCTCAAGCTCTTATAAGGCTTTATAAATACCACCTGAGACTTCTACCCCCCAGATTTATTTGGCACAGGGTCAAAGTATGGCCAGGGTTTCCCAGGTAGCTCAGTGGTAAAGGATCCGCCTGCCAGTGCAGGAGAGGCAGGTGACATGATTTCAATCCATGGGTTAGGAAGATCCCCTGAAGAAGGAAATGGCAACCCAAGCCAATGCTTGGGAAATTCCATGGAAAGAGAAGCCTGTCGGACTACACTCTATGGAGTCACAAAGAACTGGACATGACTGAAAACTGTGTACACACTCACACAAAGAATGGCTAACAAGTCCCTTCAAGATCCTAATACTCTAATTTTTTTAACCACCAAGTTCATCTTTATCACTGATAGTCTGTGCTCATGGGGAAAAAAAAATCTCAACACAGGTCAAATACCACTTTGGGGCTGGAAAAAGTTACTTTAATGTTATGAATTCTATAGAAAATAAAAAGAAAATATTCATGGGCCCCAAACTTTTCCTCCTTATCTTCCAGTATGACTGGATGCCTGAAATTCCCATGATTGAAAAGATATTACAACAACTGAAGACTGCATTTCTAGAAAAGCCTCTATCTAAAGCACACCTTGCTTATAAGATGACTCGAATACATTAAACTACATGACTCTAAAAGCTTAGCTTGAATGAGTTTACTGAATTGTTCTATGACAGGACAGAGAGCTGAGAAGAGGATTCCTGCTGCCATAGACAGGTTTTGACTTGCATAGAGTGGGATAGTGGAGTCACATATTAGCATCACAACCCAGAAAGGGAGGCAGGATGGAGTGGGGCAGTGAAGCAACAAGAAAGTACCACAAGGGAAGTGGGTTTCTAAAAGGAGCGCTAAGAAAAAAGAAAGAATAGCAAAAGGCCCAGAGACAATTCAAGTGCCTCACTAAAGCTAGCCTTAGCTACATAACCTTGATTGGGGCACCAGTGGCATGCCCCTTCCTGCTATGTTTTAAGTACTATTCCCGCCACAACCTCTTTTTTTTTTTTTTAAATGAAATAGGTCAGCTTGACAAAGGGCAAATGCCTGAGCTGAAACAAATTTCCCTAGGGTTAGCCAAAGGAAGTTTCATTAGAAGTCTAAAACCATGAGCCAGCACAAACAGGACAGATGCAAGTGTGGGAGAGAAGAAATATGAGAAGGACGAAGAATAAAGGGTGTACCACTGTTATTATTCTGTTACGGATGACACATAGCAGGAAGTCCATAGGAATTTTGCTTATTAATACTCTAGCTTACTGTGAGGCCCCACTACATACGTGTATCCATACTGTGCTCAGTCATTCAGTCATGCCAGACTCTGCCACCCTATGGATTGTATGTAGCCCACCAGGCTCCCCTGTCCGTGGGATTCTCCAGGCAAGAATACTGGAGTGGGTTGCCATTCCCTTCGCCAGGAGAGCTTACCGACCCAGGGATCAAGCCCATGTCTCTTAGGCTTCCTGCATTAGCAGGTGGTTCTTTACCACTAGAGCCACCTGAGAAGTCCTTCATATCCATACTACATACTTCATACTCATACCTGTAGCACCAAACTACAAGAATAAGCAGGAAGCAAGGCCTAAAGAGGCTTGAGTGCTGAGGGCAAAATTATCCCCACAAATCTAGGTTCAGATGTCACCATCCTTTACAGAGTCCTACTGCATCCTGTTCACATCAGGACAGGTGAAATAAGACCAAAATTGGACTTTCCTACTTGATCTTCACCCCCAATCAAAGGGAATTCCATCTGTCCCCAGATGCAGTTCCACTACCATCTACTTTATGAAAGCCCATCCATTCTCCCTTGGTCTTTTGATCGTAAAACATTGGAGAGGGATGCACCTATTCTGTACCTGGTGCAGTTGCATGATCACGGGTTCAGAGGAAACAAAGAAGACATAGTCTATGCAATGGAGGATCTCAAAGCCTACTATAGAAGACAGGCATAAAACAGTAACAGCAGAATGCAGTAGATACTATAACAGAAATAGGCACACACTCAATGCCACAGGATTACTGGGGAACAGCTAGAGCTTTAAAGAAGCAGTAAAGTTTGCTCTTTAAGGACTGGGAGTTTCTTGGGAGTCAAGGAAAAGGGACAGAAATTCCAGGAAGGGCTTACGCAAAGATAAGACAATTTGAAAGAAACTGTTATGTTCCAGACAGACGTGGCAAGTGTCTGTGGTTGAATCATGGTGTATGTGAAAGGGAACTTCAGGAAATGAAGATTAATAAATTGTGTTACTAAATAAAGGGTATAGTGTAAAATGAGCTTCCCCCATAGCACAGTAGGTAAAGAATCTGCCTGCAATGCAGGAGACCCGGGTTTGATTCCTGGGTCAGGAAGATTCTTTGGAAATGGAAATGGCAACCCACTCCAGTATAAAATAATATAGAGCTGATTAGTCCTTTAAAGGCAAAATGGGGCTTGCCTGATACCTCAGATGGTAAAGAGATCTGCCTGCAATTCAGAAGACTTGGGTTCAATTCCTGGGTTAGGAAGATGTCTTGGAGGAGAAAACAGCTATCCACTCCAGTATTCTGGCCTGCAGAAATTCCACGAACAGAGGAGCCGGTGGGCTACAGTCCACCAGAGTCAGACACAACTAAGCAACTAACACTTTAACACACTGGAGGTAATATAGCTCTTTATAACTCCCCATAGGTAAAGGGAGTCATGAACGTTTTAAGGAAGGGGAACGATGAAACAGATTTGTACGAAAGAAAGAAATAGATGACAAGGCTACACAAAGAAAATTATTCATTCTATGAATCTAACTAAAAAGCAGATGACCTCCAATTCTTTCCTCAAAAATAAGTGGATCCTCTGCCTTAATTACATAGATATATTTGGAAACTGATGCTTGTTGACCGCCTCAAATTCACATCTAAAATATTCAACTGGCATTTAATTTTTTTATATATTTATGATTTCTACCTGTTAAGTTTCATTCTTTCTAGAGGAAGAATGCACTTTTTAGAGGAAGAGCAATAAATTGATTTCATGCTCTGTGATTCTGTTTCTATCTTTTCTATTATTTCAATCGATTCTCCTATGTTCTCTGATTCTATTTCTAGCCTATTTCTATAGACTATTAAAGAAATGTAAGGTCAAGCAGGTAAGTATTTGCACAAGTGCATTTAAAGCAGGCCTCTCCTCTTTCCTTTTGGCTGCAAGTCATGGGGATATGGCATCTTATCTTAGGCAAATCAGTACTTGGGTGCCAAGCTATACCATTCCATATATTTCTTACATTCAGTAGTAATTCAGTGTGGAAGCTGGAATCTCTGTAAAACTCTTAAGCAGATCACATAGGATATTCCAATATTTTTTTCTAACATTCAGAGCTGTTGTAAGTGAAAGGACTCTAATGAAATTTTTGTGATTATTCTTGAAAGAGCTGCTTTTAGCAGACTGGTCAGCTGCTCTGAGGTACAATAAAGAAGCAGTGATAGTGGCCTTTTATAACCACAGCACTGCTTTAAAATGATCATCATTTCGTTTTTGTATAGACCACTAAGTAGCACAATATCGGTTACCATTCTTAAGAGTTCCCTCTCAGTTTGGTTAGAACTGAGCACTAATCAGCTGTTGAAATCTAAACTGATTATTTCAGGGCTGAAGTGTCAACAGATGCACAAGCTCCCGAACTGAAACGGGAACGTGTGTCTGGCTTTTGCAAATAGGCTAAAGGAATACAACTGACAGAGAAGTAGAGAGAGAAAAGATTCCATCTTGGAAAACGCAGTGTGAAAATGTTGCATGTGGTTTTGTTAAACATCCTAACCAAAGTAACCCTGAAAGCCAAGCAAAAGGAAAATGACCAAAGGCAGGTAGAGAAAAGGGGAAAAAAAATGAGAAAAAAAGAGTAAAGATCTTTTGCCTTCTGCAATAAAGCAATGGAATATATTTTTACATTTTTAGCTTTTTCTTGAAAAGAACAAGCTCCACCTTTCCTTTCCCCCATCCCCTGAAAACTCTAGGGACACAGTCCGGCATATCCTTCTTGTATCATCACAGGAAAAATAAGAGACATTTTAGTGTTTGATAATAATGTGCTGTAATCCTCTAGCTCCTTGGAGCAATCACTGCCTTTTTTTTTTTTTTTCCAAAGCAGTCCTTTGCAGTTTCCTGCATAGATATTATTGGATAGTGTTTTCTAAACTTGCCTGATATCAGACTCACAGGTTTCTTCCTTACTGATTCTGATTCAGTTCACCTGGAGTTAGGTGTGGGCCTCTCCAGATGACTCTTGTGATCAAACAAGCTGGGGAGACAGGGCTGCACGACACAACTATTTTTAAAATAACTTGGGTAAAAGGATTATCCTTTCCTGAGAATTTCATGATGCTCCTTGCCATAACAGCAGACCCAACGGTACTATATGAACTTGCTGAAGCACCCTTAACAAACCTGCAGGGGCATCATTAAATGGGCTAACAGATTTCCTGAACATATATCCAATCATTTCTCAGCTAGGGAATCCCCCAATTAGATAATTCTTTAAAATAAAGCAAAGACATGTCTGACAAACCCTTGCCTGGCTAATCAAGAGGAATTCCCAGGGCTACTTCCCCCATAAGTATAGCTCTGAACTTAGGATCAGCTTCTCCCCAAATGCTCACACACAGACCAAGCCAGCTAATTTCCCTGTTAAATGTGAGTGAGTCACCATCCTAACAATTTTGATTGCTAAGGTGCACATATTGAAATATATGCTTCCCGGCACAATTCCATATCCAATTACAATAGTAAATCCAATAAAGGCATAGTGAAACTGCCACTCGGGGAAGAAATACGAAGTCATAAGCCAATTTAAATATTGCTAATGCCCTGGGAGGAACAACTGTGGGTGCCTACAACCCCTGTCAGGAAGTTTCATCTTATCTTTTTCACCTAGGAATCTTTCACAAGAGATTTCGGCTGGAAAGTTTTGGTTAAGTTTCCATATCCTAAATAAAATGAGTGTCTGAAAGATGATCCCCCCTTTTTTTTTTAACATGAGTTTTGCAACATCTTTCTATATGCCCTTCCCTTTTAAGTCTTAGAGCAACAAGTTTTAGGGGAAATAGTAATGCTAAAAAGTCAAAATTCTGCATTCCATTTGAAATGGAAACATGATCAGTGAATTTCTATCTTCAAAACATGTTCAGTTTTCAGGCAACGTATTGTCAATCTGAACTGTCAAAAGACTTACAAGTGATTCAAGGGTAAAATAACTTACTTTTGATTTTATTAAGATGCAACTTACTGAAAATAAAGTCAAGGTCTTTTATTTTATTTTTTGTTGCTTAACCAAACTTGAATGGTTTACTTGGGCAGAGATGGAAAAAGACAGACTATATACACTAACTATGGCATTGTTCCTCAGAATAAATTATGACAGTCTTTTAAATATGGGGCCAATTCAAAACTCTAAAAACCCACAATGAAAACCTAGGATTACAAGCACTAAGACAGAACAAAACATCTAAAATTCCCCTGAGATGTTTAGCTTGTGTCTTTGTAAAAGGCAATGACATTCCAGAGAAACAGATGAAGGCTCAATATAAAGAAGAACTTTCTAAGAATCAGAGCTGACCAACAATACCACAGCTTCTCTCACAGAGAAGTGGTCAAGCAAAATCCCAGAGACCACCTGTCATGCGTGCTGCCAAGAATATTCTTGCTTTGTTTAGGAAGTTGTTCTAAATGACCTCTGGGGTCACTTCCAAGTAAAGTGTTTGATGCACCAAGGTTATTTCAGTGGTGAGATAAAAGACATGGGTGTAAACACACACACACACACACACACACACACACACACACACACACACACACACACACTTGCAGACCCAGAGCAGACCTTCGAAGCCTGATATTTTTAAATGTGATTTTATAGGCAAAAAGCAGAGACTGAATCAGCCACATCCTCAAACCACCATTCTGCAGAATAAAGGGGAAAAGGCTCAAGTTTATTCCATCTCAGGATGTTCTGAGTCAAAGAAAAAGCCCAGGTCCTTGGTGAACTCTAGCATACTCTTTAACAGGCTGCCATCAATCTAGTTCTTGGGACAGACTGGGAGCTACAAAATGACAACACATTTGGATATATATTGCTCATATAAAACACAGATGTCATGAAATGAACTTTTCTCTGCTTTCAAACATGTTTCAGGTTCTCGCTTGAGAGAAACCTATTGTCTCCTGAAAAAGCATACCAGAAAGCAAACAAACAAAAAGAGTCATGGACTTCAGCCTTCTTCAGGGTAGGGCTAGCCTGTGAGTTTTTTCTAGACAATTCAACTTGTATATGAGCCGGCCGACTCAGAGATCTCCTCTAGTCTTGAAATAGAGAATTCAGGTCCTATGTAGGCAGCTTCTTAGCTTGTTAAATAACTCTATATAAAACATCTCTCCCTATTCAAAAACTAGCACCTTTGATGTAATTAGTCAAACATTTTTTATGTAACACCTTATTTTTCTTTCTGTGTTCTCTGCTTGCTACTTCTATCTTTTATTTATTTATTTTTTTATTAGTTTTGCCATACAATGACATGATATCGCCATGGGTGTACATATGCTCCCCCTCCAGAACCCCCCTTCCTCCTCCTTCCCTCCTCCCTCCCCCCAGGAAATCTCGATGCACCAGCCCCGAGCATCAATCCTGGGCTGGCGATTGATTACACATATGATAATTAACATGTTTCAATGCCATTCTCCCATATCATCCCACCCTTGCTCTCATCCACAGAGTCCACGAGTCTGTTCTATACCTCTGTGTTCCTTCTGCTGTCTCGCATGCTGGGTTCTCGTTACCGTCTTTCTAAATTCCATACATATGCGTTAGTATACTGTATTGTTGTTTTTGCTTCTGGCTTACTTCACTCTGGATAATGGGCTCCAGTTCCGTCCACCTGAGTAGAACTGATTCAAATGAATTTTTTTTAATGCTGAGTAATATTCCATTGTGTATATGTACCACAGCTTTCTTATCCATTCGTCAGTTGATGGGCATCTACGTTGCTTCCATGTCCTGGCTATTGTAAACAATGCAGCGATGAACACTGGGGTACATGTGGCTCTTTCAATTCCGGTTTCCCAGCAGTGGGATTGCTGGGTCATACTTCTATCTTTTAGATACATGATCTTTTCTCCTAAAAGAACTATGCTACACTGGATAGCCAGGTTTCATGGTGTAACAATTAAGATTCTGTAAACCTCTTAACTTTATTGAAGTGCTGTACTAAATACCTGGAGAGTTTCTTATGTGATTTACCAAGATGAACCAGTGAAATAAAAGCAGAAACAGGAATAAAAGCTACATTTTCTGTCATATTTAACTTTTGGAAGTTTTCAACATCAAACAATCAGTATCTTCCCATTAAATCTGCCTTGAAACATGGACCCCAGGTAAAGTCTTTTTAATTCTTTCTCCTAGTTCTTAACAGAGATTTTAATTATAATTTCTCCTGGAAGCTGAAGCAGAAATGCTCTTCATGGAGAGAAATTAAACACAGGCATTCCAACTAACAAACAGATGAAATAATGTTTAAGTAACCATAATTGAGATACATCAAATAACTCTAGATACAACCGTGTAATCCTACTGGTGGGCTCAGCAGTAAAGAATCCATCTGCCATGCAGGAGACATGGGTTCAATCCCTGGGTTGGGAAGACCCCCTGGAGAAAAAGAAGTGGTAACCTACTCCAGTATTCTTGCCTGAGAAATCCCATGGACAAAGAAGCCTGGCAGGTTACAGTCCATGGCGACACAAAACAGTCAGACATGACTTAGCGACTAAACAGCGACAACAAATCCTATTAGTATTAAAAGAAAAAAAAATAGATGTGGTAGTTTATATTCTAGCTGAACTAGCACTATCCTGAACACACTGGAATATACAAAAATTATGGCAGGATAATTGAGAAATCAGTAACATGAGAATCAGATGACTGGGATTTCTGGGCAGTGGGACTTTTACGTTTCACTTTTTATCTTTCTCTACTTTTAAACTTTCTACACTGTCCCTCTGCCACTTTTATTTAGAATCTTTATTTAGACTCCTCTGCAGCCTCAGACCATGGCAGAATTTTGTAACACTGGCCACATCCCCTGTGGGATGAGGCTCACTACCCACACCCCCTCGTCCCTAGCACTATCATACCATAACACCAAAGTTCCAGCTCGGAACTTACGTAATGGATGGTTTCAGAGCTGACATTTCCCCCACCACGTTTCTTCTTTCTTCACATCCTTATGTTATTTGTGCTGATTGTGGCCTCTCTTTGTCTAAAATATAGGCTGGTTTGAGAGCAGGGTCAATGCTGATTTTTTTAATCCTTGCTTCACCCAGTGGCACATAGCACACTAGTTAACAAGCATGAGTGACAAATGAATGTTAGATTTGCTTTTTATGAGAAGAGTATAGCTTTGTGGTTATAATTTTATTTTAAAGGGAAGAAACTATCACACTTTCCTGGTCACATATGTTTGATAATAGGTCACCTACATGTTACCTAAAGAAATGCTGAGGCCCTTAAAACTTATAATTAAGTTATTATTAAACAGCTAAGTAAAAGATGGAGAAAAGGACACCAAAACATTATAGGTAGTCTAAATAAAAATTTCAAGTAGTATGAAAATAAGCAGCCTTTCATTAGGTATGCCATATGGTGCGAGGGAACACAGGCAAAGAAAAAGGAATCGGATTGAAGAAAGAAATGTTATAATAATCCCCTCATTTCCAATAGTGTCAACTACAATTAAAAAAAAAAAAAGGCACTGGTTTCAGCTCCGAGTACACATTTATAACAGTGAATAGGAACTACACATCAGAATGGAATGATTATTGATTTCTTAATGGATTACTGCTGCAGAAATTTACACTCACCAAAAAACCATCCATCTTTGGGTAATAATTATAAACCTATCACAGTACATACAGCATTCTGACTGAACTGAAACTTACTGCTATCTGCCGGGAAATGACCAATTTTCTATTCCTCCAGCTCCAACCACAATACAGAATGGTGAGCAGACACGTACATCAAATGCTATTATAGTACATGGTAGCAGCCACAACATGCACCGTCTGTAAATGGCTATTAGAGAGGTAAACAATCAGGTCCTGGTGGACATTTTTCTTATAATTCATTAGCTATGAAAACTGTAAATAAAATGGGCATTAGGCAATTACACTTGTCAAAGGCCTATCATTACTGGCAGGTTGTGGAGAAGGGGTCAAGGGCGAACAGTACATTAGCTGAAGTCATGCTGTTCTGACTTTACATCCTAATTTCAAACCTCGCCCCAAATCGACATCAGAAGTACCAAACCACTAAGCTACAGAGGTTAGGTCTCTTTCTAAACCCTAAGTGCACTCTTAGTGAATTGCTATTTTACTAAATACCAAGTGGAATCCCATTACAATTCAAATATTATTTTCTAAAAAGAAAACGCCAGTATGTTAGTTCCATGTAGCAGGATTTTATCACTGAATAATTATGTAACCCAGTATTAATGAATTAAGTTTCTAATTCTCATATTTTCCAGCTGTAGAGTTTCAACAACACCACTTCCTTCCAGATAGTTAATCCCATTCTGAGCACCTTATTGATCTATATTATGGAAAGATAGTCATGGAATGAAGACAGTTAACCCAATCTGAATAAAAGTAATTTGCAATCAATGGTATCTTGTTTTCATGTTCTCTTTAGATTCTCATCTATTATCAGAATTTTTGGTTAGATATATCAACTTTCTTTTCTAAAAATTATAACATGTAATTTTCTACCCAATTAACTAACTTAAAAAACTGTATTTCTAAAACATCCAAAGAAATAAAGAAATCAATTTGATTGTTTTTATGAAAGATTCTTTTTCCTAAGTACTAACAAACTATTAAGTTACCATAATAATTAACCATAATAATTAAAATACCATTAACTATAATATAAAGTCAAATAAAAAAGCTAAATAAAGTTACCAAAATAAAACAAACTTGTGAAACACCACAATGGATTTGTGAAACAGTGAAATTTGCAGATGGCAAATCTGTTTGTTTAGTGGAAAAGAGTATTCTAAATGTTATAACAATCAAATCAGAAAAAAACACATATTCTCTAAAAGGCAAGAGATAATTTTAGACTGACTTGATACTAATTATATTTCAAGTAATATCCTGTGCTGTCACTTCAGTCATGTATGACTCTTTGCAATTCTATGGACTATAGCCCTCCAAGCTCCTCTGTCCATGGAATTCTCCAGGCAAGAATACTGGAGTGGGTTGCCTTTCCCTTCTCCAGGGGATCTTCCTGACCCAGGGATCAAACCCATGTCTCTTATGTCTTCTGCATTGGCAGACAGGTTCTTTACCACTAGTGCCACTGGGAAGCCCAAGTAATATCTTAGGAGTCATATCTAAGAACTATAGAAAATCATATGCAAATATTTATAACCTACAAGAATAACAGTTAATTGTGCCAGAAAATGAAGTGCTTTATGGAAGTTATTATATTCATTTCTTAAAACCTTATAACAGGTATTATGGCCTACAGCTGAAGAAACTGAATGTAAAACATACAAGGAACACTCCCAAAGTCACAAAACTAGAAAACAATAAAATTTCGGCAATTTCCTATAGGCACCTTAAAGTAAGGAGCAGAAGCAGAATTTGACCCTGGGTCTATGTAACTTGAAAATCTCAACCACTTTCACTGGGCCCCATCCCAAAACATAACGACAGCTGCACCCACAGGGACAGCAGTGTTCCAGAACAAACAGGTACCCAATATTTATTGTAAATGAACAAATGAATGAAAAGAAGGAATGGGCATATTATGCAAGGGAAGCAACACCAGGCCAAGACCAAGAACACAAGGAAGCACTCCGCTACTCTCTCCCCATGTGACCTAGGGCCCCAATACACAGATTTCTACAATACAGACTTTGGAATAGATAGTACAGTATAAAACGTTATGAATACTATACTGGTACATGCACAGGTGCACACACACACACACACACACACACACAGACCCACACACACAATTCTATCTATGGAAGGGAAAGGAGTAAATGAGACTTTGAATCCGTATTTATCACCCACTATGTTCCTGGCCCAGTTCTGAGTGTTGGTTTACATCAGTGACCTAGACAAATGTTCTTCAACTGTGTGGTGAGAGATGAGACAAAAAAATTAGATAATTTCAGATACTGTAACATATAACAAAATAGAATAGGGTAATGTCACAACTGTTGGGGTAGATCAGATGGTAAAGAATCCACCTGCAATGCAGAACACCTGGGTTCAATCTCTAGGTCGGCAAGATCCCTGGGAGACCCCCTTGAGAAGGGAATGACAACCCACTCCAGTATTCTTGCCTGGGAAATCCCATGGACAGAGAAGTCTGGTGGGTTATAGTCCATGGGGTTACAAAGAGTGGGACATGACTGAGCAACAGACAATGTATGTCACAGAATGCCTGAGAGGGGCTTATTTATCTAGGGTGCTCAGGAAAGGTCTCTTCAAAGGAGCGACAGATGAGTGAGAACAAAATTGCAGAAGGCTTCATGCAAAGTTATGAAGAGTGTTCTAAACCCTCAAATGGGATTGAACATGTTATGTCCAAGGAAAAGAAAGAAGGGAAGTACTTTTTAGAGTTTAGCAGACAAGAAGAAGAATGAAGGAAGGGGAGTCAGAGATAGAGGCATGAGCCATGTCCTATGGGATCTTGTAGACTCTGGAAAGGAATTTTAACTTTATTCTGTTTTAATAGGAAATTTTTGTGTTTAAAGCAATGTATGGTTATAATCTGGTCTTGGTTTCACAATGTGTAGATCTGACTATTGGGTGGATTATGGGACAAAGAGAAAAAATAATGGTGGCAATAAGACCAGCTATAAATTTTTGTAATATTTTAGGTTTAGATGAATAGGAAATGATGGTAGTTCAGACTAGAGATGTAGGAGTGAATACAGTGAAAATTATGTAAATTCAACATATATTTTCGAATTGGAGCCAACAGTTTCTGATGGACTGGATGCAGAGTTTGAGGAAAGAAACAGTACCAGATACAGACTGGAAAGTCAAAGCATTGGCAGTAACTAAAGAAAAAAACTGAGAAAGAGACCATGATCTGCAGATGGAAACATAAGGGCTCCTAATGGACGAAAGTGAGTACCAAATATTTTCTGTTCACTGAGGAGTGGACAGCCACTGACTATGACACTTTCAATGAAGCCATTCCCTCTCTCCATTTCTTTCTCTCAGACAGGAGCAGTAGATGTTTTCTCACTTTTCTATCAAAAGCTTGTAGCTTTTTGATGGCAACTAACTGGACCATTTTTTTAATCTCAATAACCAGTAATCTAGAAAATCAAAACACATGGTAAAAACAGAAACTTGGAAATAAATACTAACTACCAAGCCCAGGGTCTCTCACAGGCAGCAAAGAAGTAAAACATCAAATTCAAAGCATGAGGACATTTTAAAGCAAATAAAAAGGCTTTATTATACAGTGAAAAATACAACTAATAGGTGTTATTTACCAGAGATATGCCAATCCAGACCCAAAACATCCATGAGCTCCACATTTGAAAAGTAAGCAACTGGGGTAGTGCTGAAGTTCCCCACCATCCTGAAGAGCAACCCAAGCAGGTAGCAAGGCACTTTGATTATAAACAACCTTTCTTAGCAACAAAAATATCTTACAATAATTCAACTCCAACTGTTCACACAATAAAGAAAAAGATGGCAAACAGAAAATTACAGATTAATTATTGCAATGAGTTGGACACGACTGAGCAACTAAATTATCGTAAAAGGTTCTTTCCAGGATAAAAATGCAGATGACCTGTTACCTTAAATTCTTATAATAGAGAATTTATAATAGGCAGAGGAACCAGAGATCAAATTGCCAACATCCGCTGGATTATCAAAAAAGCAAGAGAGTTCCAGAAAAACATCTACTTCTGCTTTATTGACTATGCCAAAGCCTTTGACTGTGTGGATCACAATAAACTGTGGAAAATTCTGAAAGAGATGGAAATACCAGACCATCTGACCTGTCTCTTGAGAAACCTGTATGCAGGTCAGTAAGCAACAGTTAGAACTGGACATGAAACAACAGACTGGTTCTAAATAGGAAAAGGAGTATGTCAAGGCTGTATGTCACCTTGTTTATTTAACTTACATGCAGAATACATCATGAGAAACACTGGGCTGGAAGAAGCACAAGCTGGAATCAAGATTGCCAGGAGAAATATCAGTAAACTCAGATATGCAGATGACACCACCCTTATGACAGAAAGTGAAGAGGAACTAAAGAGCTTCTTGATGAAAGTGAAAGAGGAGAGTGAAAAAGTTGGCTTAAGGCTCAACATTAAGAAAACTAAGATCATGGCATCTGGTCCCATCACTTCATGGGAAATGGATGGGGAAACAGTGGAAACAGTGTTAGACTTTATTTTTTTGGGCTCCAAAATCACTGCAGATGGTGACTGCAGCCATGAAATCAAAAGACGCCTACTCCTTGGAAGGAAAGTTATGGCCAACCTGGATACCATATTGAAAAGCAGAGACATTACTTTGCCAACAAAGGTCTGTCTAGTCAAGGCTATGGTTTTTCCAGTGGTCATGCATGGATGTAAGAGTTGGACAGTGAAAAAGGCTGAGTGCTGAAGAATTGATGCTTTTGAACTATGGTGTTGGAGAAGACTCTTGAGAGTCCCGTGGACTGCAAGGAGATCCAACAAGTCCATCCTAAAGGAGATCAGTCCTGGGTGTTCATTGGAAGGTCTGATATTGAAGCTGAAACTCCAATACTTTGGCCACCTCATGCAAAGAGCTGACTCATTGGAAAAGACCCTGATGCTGGGAAGAATTGGGGGCAGGAGAAGGGGAAGACGGAGGATGAGATGGCTGGATGGCATCACTGACTCGATGGTTATGGGTTTGGGTGGACTCCAGGAGTTGGTGATGGACAGGGAGGCGTGGTGTGCTGCAGTTCATGGGGTTGCAAAGAGTCGGACATGACTGAGCGACTGAACTGAACTGATACTGATAATAGAGATACAAGCACTTTCAGTTCAGTTGGGATTAAGTACACTGTTTTCCCATATATGCCAGTTAAATATTATGGGCTTAATTTATAGAACCTCAGCAGTAGCAAATCTGCCTGCCAGTGCAGGAGACACAGGTTCAATCCCTGGGTCAGGAAGATCCCCTGGAGAAGGACATGGCTACCAATTCCAGTATTCTTGCCTGGGAAATCCCATGTACCAAGGAGCCTGGCAGGCTACATACAGTCCATGGGGTCACAAAAAGTCAGACAGGACTGGACACACACACACACACACACACACACACACACACACACACACACACACACACACACACACCCAAGGGAACAATACTTCATGAGCTTCCAAATGACACACAATTTTGTTGTAACAATACAGAAAAGGAAAAACCAAAGCTAAAGAAGCAATAAAATGATTACTTCTTAAGAAGATGATGTTACAATATAAACAATGAAAAACATGCTCACTGGGCCCAGTAATGTCAGACTCTGTGGCCCTGTGGACTGCAGCCCGCCAGGCCCCTCTGTCCATGGAATTTCCCAGGCAAGAATACTGGAGTGGGCTGCCATTTTCTCCAGGGGATCTTCCCAACCCAGAGATTGAAGTCATGTCTCTCAGGTCTCCTGCATTGGAGGGCAGATTCTTTACCACTAGCACCACTTGGAAAACTCGAACAATAAGACTTTTAATTCTCCAAGCTATTAAATACACTGCCTGAAGGGAAGAGTTGACTCATTGGAAAAGATCCTGATGCTGAGAAAGACTGAGGGCAAGAGGAGAAGAGGATGATAGAGGATGAGATGGTTGGATGGCATCACTGACTCAACGGACAAAGTGTACACAAACTCCCAGAGATACTGAAGGACAGGTAAGCCTGATGTGCTGCAGTTCATGGGGTCACCAAGAATTGGAAACAACTTAGCAAATGAATGACAACATAGGAGTGATTATAAGCAGAGGTCTGTAAAACTAAATAACAATTGATTACTCATTTAAAACTGCTTGGACCCCCTTAAAAAATTATTTCAAGAAAGGATGCAGATAAAAACCAAAAAAAAATTTTCCTAAAGGTTCGATAGCTGACCTTAAATACTGTTATAATATCATGGACAAACATGATAAGTATCACATTTGCTCTAAGAAATTTGCAGTCTGCCTTCACTATCTAGCTTAAGCAAAACTGTGCAGACTTTTAAGGAAAAGGCATTCGATTCATGGGTTTTTAAACAATTTGGGGGATTGACCTACTGGTTAAGTTGACTAAAAACAACAGCAGTAATACTCCCATCTTCATATGTGTCCACTCAATGGCTAGGTTATGATTTGAGATATCTTAAATCATAGAAATTAGAAAACTTTATTAGATATAATAATAATAACTTTATTGAAGTATAGTTGTCTTACAATGTTGTATTATTTTTTGCTCCATAGCAAAAGGACTCATATATATATATATATATATATATATATATATATATATATGCCCACACACATTATTCTTTTGAAAATTCTTTTATGGTTTATCACAGGATACTGAGTAATAATTTTAAAACTATAAACTTTCTCAACAGTATTTCTTACTTCATACTACTTAACAACAAATAACCAAAATGTCTTGGGATAAATTTCAATTTCTATAATATACATAATATGTTTATATTATCTGTTTATTATACATATATATAAAATCAAGATTCCCTACAGACTATTTAGAGTCTTTATAAAGTCTATCTCAGTATTGCAGAGCAACACTGGCCTAAAAAGATGCATTTTTATGAAATCATGTGAGGCTTCTAAGCACTTGAAGTTTTTAGTCTAACAGTATTCTGCTTGAATGAGTGTTGAGAAGAGAGTTTAAGAGCCTAAGCTAGTGCTAACTTTAGACCATTTATTTTAAAACTGCCTTGTGGGTAAAAAGACTAGCTGGGTGATGTATCCTTAGGACAGATTGCTGAAGGGACCAAACTTGTGGGGTTAATCTGACCAATAACTTACATAAATAACTGAGTTACATTTCTAAATGTGTCCAGCCAGATAAGCAATTCATGTTAACTCATAATGTAATGAAAAAGTAACAGGCAAGCTTCTTGATTGAGAGACACATGTATAAGGCACTGTGCTAGCTAACTTCTGTGGAAAAGAGAAACTAATATTTCTTGAAATGTGTTACATCCTGTGATAGAAGCTTTACTGAACTTATTAACTGTCACAACAACCCCAAGAGACAAATACTAACTCTGCATACTTCTTGTGCTGTTGCTGCTGTTGAGTCGCCAAGCCATGTCCCATTCTTTGCAAATTCATGGCTTGTAGCCCAACAGGTTCCTTGACAAACAAGGAAATGGAGACTAATACAGAGCATAAGCTGAATCACAAACCCAAGTCTGATCAGCAGTCAAGTCAGGCTCTGACCACTACCCTCAGGCTGTGGAGATTATAGTCATTTTCCCTGCCCTCAAGGAGATTCCAGTCTTACAGGGGAGATAAGATGTACAAAGGCAGTGGAATAATGGTACAAGATAGGAAGTGATAAAGCCTTTCTAGTTTTTAGAGAGGAAACTATTCAGGGATAATGAGGGTCATTTAGTGTTAAAGGACTGATTATACAGTCACTATGCTCATAGGAACCCAGACCCAAGAAAAGGCAAACTTCAGACATGAAAAGCAAAATGTATAACTTTAAATGATCTCATTGGGACTTACAAAGATTTCTGCATCTTTTAGCTGAATGACCTATGAGTAATTTATTTATATGTACTCACCTATAAAATCTTTTAAAAGAACATCCGCTTTTATTTTTGACTGTTCACAAGAAAAGAGAGGGAATAAAGACATGACTGGGGTCTGATACATAGTTCTGAGAATTCCAGATATGTAATAGAAAGATGGGCAGTAACCTTGTAGGACACACAGCTCTACAAGTATGGAAATTCACTGAATTTCAGAACCACACTGGGAATTCCCTCCCCCACATATCTAGTGAATAAGTAAACAAGACCCCTCTCTGGGCCAGGTCAGGAGAGAGGCACACTCCGCAGTCAAATTCTGCCACCAAACACATCTTTGGAACTGCCATCCTCCAGTGAAGTGTGTTCCTACCACATAATTACCATTTCAATTACACCCCTCACAAACAGAACAGGTTTATTTCTGATTCGCATTAATTAGGTAATTTTAGTTTCATTTCTTTAGTAATTGATTTGAATACAACAGAATTAATAATTGTCTCATATCTGCACACACATTTCTTTTCAAACAAGGACGACCTGACAGCACTCATACAGATGAAGAGCAAAAAAATCCAGTGAAGCAGGTATATCTTAGGTTTTATCGGCAATAGCTTTGGACTACTTTTTAAAAAAATGGTTGTTGATTAAAGGCAGACGAAAAGTACAGCCTTTCGAGAAGACTATTGATACAAATGTATGTGGGATCTTTTTCTTGGTTATTTGATTCAATTTTTTTCTCATCCTCTTTTTATCTAACAATCAAATAATAGCCACAATTCTAGTTAGCTACCACATGCCAGTCATCATTCTGGAGACTTTATGTATATTATTTCTAATGCTCACTACTTCTCTGACAAGGCAGATTATTAATATCCCTACTTTACAAACTGAGACACTAAGAGATGAAATATCTGTCTAGAGGTCACACATTTGATATATATCAAGGCTCACTTTTTTTATACTACGTAGGAAGGGGAAGAAGAAAATTCATCCGGACCTGTATTTTTAAAACTATATGTTCATTATTTTCTAGTAACAAATAAAATGCTTAAGTAATGCCAGGAAGAAGAGATTCCTCTGAGACTGCTTAAATAAATATTAAGATCAAGTTTTAATGAGCATATTTTACATTAGATGTGAAAGCATTCTGAATAGTCTAAAATATTTTACTGAATATTCTAAATATATTTTATTTAAATATATTATTATTAATAGACTTAAATCTAATTTATTCTTAAGCCAGTTAAACATATACCCTGATCTTGTTTCCATTATTTATGGACTTAGCAAACCCTCCCTTCAACAATAATACATATATAAACTTCATCTCACAGCTGATCATTTTTACTGATGTATTATCACAAGGTTAACTTTAGAAGAGTATTCCAGTGGGTAACAGTTAACCTGGGAATTCTAAATCTCTGACAGGGTATGATCTCAAGAAAGTCTTTGAAACAGTGCTTGTGTCTTAGCTACTTTAGGAGGAAAATGGAAAAACGAGAGATCAGAGAATAAAAACTGGATGCAAACCCCATCTCATCTGCTCAATATCAAGTTCCTTCTTAATTGTCACCTCCCATGAGAGTAAAATGAAAGAAAGCAAGAAAAAAAACCCTTAATGTTTCTGGCAGGTTTATGGTCTCCCTAACTTCCTAATGCCCTTTCCCACTGAAAGGAAGGAAAAAGGCAACTGGGATATAAGACCAAAATTTACTGCATCCATGATAATTTAGGAACAAAAGATACCTCTCAGACACGGCACATAGTTCAGTCACTTTTGTAAAAGATAAAAACAATAGATTATTAGTCCAAGAAGACAAAAACAATAGATTATCAGTCCGAGATGGCCCTTAGTAACACCCCTGGTTTACAACAGCAAACAATCTATTCTAGGTACTACCAACTTCTACTACTCAAATCTTCCCATCTTTTTAGTCTGATACTCTTAGGAATCCAGTTCTTCTAACTGGTGGACCCCCATCTTTCACTCTATGGCATTCAGACATCTGAAAAACTACACTTTCTATCGACCATCAACATTTATCTTCTGCCAGAAACCACCTTAATGTAGAAGGTGACTTCTTCAAGTATATAAATTCAGGTGTTTATTCATGCTTTCTTAAAGAAGAAAAAACCAAAGGGAAGATCCTATTTTTCACTTGTGTATTCCTTCTCTTGGATCTGCTAAATCAATTCAGTGGCTTATTCCTCACTTCAGGATTCGCCACTGGTATTTTTTCTTTAACTAGCTCTCTCCTCTGTTCTCTATACTTCATACCTCTACTCTTTGCTTACAATGAGCAACAACTCAATGGAATTTTAAATTGATGAACATGAAAAAGAGACTAAGGGTCATTTAAAAAAGTAAACTTGATTGTAATATACAAGGTAGAATGAAAAACCTAAGGATAAGTTTTAACTTACTCTACTTACCTCTCTACTGGCATCGTAATGCTACATAGCTGCATGTATTTCTGCTGGCATCGTAATGCTACATATCTACATGTATTTCTGCTGGCATAGTAATGCTACATGTTCTGGCAATTGCCAGAAGTACACTTAAAGGTACATTATTTACTTTATAGTATCTCATGCTTTGAATATCACCCCAAAAATTTCAGAGCATGAAGCTTTGTTTGGAAATTCCACTATATCAGAGCCATTAAGAAAATACACTCAGACTAAACCTAAAATAATATCCAATAAGTCTGTTGACAGCATTTGCAATATCCCAACTTTAGTATTGGTCATCAAGTAAAAGATCTTTTATAAAAGATCCAAATAATGCAAAACTATTTAGAATAAATAATAAAACACCCTATTTGCTGTCACATAACCCAAAGTGAACACTACCAATAGTCTGATCTTTCCTTTCTCCTTTCCTTCCTTATTCTTTGCTTTTACACACACACACACACACACACACACACACACACACAACGCTTGTAAAACATAAATGGCACTCTATTGCACATAGAGTTGTATGAAAGCAACTGTTTAGTTAACTACAGTTTCTCTGATTTGCTTTAAAAAAAATGGATCTTTAAATTCATTACCAGTTATTGTACTCAAACTCTGAGACTAAAACTACTCAAATTCATAAAAAAAAAAAATATGTAAATAGCCTATGGGAAGCAGAATTTATGTAAAGATAATTTATTTTAAATTATGTTTTCTTAGGGAGGAGGAGGTGTGTCTTTTTAGTTTGCTTTTGCTCCCAAAAAACTAAATCCAAAAACTGTCATTAGGTCATTAATTTGTCATAGTTCAGACAGATGGCAGTATGTAATTCATATTTTGGGGGTTTAAAAGCAGAAGACACACAGAAAATATCTCATATTTCTTTTTCTCGTTCTCAATTATGTTCAAACAAAATCTATCTATAATTTTAAGCAGTACCTAGAAATGATTAGATAATACCTACTTATTAATAATACCTAAAAAATTATTAATGCCCAAATTCTAAGCTATAAGTGATATATGGATGATTAAACAATCATTTCTAGCAAAAATAAGTGAACCTACTTCAATCAGGAATTAAACATAAATCTTCAACCCTAAAAGGTATATAAATGGTACTTCTCCAATAAAAAAAGGTAACAAATGTATTGAAAACAAGCAATCTACCTCAGACCATCTAGATAGCAAAGTTATTGACATAAGTTTGGTTAAAAGACTTGAAAGACATGTCTTATAAAAGAAATATATTTTAATATGTAAATATTACTTGCTAAAATGTTTGTTTTGAACAACAAAAGCAAAACAAGTCTCTTCATAAAAATGACCATTATGAGGAATGTTCTATGTAGTCACAAAAAACAATAATAAAAATTCCTCTTTAGAATTCAGCCAGAAATTCAACAGAAACAGCAGTTTCCAAGCACTTCAAAATATGGCCAAGCCTTGCATACTGATGTCTCAGTAAGTAGTAGGTAAAGTTGACACGTCAGGTGTAAGGAGAGCTACAGCTTCCATGAAAATAAGCGAGCAATGACAAAAATGTCAAAGGTGTAGACACCCAGAATGTTAATTTATTAGAACGTGACTTTACACTGATTAATTATATGCTCCTCAAAATATCTGGAGAGCATAAGAAAAGTTAATTGAAGCATTCCATTTTGTACATGTAGTTTTAAATAAATGATAGAGAACTGATTCTAAAATTATAAGAATGTGGTTTGAAATCTGTAAACTCTAGATATGCCATATAAAGATATGAGTAATGAAGACAATGAAGATGACTATAAAATATTCATGGAAACATTTACACTAACTTGGATTCTACTGAATATGAACAGTATGGAATCAAAAAACTTAAAAGACATCTAGAATCTTGAAGATCATCAGTTTGGATCTAATCTGAAGATTACAAAATCATTTTGAGACTGAGACATGGTATAAATACATATTTTAACAAAGAAAATAATAAGTAAGATGGAATTTCAGAATTATTTCAACATCTAAGAAATCAACTTCACAAATTTCCTCAAACAGATCAGAAACACATTATTTAAATATACATAAGCAATATGCTAATCACAAGTAGTTTCCTAAATTCAACAAAAAAGTACTGGACTCCTACAACGATCCACTATGATACTGAATACTGGAAATAAAGAATATTGGGTTAGCCAAAAGGATCACTTAGATTTTTCTGTAACATCTTAAGGAAAAAGCTCAACAAACTTTTTGGCCAACCCACAGACAAGAAATTGCCATTTTCTGCACAGATTCACATCTGGAAAATCTCTAATTAACTTCTTTATAATCAATGTTCAGCCCCAAAATAAAGCTGTATGAAAAAATATTGAAAAAATATTCTTAAATTCACACTCAGTAATTAAGACGGGCTTCCCTATTAACTAACCTAAAATACTATAATTTTCTATAAAATCATATTTGCTGTGGTTGAACTACTTCCAAGATTTCATGAAACGGGTGTGACATTTATTTTTCCTGACCTATAAACTAGAAGCTGTCCAAGACCCCCACTTATATAAGATGTCTTTCTCAGGTAGCAGTACTCCTATCTTCATCTAAAAAGTGAAAGTGAAGTCCCTCAGTCGTGTCAGACTCTTTGTGACCTCACAGACTGTAGCCTACCAGGCTCCACCATCCATGGGATTTTCCAGGCAAGAGTACTGGAATGGGTTACCATTTCCTTCTCCAGGAGATCTTCCCAACTCAGGGTTTGAACCTGGGTCTCCCGCATTGTAGGCAGACGCTTTATCGTCTGAGCTACCAGGGAAGTCCTATCTTCATCTAAAGCAGATATTAAAACCTCTTAAATGGCTGACCACATCACATATCAACATTTCTGTTAATGGAAGTCTGAATTTATGGTAATTGTAGTCGGGATATCCTTTATAGTATTATAAGATTGCTTTCATAGAGTTAGACTGTAAAATCAACATTTAACAAGCCTAAGCAGAAATGTAAAATGTACACTAAAGAAAACAAATGGGTCTTAGGCTAGCAAGAATTGTTATAACCTGATTATACGTATAAGTTAAAAACTGAATCTGGAGGATTTAGCCAAGGAAGTCAAGGAAAAAAATCAGACTCAAAAGTATTTTTGCTCAGCCTATATCTAGGGAATCTAAATTTATGTCCATTTAGGAAAGAAGGACCTACACAGAAGACTTCAACCATAATGATTCAAATGGCAATGCTATCTCTGCTGTGAGGCTGAACATATTAGACTGTTAGTCTGATGCCATTAAACATTTGAATGATATAACTGACTCTCTGTGTTTGGATTCCTTGCTAACCAAATGACTTTTGTTGCTTTACCCATAGAAGTCAGTTCCCATATAAGGAAAAAATGATTTGGTCAGCCCAACTGGAGTGATCAAGATCTTACATTAGTTGGAAGCTTGTTTTATTTTTAATGAAAATACAGACATAAATGGGCATTCCAATTTTAAACATCAACTTTGTAAACTTGTTTAATGTGAGTCAACCATGAGATATGGGATCACTCTATGTGTGCCACTTATCAAGTTTTGGAACTCAGAAGGCTGAGAACCAAATACTAGATTATCAAAAAATTTCTTGAAGAAATGGTCTCCCATGGGAATTTATTTTAGAAGCTCACTGTATTTTCGCCTTTGTTTCATCGTGCATCTTCAGATTTATATGCTTTTGAAGAATTATCAGGTGTAAAAGGTGAGAAGCAGTTCATTTATCTACAATCGATCTAAATCATGGTGAGCACATCACACTTATTTGGTTCTAAATGCAAGAGGATCATTAATATCACAAATAAAATATGAATTCATTTGGACCTTGAAAGATAACATCCTCCCCTAAAAAAAAAATCCCTAACTTATTTTTAATGCCCAAGTATCAGCAGTGCATTACACAAAAAAAACATTAATAAAGGTTTGTTGGATCAACAACTGAAAGACAAAAATGTCTCTATAGTGAGTTCTGAATCTCTACATAAAGGAAATCTCAGATGTTCTTTTCATCATCAACATTCTCTTGAATTTTCATGATGTCTTGAGTAATTAGAGCTTACATTTCTAAGATGGAGTTCTATAATATATATTTTAAGGAAATAGATTAAGATGTATTCTATACTACACTTTCTCCTCTACATTCTTTTATCCCAAGAAGCATAATATCATAAACTTTAAAATAATTCTCTACAAATTAATTTTCAAATTATGTATATCATGTTGCATATTTATCACAAAATTTTCAAAAAGGCTCTGCTTAAAATCATGAAATTCTTTAGGTAGTAACATAGCAGAACTGGCTAGTACTTTGTAACAAATCTTTCCTCATGTTTTAAATTATATATTTATATGAGAAATAGGTTACGGAATAAAGACAAACCATTGTGGTAGAGGACTTGGAGTATACGGCATACATTAGCCTTATGATTTTTTTTAAAATATGTAACCATCAAAGTTATGATATTATATATAACACAAAATCTGAAGTTGAAAGGCTAGCATGTTTTGCTTAAAAATCAGAGTCAGTCACATCAACCAACTTCTGCGTTCGTGTGTGCTCTGTCACTCAGTCGTATCCAACTTTTTGCAACCCCAAGAACTGTAGCCCACCAGGCTCCTTTGTCCATGGAATTTTCCAGGCAAGAATACTGGAGTGGGTTTCCATTTTCCTCCTCCAGGGAATCTTCCCAACCCGGGGATTAAACCCGTGTTTCCTGCATTGGCAGGTGGATTCTTCACCACTGAACCACTTTGGAAGCCCTTAGTACAACTTTAGACACTAGCATAAAAGGACTCCATTAAGCAAAAAGAGCACATTAAAAACATGTGCTCATGTATTTCAATATAGAATTTTGATTTTATGGGGGCAGTTGGGAAAATATAGTCAATGATGAAATGTTGCGAATTACTTAGGGAAGAATTTTTTTTAAGAAATACTAAACTATTGTTAAAGTAATACAGGAGGAAAAGTAACAAAATCACAAGCTACATATTATATTTCATTAATTAGGAAAATTCATACTTAGTCTAATCGATCCTCCTGCCTGATTGCTAGCCTCTCCCAAATTCTACAGGTGCTTCAAACACTTTGTATGCAGGATTAACCTAAACTAAATCTTATCCTGGAAACCTGCTTCACTATTTCCTATCTTCCCTAATGGAACCTACTCCATCTAGCCAATAATCTAGAGATCATCATCATGAAATTTCTCCTCTCCTTAACCCTTCTATCCAAGTCCTGTCCACTTTAAGCTACTATTTCCCAAATTCTTCTCTTCCTTATTATAGGCACTACCACTAGCTCTCATAACTTTTCATTCTATCACTGCAGAAGCCTGTTAAAGAAGTCTCTGCCTCTGGACTGGTTCCCATCTACAATATTTTTACCCCTATTATAGCTGGTATGATCCATGTCAGTAAGAAGATTGAAGTCATCAGCTTTGTTTAAACCTTGTGCTCCCTTGAAAATGAAATCTAAGTTTTCTCTTATATAAGATACTCCATTATCTTGCCCTGATTAATTCTCCAGAGTCATCTCAGGCTTCAGATTCCAAGATTCCAACTTCACACTCCACAGATACCAATCTGCTTTATTTCCCAGAACATAATCATATTATTTCTCAGCTCCCATCGTGGGTTCACTGGTGAACAAGCCTTCTGCTTCTCTCCTAAATCCTACTCATTTAGTAAGTCTCAGGTTAAAGAGCCTCTCCCTCCAAGAAGTCTTCCCAAACCAGTACCACTCCTTGCTCTCCATAATAATAACACTGAACTTATCACAGAATACTGCCTTGTTTAGACATCTCTTTATATTAGAGTATGAGCTCCAGGAGGACAAAAATAGTGTACCATTCACCTCAGAATCTACCCTATGGTGCCTGACACATAAAAGACTGCCTACCAATATTTGTCAAATTAACCAGCTAGAACAATATAGCAATGTGTCAAATGCCTATAAGTGATAATTATATTTTAAGTTGACCTCAAATTTAAAACACCTAAACTATTACCCTCAAAATGCACAATTAGCAATGATCAGGCCTACAGCTTGATCAGGTATCATCAAATGAAAATTTATGGTTCTACCACAAGCAACAAATGAGGTGAAGTTTTAGATACAGATTTTCAAAGGAAAAAAACTGATTCTAGATATCGCTAGGTTACTCTATTAAGAGGACTTTTTCTGTTCTTAACAACTGGTGTCTTTATAGTACCAATGCTGAGCGATGAGTTTCTTGACATGTAATCAAAAACATGAAACTATGCTCAGGAACACTGAAGCCCAATAAAAAAAAATTCTGCCATACAGACGAACTCTACGTCTTTCTAACACAAATCTTTACAGATCCTTTGAATAACAGAGGGGTTTTTTTCCTGCCAGTTTTACCCTAAATTATTAGAAATGCCTATTTCCATTCCATGAACCTCTGTAGTAAAATGGAAACAGCAAAAGACCTCAATTTCAAACAAACATGGATTTGAAAAAAACCTTTCTTATGAATCAGGGACTGGTGCAAAAGTAATGTGCCTACTCTGAGTGTTAGAGCAGGGATTATTTATTAAATGTTAGCATGTGCCAGGAAGTGTGCTAAGTATTTTGTATATATTGCCTCATTTAAACCTCACAACAGTCCACTGAGGTAAGGACTGTTTATCCCCATGCTACAGATAAGGAAACTGGAGCTCAGAGACGTGAAGAAAGATGACTGAGATCACACAGCAAATCAGCGGCAAAGCAAGAATTCTAACAAGGCCATGTATAACTCCAAAGCCCATATTTTTAACCACCTGCAATCTATCACTTCTAAGCCTCAGTTCTCGATATTATAAAGCGGAATATCCTCACAGAGCTGTTGTGGAGACTAAGTGAAATAAGAAGGATGCACTTAGTATAGCACTAGGCATCCTATAGATACTCAATAAATTATACTCCCCTTCTCTTTCTCACTCCAGTGTGATTAAGCATTTATAATAAAGAGAAATAGTTTCTAAATACTCTTTACCTACTTCAACAGAGATTCCTGAGCCTGATTAATTCATAAAAGGAAACTACTACCAGATCACTAAGTATAAAATATAGTTATATCTGTTCATATAAACAGATATAAAGGAAAAAGGCAAAGAAAAGAAAAACAACACGGTCTACCTCATTTTAGGACTGTCACACAGCTACTGATCTTTAAGAACATTATAAAATCAAAATATATTGATATTCAAAGTGAGGAGAGAAGAGATGGGACCCAGAGATCTGAATTCCTGACAGCTTGAACAAAGAGTCCCAAAAGAACCTAACCAATCATGTTACACTGTTTTCAGTGTATTTTCATTGGAGAAGACAAATTTAGACAAAGATAGAGGCAATAAAAACAACACTTTTACAGTGAGCTATTTTGTTTCTCTAAGACAGACATTTATTCTTATTTCAAAGCAGACATAAAAGATGGGGAGGATGCAGAATGAGTAGCAAAGAAGAAAAAAAAAACAAACAAAACAGCAATTTTGCTATTAATTCCCTGCTCATACATACTTCCTTTAGTGCCTTTCTTTTTTTTTTAATTTTGGTACATGGCCATGACACCGCTGATAGCTATAAAGAAATTAAGTCAAACTTTTAAAAAAAATTCCTAACAAGTTAAAACTAAATGTAAGGTATGCTGCATATTTATACAAAACAAAGTACTACAATTGGAAAACAGAATGAGTTTTTACATCAAGTCCATCTGGTGTTATATTAGGGTGTGTCCTGTGGAAATTCAACCAAGGGTGACTGCCAAGCTAAGCTACAGAAGACAACTCAGAAAGCTGGTGAGTCTCAAGATACAAGCCATATTTTTAAAAGTGCAGTAGAGCATCTGCTTAACAAGATTATCTGTTATCACTCCACCCTCATAATAACCCTATTCTACTCCTGTAATACTGCTTTTGTCACTAAAACATGGGTCAGTTCTGGACATGGTGGGCACCCTGAAATAATGACATTTTACAGACATCAGTGATCTAACTAACCCACAAGGTAAGTATCAGTGTCCCAATCCTGACAACTTCATCCTTTTCCTAAGGAACCTTTGAAGACGACTGATTTCTTCAAGCCTCCATTTCCACAAAGGAAAAATAGAAACCATAATATACTTACACTTCATAAGATTCTAAAAATGGAAACCAACTAAGAAAAAAAAAAAAATGAATGTGAAGCACTCCGAAAAGAATAAACTAGATTCACTGACCTGATTATTGGTCAGAGTCTTGTAAAACTAGAATTACTACTTCTTCCAATTCCACACATGCCACTTGGCCATCAAACTGACTGATAAATGGTATTGACTGCAAAGTGGATCCATGTAAAGGTTTTAAAGTAATAGGAAAAAAATTTGTGTCACAACGCACTTTCACACCATTAGCTATCTCCGAAGAAAATTTATTTACTGGCATTATAAAAGTAGACGATGATAAGGAAAATAGGAGTAATTACCACTTTTTTGAACCATGAAACCCTTTCAAAATACTCAGCAGCAGTTATAGAATAATCTTAAACCAATACGGAAACAAGTATACAAGAATTGGAAATGAGCTGACCCAGAGGCAGAAGGAATCACAAAATAAAGTCTCATCCAATGGGCCGAAATACAATATGGATTATTTTTATATTGTTCTGTCTGAGTTGTCTGTCTCAGATTCCTAACTTCCAGATTCTATTTTTAAAATCACTTAACACTGTGTATTTCCAGTAGCCATCAAGGCACAGACTGTCATCCCTGACACAGGAGATTGTCAGCAGACTCAACATGTACACTAATGATCTCAGGCAACAATGCCCATCTTCTTATCAAAGAGATCCTCATTCTAGAAGAAAAAGTCCAAATTTCTCTAAGAAAATTCACTCAAAAACATAGGAAGCAGTCATTACAAAATGTTAAGTTCACGAATACCTCTCACATGTTTTTAAGATTATCTTACATGCTGAATTTTAAAACCAAAGACTGTCAGGCATTGTACATTTTTAGTTCTCTCCCAAGTCACCGATGCTCTCCTTTAGCACTGTCAAATAGTGATAGCTGCTGTCATTATTTTTTATACAATAGCTGGCAGCAAGTTGCACAGGTGCCCTTCATCTTAGAATAGTCATCAAATAACCCAAACAAACGACTATGACCTCAGAATACAACTGACCACTTTCCTACAGTGAAAATAAGTAGGTTCTCACATGGCAGTGTTACTTTACTGCTAGGACGTTAGTTATCTCATAAAAATCAAAGATTCTATTTCTCTTATTTTTTTTAAACTGTTTTAAAATAACTTTTCGCCTCTTACACATATACTCCTGTCCCGTCCTTACTGCTACGGACCCTATCTTATTGTATCTATAAAGGTTTGCACATTTACTTTCAGCTCTAATATTTTCAATCAAAATTGCAATTCTGTTTCTGGAAGTCACAGCCCTTTAGGAAGACTATTTGAAGATATTAAAGAAATGCGGAAAATAAATAAGATCTTTTCATAGAATAAAGTCAGCAATGCATATAAAGAGTAAACTAGTGATCTCGGCCACAAATGATCTGCCAAGTCGCAAATGTACAAATCATTATTCCAAGTCACAGAAAAACATCTGAGTGACCACCTACAGGTTTCCTATTCTAATTAATAGACAAGAGTTCCTCTCTAGTGCTATTTGCTTTGGCAATCTAAAATGCTGATATTCTCCTAGATCTAAAAGAGAGGAAAAATGGGTATCTTCTCCATCTAACACCTAAGTGGGTAACCTAGATACTGTAAATAGAGGCTACGTAAAGGATGCAACAGACAGCTCTGAAGTGAGAGCCAAAATATTTAACCTGCAACTCTTTGGAAAAGAACATGAAAACACATGCAGCTTAGCCAAAAACTCTACTAAGATGGAACTGCCACAGGCTAGTAAATTTAAAAAAAAAAAACTAGAAACAAAAACAAAACCTCTTTACCAAACATAATTTTACTGTTGTTGGGTGAGAAAAACTCAAATGTCAAAAGCACAGTTCTTATTTGTCCAAATTGATCATGCCTACAACTCTGCAATGTTTATTCAGAATAAATGAGTGAACTACCTTTTAGAAAGGATTACTTCAAAATCAAATTCACAAATGAAGGATCTACTTAACCAATTAACAATCATTTTCCTGCTGATATTCTAGTGGTGGCTCAGGGATAACAAAGTCTGATTACCTATTATTACCTACCCCTTATACTCTATGTTTCTAAAGACAATATTAAGCTAAATATTAAGCTAACAGAAACTTCATATCAATCTATCTTTATGCTTTAGGAAATTAAATGAAAATTATCTGAAAAATAAAAATCTATTCTGCCAAGGACGTAGTAACATTAAATGTTAAAATGTAAAAATTATACTCCCTATATTGCAACAGTATGTAATTTTTATCAAATTAATAGTCAACTAGCAAAAAAATTAATTAATGCTACAAGATGCATTATAAGAGATTAGCACTATAATTTAATATACATTCCCTTGCCATTAATTTCTCTTCCTATGTGATAAAGGAATTTCAGTGTCTGCTTCTAGAATGAAATCTTCCTAGAAAGTGATTCCCATTAACAAAAACAACGAAAACTTTTAAAAAAGTAAAGCAAGTTCACACAGCTCAGGTAAACTTTCAAGTCAATAGCTAGAGTCACTTAAAGATAACAAACTGCAAAATGTATTTACCAGTACTCTATATTCTGTTGCTTATAATTCAGAAGACTTAACTACTGAAGCTAGTAACTTTACAATAAACTCAAGTTTTGAAAGCTATAAGAGGGAAGTGGAAAGAAAAATTTGTTCTCTCAGGATAATCAGAATTAACATATTAAGAATATGCTCATAATTCATCATATGATTCAGTTTTCTTGTTATTAAATCTTCTTTAAAAAGGAAAGAAAATGCCTTTCCTTCACATGTCACCCAAATAGAAAGCTTTTAAATTAAACTGCATTTAGATGGAAGTCAGATGTCTTTTCTATATAAGAATATAACACATATCAGAAGTAAAAGGGAAACACAAGATTTCAAATTAAGTTTAAGTAGGAGTAATAAAGCATTTGCACTTGACAACTGATGAAACATCATAATTAAGAGAAAACAAACCAAATCCTTAATAAAGTATTTGTCTTCTATCATTGACAGCATGCAAGTTGCTTTTTTATTACACAAAAACAATGTTTGCTATATCTTGATATAAAGAATGACTCTTTAACAAAAATAGTAATCAAAACTATTCCAGCAAGTTCAAAACATCCTTCCAAATTTTCTCAGTTCTTTTCTGACAGCCTAAAACAAAATGCTTTCACTTTGTCAAAGAAATGGATGTAAATGAGTTCTACAAATTTTCAGTCACATATTACTTCTAATGCTTTGGACAAGAAACTTTCACGTTTTCTAAAAAAGCAACTAACATTACGATTCTACCATTAATGTATTAGCTTTGTTCCAAGGCAATAGAAGAGAATTTTTCCCTTTTCTTTTTTTTTTTTACTGTGAAGTAACATGTTTCTGTATATTTTTTACTCAACAACAAAAAATAAATCGTCATAAATCTGACAAAACAAAAGAATAACCAGTAAAGCCTAACATTTCTTACCTGATACAGGTAAGCACCAGCTCCCAAATGCCACCTTGGGATAGTTCAGACTAGTAAGGAGGCTCATGTTTTATGATACCAAAATAAGCAGGAATAAATCTGTGTTGTTCTTTCTTTAGCAAAATCTATAGCAGCAGCTACACCACAATGTGAGTGGACCCTACAGACCTAACAAATTCAAGTCTATCACTAGAGAAATCGGAAAAAAAAATCACAAAATGAAGACTTACTGCTTGTCATGTGACTTGGTGAGGCATGCTGTCCATTGGGTGTGCTTGAGGTGAGGTCAATTGCCATACTGGAGTGCTCCCTTTCAGGTGAAAGCTCATTGTCACCTGTTTTCACAAAATAACATCTTTTGGTCTCTATTCACTGTCACCTAAAATCTAATTACCAACTTTGTAATCATATATGCAAAAGCATGCACGGTCTTGAAATTTTAATGAAATATATTTTTTCCTCAAAAAGATTACAAAGAAAAGTTATTTAGAAATATATAATAAATGAATGAAATGACGAAAAGCCACAACAAGCATACAATGAAACATTTACAAAATTTCACTACCACATTCATCTTAATTGTAAAATAAGGACAAATGGAGTAGTTAATTTCTAAAGTATCTTCTACTTGAAAAAAATTTTCCTTTAACGTCTAACTTAATCATTAGGCACCCAGTATTTTTAACGAGTACTTCCAAAACGCTGGCCAGAGAGTTGGATGTTTGAGAGTTTGCTAAAAAAAAAAAAAAAGTCAACTTAAGTGAGCTAACTCTCTTTCATATTGTGTGTCTGAAAAATTAGGTTACAGAGTACTAAATATTTAGTACATGCCACATCAGTAGACATATATGTAACCCAACCTAGTCTAAACTTATGTGAAAAAAAATCAAGTAGAAAGTTTTGATCTGCTAAACTATTACTGACTTAAATAATATCCTTAATATGTCAAGTATGTATCTACAGTTCCTTCTTATTTCACTTTCTTGCTATTTTCTCAAACTCATTTACAAGGTGAAAATGTGAACAGATAGTAAGAGTATACAATTCTTGATAAAAAAAAATTTTCCAATTCAGAAGTTAAAATACAGGTAACAAACATGCTTTTATTTACCAATAACAGATGAATGAAAATGAATACTTACACGTTATATAGCCATCAATAGCCTCTGTTTCCATAGTCAACGTGCAGTGCTGCAATACAACAGATTTTACCCTTAACACAAGGATTCCTTTCAGTCTCTGCCATTAAATGCTTAACTTATTTGAAGCTCCAAGCAGTTAGCCCACGTTGCTGCGGCTGCAACCTGTGCCCAAGAAACATACTATGGTGTACTGTATGTGCTCATTTGCAAGTCACTGAACTCTTTCTGCAAATGATCTGATTCCTGCTGGAGATAGGATAGGAAAGATAAGTGTTCTGTGAGATGGGCTGTATCGAGAAAGTAATGACTCTTCATCAGAATTTACTCAGTTTAGAGGGAATAAAAAGAGGAAGGGGATACACCTCAAACGTGCCTGCTTTAACTGGGACTGAAGTATTTTACCATTCACTACTTCCTACAATCAAGCTGCAGTCTGAGGACTTTCCGAGTGTACAGATAGCTCTATTCACAATTGTTGCAAGTTGGTTCATCATGTTCTAACAGGGAGGGGGGAGGACAAACAAACAGAGGAAAAACAAAACAAAACAAAAAAACTTCGTGCCCAAGTACCTCTGGAAGGTTTCTGCAGCAGTTATCCAACTGCTCGGCTTGTATTGACATTTTACCCAGCCCCAAGTTCTGTGTGAGCACCTGTTCAATATAACCTTAATTTACTGCCAGACCATGGTTGGCTACTAATGCCTAGCCTACTTAATACATTCCAATTCGAAAAAATTCATACACTTTTTACTGTGGGGAAGGGATCACTTTTGTAAAGTTTGGGGAATTATTTTCATGCACCAATGACACAAAACAAGAACTTACTTCTCAGAAACAAAAATAAATTGCATGAGATGACACCCCCTAGCTTTGATTCCACATAATGAAAAGATCGATAAGCTAACTGTATTCTTTGAAGAAAAAAGTTTAAAGAATTGACATGTCCTGAGATGATTTTTACTTATTTTTTTTTTCCTTTGGCCCTGGTCCTTTTTGCCTTTAGTTTCAAAACTCTCACTGCACCAGCAGCTAAATTATTCACAATGAGCCATTTCTGTATTGATCGCCAAGTATATTTAGCCCTGGCTCCTGGAATTTCTCCATTACTTACTGGAAAACAGGCAGCTTCACTTCTTGTCTCCAAAACCACTTCCCTTCTCCCTCCCCTCCCCTTCTTCACCACCACCCTCCCTATCACCCCCCCCCAACCAAAACTTTTCTTCTTTATGGAATAATCAGATCAAATTCCCAACTCAGTCACTACACAGCACTTAAATTTCAACCTGCTGTACTGTTACCAAATTCTTTCAAATTATGATTACATAAGGCTTTAAAGAAAGGCATCCATAAAGTTTAAAAGGGGAGCAGTTTCTTCGGATATTTTACAAATGAGTTTATCTCTTTAAAAATGTACACATTTAACATACACACATTAAGAAAGAAACGTCAGGGAGAAGCGAAAGAAGTCTGCCCCATCAATGAAAAGATTATTAACCCTCAGAGAAGGAAAGAAAGAAAAGGAGAAAGAGAAACGAAATGTACATACAAAAGAAATTGTCCTTTGATTAAAAAAGATTCATCACCATTTCCAGCTCTGTCGGGAGATCTCAGCTTCTTCTAACCCCTCAAAGAGGAGGTGACAATGTCGTGCTGAAGATAAACGGAGAGAGAAAGAAAGAAGTTTTTTGTGTTTCCCCCTTCTCTCTTTCCCTCCCTTGCCCCTTCCAAGCCAAGCCCCCTGCAGAGTTCAAGGCGAGGAGGAAGGAAAAGCACTTTACAGGTGGGTCATTCCGAGCCCAAATCCAGCAAACAGATCGGCTGATAAACAAAACCAAGAAATGAGAGAGAAGGAACACCCCCCTTCTCCTCCACCACCACCTCCTCCTCCTTCACCCCTCCCCCTCGTCCCTTTGGGATGGTCTAGTAGGAAAAGTCACTCAGGAATGGCACCACGTACTTTCAGGAAAGAGGAAAAAAAAGAGAGAGAGAGAGAGAGAGGTCAGTCAGTGCTACAGCAATGCGATTAACAAGAAGAGAAAAAACTTGATCCACCGGTTCCTTAAGAATCGACCAAAAGCTAAGACAAGAAAACTGAAAGAAGGGGGGGGGGGGGGGGATAGGGGAGGAACAGTCAGGGGGAACCCAGCAAAGAACCTAGGCCAACTTCACAGGACTGTTTTTCGCCCTTGGCAAAATAATAATAATAAATTAAATCTTAAGTCCATCTCTTCGCCCACACCAGAACCTGTCAAAGTGATTTAACTGCTGCCTTTTTACGTGTCATACCAGCTTGTTGTTGTTTAATTCCAACAGGATTTGGATATTCCCTTATAGCTGGGATAGATACACAGCGGCAATTTATTCCAGGCTACCCCACCTTTCTTGGAATTCAAGTTAAAACAAAGCAAAACAAGTCCAAATCCATGACAGCTATAGAGATGAGAACTGATTAATCGATTAACATCCCAGAAACAGATTACAAGCAGGGGACGATAAATTAAGGCAGAAGACATCATCTTCAACCCGATTCCCTGAGCGTCCTTTACAGAAATCATTAGCCTAATCATAACCACAATGCATCCCTCCCAGAGAAAAAAAATATCTATAGTATCTATCTTATTATTACTGGTTAACAGCAACAAGTCATTTGATCACATCACGGTGCAAAACGAGATGCTATATAATTACACTTAACTTTGAAAACACTCCCGCCCCCCCACCTTGCAAATCAGATACACATTTATATATAATCTATGAATCAGAAGACAAATAAAACAAGAGCTGTTCTTCACCACGCAAAAGCCAAGCGGAGATTTACCTCAGCAGTGCATGCAGTAAAATAATCCCATCACCCTTTTGTTTGTGTTTACTGTTAGTGTGTCCTCTCTCTTTTCTTTCTTTCCTGTGCCTAACGTGTGTTTGTGCACTGCAGTTGGTGGTGGAAACTAAGGCAGTGGATCTGTAGCTAAGGGTAATCCTGTTTTTACTTCCTCCATCTTCAGCGAGAAGCAGGGTTAGCCCGGGACAGCTGGTCAAACCCCGAGAAACCGATCCGCCGGAGCCAGAGCACATCTCCCCCGCCGGCCGGGCTCGCGCAGACGCCCGCGGGCGGAGGGCGGGCTGGCGGCGGGCGGCGGGGCCCGGGGAGCGGGCGGACGTGCGCGCGCGCGCGCGCGCTCGTGTGTGTGCGGGGCCGGGGCCCCGGCGCCCGTGTGCGTGTGCGTGTGTGGTCTGTGTGTGCGCGGGCTGGCGAGGCGCGTGTGCGCGTCTCTGCGCGCCGGGCCGCTCGGCGCGCTCGGCAATCGATTACAGGACAAGTGCTGCCCCGGCGGCTCCGCGACGCGCGCCCTCCCTCGCGCCCACCCGCGCGCCGGGCCGCGTCGCCCCTGTCCGGGCGCCCCCGGACGGCGGGCCCCGCCCCCCAGCCGGGGCGGGCGGTGACGGGGGACCCGGTCCCCCGCTTCCGAGACGGCCCCGGCAGCCTGCCCCCTCGAGTCGTAATAAATCTCACGTTTTCTGCCGGCCCGAGAGGAGGACTTGCAGCGGCCAGGGGAGGTTCATTTCGGCCTCGCGAAGTTTTCTTTCAGACTGGGATCTGTGGTGAGGCCGGGCGAAGGGCGCGGGACCGCGACCCAGGCGCGCGACGCGGAGCTCCGGGCTCGGCGTCCTGGCCGGAGTCTGGGTGTGCGCGTGGACCCACCCACTCAGCTTCGCAGTCAACCGTGCGGTGCGATTTCCGAAACCGGCGCCCGACCGACCCGGACTCGGAGCAGGAGAGAGGGGTCCTGGGGAATGGATTGAGCAGGAAAGTCAGGTCTGAGATGCAGCTCAACTATTGCTATTTTGAAAGTGCTTTACAGTGCAAGTTTAAAATTAGAGTGTCTACTTGCTTTTTCTCCCCCGGGCATGTGGCACATCCACTACCGTCAAAGGAATGAACGGGTGAGGGTCTAAAAAGTTGTTTGGAGTCAAGTGTTGTCTCTCAGTGTCATCAGATAGCTATAGCGCAGCTTCTGTATTTGGGAAGAACTTTTGTGAATCGTCATAAGAAGGAAAAAAAAAAAAAAACACGTACGTTCTTTCTACAAACAGTCGCATGTGTAGCATCTTTCTTGACCACAGTTGCAGAAAGAGGGAATAGAGACTTCTATAATTAAAGGGAAAAGGAAAATGAAAGGAGCTGAAAATACTGAACTGTGTAGTCTGGATGGCTTAAGTTTGAAAACACATGAAATTTTCAGCACTGCCAAACAGCATTTCTGAGAAACCATATCACAGATTGTGTAGAAAATCAATGCTGAAAGAGTAGGAGCAGGCGCTCCTACTCCTACTCCTTTGAAGAATCCCAGAAATAGTTGCTGAGGGTTTTTTTCTCTGCTGAGGGAAGAGAAATGATACATTGAAAATAAAATCGCCAACTGTATCTTAAGCATCACTCTGTGTATCTGCGAAATTTTGGATAATGTCTTTAGAGTCAGAGACTGGGAAGGAATTCTTTTCACACTGATACACACTAAATCGTGGACATCCTGTGACTTGTATAATCTTTATTTAATATTTTTAATGAATTACTTTTTTAAAGTTTACTCCATTTGTTGGATTTATTAAACAGATGTGCCAAGAAGCTTGTTTTTTAAATCATGGAAAATGGTGGCTGGTGCTGTGCTTCAAACAAGATTAAAACAGTTTTAATTGGCGAGCAAATCATTTGGGCTCAGGCTAAGGACTTTTAGGACGATTTTAAGAAGAGCTGTGAGTTATGTGATGGTAAAGCAAGTTTTTTTTTTCTTTTTTTTTTTTTTAACCTATCTGTCAATTATCTAAGTAAAAGTGATTTTCCTAAAGTTATATTTGGGAAAGACCATAGAACTCCACAAATCATTCTAATCATCCAAATAGATAGCAAAAAATTTAATCTTAAATTATCATACAAGATTGAAATGTTATTCATAATATATAAAATTCCCAGTATACAAAGGGTAACTTCTCTAAACTAAGCCGAAGTGTTGAAAGTTGTGCGGGTCCTTAGAAAAGATGAATTAAAACATATTCAGAATTAAGATGAAGTGTCTGGATAGTTTAAGCAATTTAATTCTGTAGTAGAAGTGGATTCGTTGTGAAGTTCTAAGGAATCATCTTCAAGTTCCCCAAAGCCACCACAGCTGATACAGTCTTTGCCCCTGGCTCTTTAGAGCTTAATTTAGCTCCCTTGAAAGCCTATCCTTCTGAGTTACTTTCATTGGCTCCCTAATCACCAGAGGCACACTCTCTCCCTCTAGTGGCTAAGTATTCAGACACTTGACATTTGATGGCCCTGTCTCCCCAAGGATGGGGGATTGGGGCAGGAGGCAGTGATTCCCAGATTTTAAAAGGGCAAAGATCTCACACTCACTTGTGAGAATTAGATCATTTGGGGAAACTTCCCTCTTCTTAACATCCGATGTTCCTTTCTCGTTTGCAGATCATGGTATATCAAACTCATGACAAAGAAGTCAAGAGTATGTTTGATACAAAGACTAGGGTTCCCTTTCATCCTTTGCAGTCAAATAATCCTGGCTCTGAAATTCAACAATTCCACTTTTGGAAGGAAAAGAAAGAAAGTGAAGTCGCTCAGTCATTTCCCACTCTTTGTGACCCCATGGACTGTAGCCTGCAAGGCTCCTCCATCCATGGAATTTTCCAGGCAAGGATACTGGAGTGGGTTGCCATTTCTTTCTCCAGGCAATGAAACCTTTGTATAAACTATAAATTCCCTTTGTTCACGGTTTTTCTCAACATTGTGTAGGTCAAAGGATATCTATATTTCCAGCCTTTGCCATAATTGCACACATTTTTTAAAGTACTTTTATAGTTATACTTTGCACAAAAATGTGTCCCAAGAAAGTACAGTAGTATGTTCATTGGCTGCTATATCCAGTTGGATAAATTTTCACTTTGGGGGTGGGTTGAGGAGGTAGGGAGAAAACATAGCCCACCCCTACCATTTTTCATATAGCTTGTTCTTTGTCCTCCCTTCTGTCCCATCCTATGAAATTCCCTCCAGACACCGATCCCTGTTTTACACTGGCATATTTCTTTCATTATACATTATGTAAATATGTTACTCATATGTTGAGTTTTTAAAAGAAAATCTGTTCCCCACCCCACACCCACCACTAGAATGTCATCTTGTTAAGAACAAAGATTGTCTGTCCTGCTAACTGTTGTTTTCTCAGAATTAACACAGGATTTGACAGGAGTTGGTACTCAGTAATTGCTAAATGGATGAATAGGGAGCTAGTCCCATACTCAAGTAGCTTGCATGTGTTAATCTGTTTTCAAGGGCTAAAAAGTATATAAGATCAAAGACACGCTCTAATTCCATAAATAATTTGATCAATTCTTGGCTCATAAGTCATGTTACAAATAACATTAATAGGTTGACTCTGTCTTATGACCCATGTGAAGAATGTGGATACCTTAGTAGATAATACAAAGTTTTACACGTAGGAATAGTAAAATTGGTTGAAATAATTTTGAGTAAAATACATTTATGTGACCCCTCTGTTTCATAAATTATTTCATGTTAATACCTGATAGTTCGTAAACCAGTCTGTCAAAGAATGCAACAGATTTAATTCTATAACTCCAAAGTACAGTTAGCAAAGAACTTTTTAAAAGGCAGAGTAGATTAAGGGTGGGTACATCATGAGGTATTAGTATTGTTCTCTTCAGAGAGTTTATTTTATCTGTTTTAGATTTAAAAGTCCTAGTACCCTTTAAAAGAATTAGAATAAAAGTTCATTTTTGTTTATTCAAGCAATTAACTTTGTGTTTTTAAGTTTGGATTTTATTTTTAGCAGAGGGCAGAAAGGGACAATTTGAAACACTGCAATACTTTCCTAATACCAAAGAAAACATTTTTGGAAACCAATTATATACTGATTTTTTTGGTTAGTTGTTTTTACTGTGGTAGATATAGAACATAATCAACCAGAGAAGATGCCCTAAAATTATTTTAATTCCTAAAAAAGTTAAGTTTGCCAAGCACACATAGGCACAGTGTTTTAAATCTGATTGCTTGTTTTATTTTGTCAGGTGGTGGTATTCTCTTTGAAGTGTTGTTCTCTTTTTAAACAGTATATGGAACAATGGTCTCACTTTCTCCTGTCGACCTAGATTAGCACTAAGAAGAAGCAAGGAAGCCATAAATGGAACCATAGTTTCGAAGAAAACATCCTAAAATATCAAATCCACTTCATAAGTAAAGTGTGTTAATATCTTCCAACTTTGCCTCTGTGACTACAATGATGGTCTGGGGTCTGCCCTGCTGGCCTGTGAGTCCCATGTGGTAGGGGTCTTCTTATTCCATCCACCTGAACAGTAGTTTCTTTCAACAGTTCTTGAGTGTCAGTTTGCAATTTGATAAGGCTCTTGTGCAAATACCCATGTCCCTAGAAAAGGTAACATTATGACTTAAATTCACAGTCTGATAGAATATCAGATTTCTTCTGGAAAGCACATTTGATGTAGAGCCAGATGATAAGCTATCTCTATCCCAAATGAGAATTATAAATCGTGGGAGTTAAACTAAGACCAAGGGGATAAGACAGGAGAGATTTCTGGGAAAAAGAAAATGAAAGTATACATTTCTAAAGATGTCATTAAAAACTTCCATAGTTGCTTTAAAATGTGGATCTGTTCAGCATTTGAAGAAATGAGTACCATCAATGCAAAAATGAAGGAACTTTGAATTTGGACAAGTGCAGATAGATGACGCTTGTAAAAGAATTCTAAAAGGCATGGGGAAGAAGATTCTTTTAGGAAGTCATGAAATCATCAAACAAAGTATATTGAGGTTATTGGAAACCTCCAATTAAAATACTAGTACAAGGAAATAAAAAGATGATTCAAATTTTGAAGACACAGCTCAAGAATGGAGGGTAATAATGAAAGGAGAATACATTGTCTCATGAGCATTACTTTAGATACAGAATAATTAAAACCCTCTGAGTGTAAGAGGAAAATCAAAAGTGATCATTTGACTCTGGAATTAGAAGGTGAACATAGGGCCAACTAGCCTAGAGATCTATAACATCAATAGTTGGATTCTGCTGGAGATATCCATAGTCTAAAGCAAAGTGATGGCGGGTTGCATCTCAAGAGAGATAGTTGGTAGTCAAACCATTGCCAATAGGCATATGATCCTGATATTTTTAATACTGTGAAAAGCTCACAGAATTATATGCCTGGTGTTTGTGAGAAGCCTCAGCTCTTTGTAAAGCAAAATTCTTTCACAGTCTAACAAAGTTTAATCAGAGGTTTAAACTATACTGTATGTGTGTGTGCATGCTCAGTTCTGTTTGACTCTTTGTGCCCTGCTAGGCTTCTCTGTCCATGGAACTTTGCAGACAAGAATACAAGACTGGGTTGCCATTTCCTCCTCCAGGGTACCTTCCTGACCCAGGGATTGAACCCAAGTCTCTCAGGTCTCCCGCATTGGCAGGCCAATTCTTTACTACTGAGTTGCCTGGGAAGCCCCCAAACAATCCTGTATATATGGAAGAAAGTAGAACTCATTAGCAATAGAAAGTATAGGAAAGAATCCAGGGATTCAACCTTCCTCTTTTTATAGCCAGATAGTGGCAACCTAGGGAATTAAGAGCCTTACAGGAATAGATAGGGGAAGCCATTTCCTGCCTGATGACTCAGAAAGAGGGCTTGAGGTATGGAAGGAGGGAACTGAATCAAAGTCACTCTCAGGTAGTAAAGTCAAATGTCATCTAGTTTTCATGGCTTGTGGTTTAGAGAAAGGTTAGCTCAAAATAGAGGCTAGTTTGGCATTCTAAAATGTCCCAAGACATGAAATATGAAGATGAGAATAGCACCATCAGAATCTCTCCCCCAGCAGCTCTACTCAAGCTTCATAAAGGTACAGAAAAGTTGACATCATGGTGAGGTGCTAAACACCAGGGAAAGTCCCACTTAGTAGACTAAGGATATCATCAAATGTCCTCTAACCATATTCCAGAAAATGCTTCATTGGAAAACTGTGTCTTTCAAGTGTACTGTTTTTGAGAAATAAATCTTCATGCAGAATCTACAGCACTTTATTTTTTATTATATTTTTTATTCTACCTTGTTCTAGACTGATTTAAAGTAGCTTGTAAGGATATATATTTATATAATTTATATAATTGTATGTGCTCGATTTATATAGTTGTATGTGCTCAGTTGCTCAGTCATGTCTGACTCTTTGCAACCCTTATGGACTATAGCCTACCAGGCTCCTCTGTCCATGGAATTTTCCAGGCAAGAATACTGGAGTAGGTTGCCATTTCCTTCTTCAGGGGATCTTCCCAAACCAGGGAATGAACCCATGTCTCTTGTGTTGCCTGCATTGGCAAGTGGATTCTTTAATAATAACACCATGGATTTACATTTATATAATTAGTAAATTATATATAGTATTATATTTACATATGGTATTAAATTTAGAGGTGCAAGAAGAAAGTAAAACATGTGAAAACATAAAGTGAGAATAGTACTAAAGTTACGTATCAGCATTTCCTTAGGCCACAAAATGTGTAGCTTTCTAGCAGCCAACTCAAAAACAAAACTAAACACAGCAAACAAGGTACTCAGGTACATTTTTTTCATGGCACCTGTGATAAAAACTGAGCAGTTTTTCAGCAACAATACAATTATTTCGGGTTCTAATAAAAAGAATACTGTATAATGTAATGCAGTACTTTAAACTGATGACTAAACTAATCTCAACAAAATTGGGGTATCATTGGGACTAAGAAAGCCATAGGTATTGTCGCTATAAGCATTTTATTTTATGCCAGGTATAAGCCCCACAGTCAGAGGAGTAATACTAGCCCCATCTTTCATATGAAGAAATTGAACCTTGGAGAGATTATTATCTAGACCAGAGCCCTACAATGTCAGAGCTGGACTTAAAGATGTGTTTTTTTTTTTAAAAAAAAAGATGTGTTTTAAGTTCTAGAAACCCCATGGTAATTACCAGTATGGTATTCTGTTTCCTTAATAACTAAATATACTTAATAATCATACAAGCCTGTTGCTATAGTTAAATCCAGCCCACTTAGTAACCCACTGTCTGATACTGAAATATTTGAAAGGAAAACTGAATGTCTACGATGTTCTTAGGAGGTTATTCAAATGTGGTACCAGCATGGAATTCTACCAAAACTGGTGCCTAATTGTGTGTGAAACAAAACTTATTTGACATCTAATGCTTTAGCATCAGATATTCATCAGTACTTACCTTGAGCTCTTCTGAACAAGCAAAGACAAGAGGAGCACTGAGGATGAATTAAAAGATAACTACCCTCTGAAAAACTGAGCAAAGAGATATAGACAAGAACTTAATTTTAAATTCTGGATCACCAAGCATATTTGCACATATTGTTTCAAAGGGGGTCATTTCTGATTTATTGCACCAAGAAAGAGAAGCATCAAACTTCTCTCTTTTGTAGACTTATTTCACCTATATGTGCAAAGAATAAAGGAGTTTTTGTGGTGAACTTTGTGATTTTAAATAGTTATGATATTCTTCAATGACATTTTAAATTTCAAGAAACAGATTTTATCTTAGTAGAGAGCAGCTCTCAGTTTATACTAAAGGTCAACTTGGACATTTTGCTAGGACCCATTTTGCTAGGACCCATTAAGTGAAGCCTGTGAGATTAGAATTTTTATTTTTGTTTTAATCTACGAATACAGTGAATATTGGAGTAGATGGATAAAACTATACTATTTTAATTAGTTTTTTCTATCAGTTTGCACAGGTGTAAAAGTTACACATTTGTTCTCTCAATAGGAAGGGTTTTTTCCCCTAAAATCAAAAAGAAATAATACTTTTATTGGGGGAAATTTGCTTTAGGGCATTTCGAATAACCTGCTCTAATCCAGAAGAGCTTCCCCAAACATTATGGAATAGCCAACAAATGAAATGAACAAGGGGTCTGATATATTCATAATATATTCTTAAAAATAATTTAACATTTCCTAATATTTACATTAGGTTTCCCTGGTGGCTCAGTGGTAAAGAATCCACCTGCCAAGCAGTAGGCGCCAGTTCAAATCCTTGGATTGGAAGATCCCCTGGAGAAGGAAATGGCAACCCACTCCAGTATTCTTGCCTGAGAAATCCCCATGGACAGAGGAGCCTAGCATGCTACAGTCCATTGGGTCACAGAAGAGTCAGACATGACTTAGCAACTAAACAACAATGATATTTATATTAGAGGATGAATGCTTAACAGAAAGCTAGTTAAATATTTAACCAAACCAATTGAACCTAGACAGCAAAAATTTAAAGTGGTCATCTTTTTCACAGTGTAATATGAATTTGAGAGGAGTACCCTACTCTGAAGTCTTTGGGAAGATTGCCTTCAGAGGTCATTCCTGAGGTGCAGGTGGCCAGTGCAGGCTCTGAGACCTGGTACCATTAGGTGAATTATCATACACAGAGGCCCTTCATCATGTTCAAAACCAACATTAGCAACTTTGTGATATTTTCACTGTTCATGTCATTTTCCTATATGGCAGGGATAGACTTGGCAGTTATGTTTTTCTCTATGAATAAATGATGTTTCTGGGATTTTGTACAGCTGTGTATTATGAGTTTAGGCATTTTTAGTTAATAGTGTGCTTATGAACTTGAATTTCTGCAACCCCACAAGGCTAAAGGCCAGACCCTGAACAGTGACGCTCCCTAAGGTCATACCACTGTGTACATGACTGTTGTCCTTGGGCCAGATTTCTCTTCTGACCCCTGAGAATATTATAGACTCATCCTTTAGCCTGCTTTAGAACCTCAATGGATATTCGGCTTCAACCAGGCCAGCTTGCTTATGGAGATTCGTGAGAGACAGCAGTATTTTTGAGATAAGCTGTCTAAATGGAACCATTAAGAGATCTGAGATGGAAACCGGAAGATCTGAGGAAGAAATTAACTGCAACAGATGCTGCCTGTAGTGATGACAGCAAAGAACAGATCAGAGTTGAGAGAATAAGTGAGGGAGAGAGGCTGTATGAAGCAGGAATGTCCCTGAGTTTGGCTATAAAAGGAAAGGCAGAGGCTAGTAACTGGAGGAGGATGTGAAGTTGAGGAAAGTTTTGTTTTTTTGTGTAAGACATCAGTATCCCTCAGTGCTGATGAGAAGCTGTCAATAGCAATTTAGAGACTGAAGATAAAATCAAATTGGTGAAGTGAAGTTCCTGAGGAGACAGGAAAAAAAAAAAAGCCTAGAGCACAAGTGAAATAATTAGTTCCTGATAAGGAGGAGGTAACCTCTGTACTTAAGCAAGAAAGGATGGATACAGATGCAAGCCAGTTTGTTAGTTGACATAATGGGAAGTTGGGGAGGATTTGAAGAAGGTATCCGTGTTATTTATTAAGAGTGAAAGGACAAGTGACTGTATTCCAAGTTTTAAGAAAAGAGTGAATAAGTTTGGAATAGCCTGCTACAAAGAATATGGGAGAGATAACTTAAAAAAAGTATGGAAAATTGATGGGTGAAATAAAAGAACCAGTTGAGGCTGGTGACCACAGTAAGCCACCAGTGTGCTCCATGCTGTAACAATAGCCAGTGTCACAGCCCAGGTATAATCTGGAAACAAAATGAACCACAACAGGCATCCAGTGTAGAACTCCACCAGGTAGGGAGCTGCAAGACTGATCAAAAATCTTTAGTTAAAAGAAATAGATTCCAACAATGAACGATCGAGTAAGCTATACAGAGAAGAATACTAATAGATCAGGTACTGACCAAAAGTGAAGTAGAACAATACACAGACCTTGGATTCCATTGGGGTTGAATAACTTGTATAAGAGGGAATTCTTAGTAACACATATGTACGTATAGAGGACTGTGAAGAGAAATTTGGTATCTCTGCTGAGGACAAGATAGCAGGATCCAGACTGGAGGTTGAGAAGTCCTGACCTCTAGAATGTGGATTATGAGAAAAGTATTATATCAGGAGATTATCTTGGGTCTTGGGAGAACAGGAGGGTACTGAACTAGTCTTTGAAGAGTGAGTCCCCAGAAGGCAGCTGATAAATTATAGCAAGGAGGAGAGGCAGTGAAGAGCAGCAGAAAAGAAGGAGCATCAGAGGAAATCACAATTATAGTTAGGGTGACTGTGGCATCTAGTTTGCCCATAACAACCCTAATTTACACCTGTATCCTAACACAGTTATTAATAGTGCTATATTTTACTCTTAAAAGTGTCCTTGTTTCTATGTGAAGTAACATGTTCCCCCTGCCTTAAAGGGAAGTAGTAGCCCCAAGGAAAAATTTCTTTCATTTAGGAAATAAATTATTTTTAAATAAGTGAGAAAATATAATATGGATTTGCTTATGTTTTTGTTTGTTTGTTTTGTTTGAAAGAAGAGTTCCAAAGACTATATAAGAAAGATTTGGAAGGAGATGAAGTAGTGTGTAGTCATGTATAGATGTGGGAGTATGTATGGATCTGAGAGTTGGGCTATAAAGAAAGCTGAGCACTGAAGAATTGATGCTTTTGAACTGTGTTGTTGGAGAAAACTTGAAAGTCCCTTGGACTGCAAGGATATCAAACCAGTCAATCCTAAAGGAAATCAGTCCTGAATAATCAGTGGAAGGACTGATGCTAAAGCTGAAATCCAATACTTTGGCCACCTGATGCAAAAAAATTGACTCATTGGAAAAGACCCTGATGCTGGGGAAAATTGAAGGTGGGAGGAGAAGGGGACAACGGAAGATGAGATGGTTGGATGGCATCACCAACTCAATGGACATGAGTTTGAGTAAGCTCCTGGAGTCGGTGATGGACAGGGAACCCTGGCAGTCCATGGGGTCGCAAAGAGTTGTACAAAGAGTGACTGAACTGAACTGAACTGAAGTAGTGGGGCATTGAATCAGAGGAGAGGAGATACCAAATACTAATAGTATTTGAACTGAGAGTAAAAAAGAAATGTGTTGGTCACCGGAGCTCCCGTCTCCATTTCAATTTTCTTACCAATTTTCTGACTCCTTTAAATTGGAATCAGATGAACAATGAGGCCTTTGGAGGTTAAATATGCTTGTTATTGTCTATATCTTAACTTTGTGGCCAGAGACTGTAGCAGTTCTTGTTTTACAAGGTGAAAGATTCGAGTAATAGTTCTTTACAAACAGTTAACATTGTCCAAATTCCTACACGTCATTGTCATAAAATGGCCACTAGTTTGGATGATAACTTGCTTATATTAATACTTGCCCTTATGTTTCTAGCACTCTTTCCTCTGAACTTTGACAGATTTGGCTTTCTCTCTTCCAACTCAATTCCATTGTTTCCTTCAAAATCAAGGTAAGAAAACAAGGCAGCGTAAGGCCTCTGGATCACATAAAGCCTGGTTTATTCACCAAAGGCACTAGATTTTGTCAAGCATTATACACTGAGAGCTGATGGCAAAAGGATAAGAGAAAGTAAGTCAGATGACAATACCGAAAAGCAAATAGAAATTAACAGTCTTGATAAAAGCAAAATATTCTTATGTCTGTTTCTTGTCACAGCCATAGGCCAAAATGTGCTTTCTAAGACCACCGTAACATGTAATCAAAATAGAATTGAAGATTCTTTTCTTAAAGAAAAAGAAACAGTTTTTTTTACTTTCACTAAAAACAGAAATCACCATTACAGATTATCCAAAGGAGACCTTTAAGTCAATGAGATAATTTGTATTTAAGTCTACAAATAATATACGATAATACAACTAAGACATAAAGCTTGCCAATGTAGCTTATGGAAATATAGATAAAGCCATTTCCCAGAGCTATAGATATTCTTGAGTCATCTTGGTGAATAAATATGCAAGTTAAAATGAGTGGGATTCTTCACTTTCTAAAAATGTTAATTTTAATTTACAAATAGATTGTCCATAGGAATACTTAAAGTAGAAAGCATGCAGCATTGATTTGAAATATGAATCATTTATTTAAAAATCTATGCAGTTTTTCAGAATTACCTCATGATAAGAATTCAGTCTCACTGCCTAAAACTGTGATTCACAAACTTGTTTTCTGTTTCTAAGCCATCCACATGGCTTTGAAATATTTTTCTATGTAGCTGTGTCTTTCATTGCATGAGAAAATTCAAAGCTGGATTACCCATTGCTCTCCTTAGTTTCCCACTCCATTCTAAATTAATATCAGAGTATTGGAAGTGCTGTAGAGGTTCAAAAAATGTTTCCTATAACAATGTCTTTCAAATTCAGGTTGTAACCCATTAGTGGGCTATATATTTAGTGTTATAACCAGCATTTTTTAAAGAAATGAAATAGGATGGAACAGTGTGACCAGAGGTTCTGGTGCCACTGAAGGAAAGAATGAATGCCTTGAAAAGGTCAAAATTAACTAAATATATATGCTTTTATCATTAAATACTAGAAGCAGTTAAGATCACTGGTTTCAGGTGAGCTTTCCACTTAGTTAAGCCACGTCTTAAATGTTTGACAGGAGTCACTGTTGGTCTTCTGTAATTTTTTGATTTGTCAACTGAAAACAGAAATTCTGTTCAAGACTGATTTATGCCACTGCTGGGCATACACACCGAGGAAACCAGAATTTAAAGAGACACGTGTACCCCAATGTTCATCGCAGCATTGTTTACAATAGCCAGGACATGGAAGCAACCTAGATGCCCATCAACTGACGAATGGATAAGAAAGCTGTGGTACATATACACAATGGAATATTACTCAGCATTAAAAAAAAAAAATCATTTGAATCAGTTCTACTCAGGTGGACGGAACTGGAGCCTATTATCCAGAGTGAAGTAAGCCAGAAGGAAAAACAACAATACAGTATACTAACGCATATATATGGAATTTAGTAAGATGGTAACGAGAACCCTGCATGCGAGACAGCAAAAGGAATGTAGATGTATAGAACAGACTCGTGGACTCTGTGGAAGAGGGCAAGGGTGGGATGATATGGGAGAATGGCATTGAAACATGTTAATTATCATATGTGAAATCAATCGCCAGCCCAGGGTTGATGCTCGGGGCTGGTGCACCGAGATGTCCCAGGGGGAGGGAATCGGGAGGGAGGAGGGAGGGGGGTTCTGGAGGGGGAGCACATGTAAACCCATGGCAGTTTCATATCATTGTATGGCAAAATCAACACAATAAAAAAAAAAAAAGAAAATTACTTTAAATTTATAAAATATTTGTAAGGAATAAAGAGCAATGATATAATAAAAAAAAAGACTGATTTATGGTTACTGTTGCTATTGTTCAGTCTCTCAGTTTTGTCATACTCTTTGCAGACCCATGAATTTCAGCACACCAGGCTTCTCTGTCCCACATTATCTCCCGGAGTTTGCTCAAACTCAGGTCCATTGAGTCGGTGCTGCTGTTAGAAACTGATTATTGGTTGATCCTCCAATACTTCCTAAAAGATTTTAAACTCAAATCTAGAAAATAATAAGATGAAAACTTATGTGTAACATAAAAGAAAGCAAAGGGGAAAGAAAAAAATTTTTTTTTGGTTCCAAGAAGCTGCAGTTGAACACAAAGCGTACTTCTGAATTCATAGTAATCAGGCAAAAGAGGAAACATGTTATAGATGACATAGTCCTAATTATCTAGGAAGCTGTGAAATCAGCAGCCCAAACACACTACGTTTCCCAACTCAATGCTCCAAGACAAATTTGACCCAGCTGATAGTGGCAAAGTACCAGTGGTGCTACAATGATCCAGAGCCTTCAGTCCGGAAGGCCTAGGTCAGATCTCAGCTCTGTCATTTACTGTGTTACTTAACAGTTGAAACTGTTTCTTAAACTCTATTTCCTCATCTCTTAAAAGTGGATCCTAATGACATGAATTAACTCATAAGGGATTTTTTTAAAATAAGAATTGAATGAAGTAATATTTGTAACTGATCAAGGCTGAGACCAGCTCTGCTCCCTGGTAAAGGTTATATTGTGTTTCTTTACTTAAGCAAATATTCTGAGTGGCAGTTTTGCAAAAGACATTCTAAAGTCAGTGTGATTGCAGTTAGGACAATTAATTATTAAAGTGACATAAAAGCTGACCATTGCTTTGTATCTTATGTTTCTATTGAGTTCCTTCCCAGTATTTTTATCTCTTTCCATTTTTTAAAAGGAAAATCAGAAAAATAAACATATTCTCTGCCACATCAGTCAGAATTCCCATATCTCATGCTTGTTCTTCAAAACATCCTCCTCCTAATAAAATATGTCAGATTCAGACTTTTTTATATTGACCTCAGCCTGGAACCTAGAAACTGAAAACTAGAGCCTCTGTGTCATTGACTTGGAAAACCTCACCTAGCAACAAACAACTCAACTCACCCATCCTCAGGTCTGGGATGAAAAGTTTACAGTTTGCAAATTTTCTCCCCAACAGACTAAAAGAGAATCCAGTTTTTGTTTTCTCTTGTTGAGAATCTTTAAGATGGAAAATTTTGACTTGAGCATTTTTAATGAAATCAAAGACAAAAAAAATCTATAGACAAAAGCTTTGTGTATGAAATGACAATGTATTCATTCACACCTAATGCATAAACTGCTCTAGTTATATTGAATCATTAAACCACGTTTTGTGTTAGTGTCCTGGTCTATGTTTCTACTATATATTATAAATACACACTTTTTAATTTCATTTAGGTTAACTTATTTAGGCATCTACTATCAACATCAATAATGTTATCATTTAACTCACAGTAAAATCTGTTTTTTCATGTGTCCTGAGAAATCTGTATTCAGGTCAAGAAGCAACAGTTAGAACTGGACATGGAACAACAGACTGGTTCTAAATTGGGAAAGGAGTACATCAAGGCTGTATACTGTCACCCTGCTTATTTAATTTATATACAGAGTACATCAAGAGAAATGCTGGGCTGGATGAAGCACAAGCTGGAGTCAAGATTTCCAGGAGAAATATCAATAACCTCAGATATGCAGATGATACCACCCTCATGGCAGAAAGTGAAGAAGAACTAAAGAGCCTCTTTTTTTTTTTTTACTTTACAGTGTTGTATTACATGTATTTGCCATGCATTGAAGAGCCTCTTGATGAAAGTGAAAGAGGAGAGTGAAAAAGTTGGCTTAAAACTCAACATTCAGAAAATGATGGTCATGGCATCCAGCCCCATCACTTCATGGCAAATAGATGGGGAAACAATGGAAACAGTGAGAGAGTTTATTTTGGGGAGCTCCATGATCACTGCAGACAGTGACTGCAGCCATGAAATTAAAAGACTCTTACTCCTTGGAAGAAAAGCTGTGACCAACCTAGACAGCAAATTAAAAATCAGAGACATTACTTTGCCAAGAAAGGTCCGTCTAGTCAAGGCTATGGTTTTTCCAGTAGTCATGTGTGGATGTGAGAGTTGGACTATAAAGAACGCTGAGCGCAGAAGAATTGATGCTTTTGAACTGTGATGTTGGAGAAGACTCTTGAGAGTCCCTTGGACTGCAAGGAGATCCAACCAGTCCATTCTAAAGGAGATCAGTCCTGAATATTCATTGGAAGGACTGATGCTGAAGCTGAAACTCCAATACTTTGGCCACTTGATGTGAAAAATTGACTCATTGGAAAAGACCCTGATGCTGGGATAGATTGAAGGCAGGCAGAGAAGGGGTCGGCAGAGGATGAAAGGATTAGCTGGCACCACTGACTCAGTGGATGTGAGTTTGAGCAAGCTCTGGTTGTTGGTGATGGACAGGGAAGCCTGGCATGCTGCAGTTCCTGGGGTTGCAAAGAGTCGGACACGACTTGAGCAACTGAACTGAACTGAACTGAGAATCTATTTTTTCATGCGTCTATATCTTATCTCCCATAGTATACTAGAGCAATTTTATAGAAAGACTAGTCTTTTTCTTTAGAATCCTTATTTCTTAACACAGTGATTTACTGAGATTTGGTATTATCATTTAAAAGAAATTTTCATAGAGGTGAATCCTTCATCAGTAATATAGTATAAAATATTACAATACTGCCTAATTATTCATTCATTAAAAATCACTTTTAATGCAATTTCCTTTCTCTTTTTCTATTTTCAAGTATCTATGCCTTTTAAAAAAATTAGGCCTGTGACTAAATCAAGCAAACTATTACTGCCTATTGCAGTTATTAAATAAACATCTCTGTTTCTCCTAAATCTTTAGTGTTTAGAAAAAGCCTGTCTCTTAAGTGTTTTTAGTCCTCTTCTTTAGAGTTTATATTATAGTATTTCAGTTCACATTGTGCACTTCTAGCATTGGTGTCCATTTAGAGTACTGTATTCATATTATGTACTTTTTAAAAAGTGAGCTTATGTCTTAAAATAGTGTATGACTTCAATGTGATCACAGAACTAAAACTAGGATTAAAGTCTAGCTTTCAGAAACACCTGTTACTTATTCTCAATTTCTTTTAACTAAGGCTTGAGAACATGGTGAACTTTTAATTTTTAATTTTTATTTTTATTTATTTTAGGTAATTTTAGTTTTTACCTCTCAGTAAAACCGACAAATTAAGTTGTCATTTGAATGAAAATAAAAAGTTACTTTGGACATTAAATTGAAAGTTAAATTAAATGTATAAGCATATGCTACTTAATAGTAATGCAGATTTATAGCTCAATATATTAATATTTTAGACTTATCTTTTATGTTTTCATTTAAAACATTGTTCTATGGTAGATTTCTTTAAGAGCAATATATTTTCAGAATTGTCAGAATTGTTAGTTCGTCTCCTTTCCACTCAGTTCATAGCTTTCATTTAGCTACATTAGATTAAAAATTTTATTGGCAAATCCACGTTGCAAGTTGGATGGAGAGTTTTTTTATTGCATGGAGTGAGTGAGAACTTTACTATAATTAATTCATTTTTATTATTTAAACTTTGATTAATTCTAAGAAATATTTAAGGTTACTGTGGCAGACTGATTTAAGAATCTGAAGAATTAACTTGGGAGGGTATCAATGACCACCATGGTGTAGGATTAAGTTTAAAGTGACATAATGAAAGCACTGTAATATATTTTGACACAGCTCATTCATTTGATATATTATTTATCCTATCTATATATTCCAGGATGTCCAAGTCATAAACTTTGAATATCCTTTTTAAAATCTCTAATAACTGAAGTGAAATTAATTGTGATGTGAAATAATAAAATTGTAAAAAAAATTACTATAGCTTGCAGATTTTTGTTATTGAGCTTTGATTCTTTACTAAAAGTTGATATGTTGCTACCCATCTCTGTAGACAGAATAATGTGTGTTTTAGGAAAATTTTCCAATGTATCTTATAATAAGAACCAGAAGATCTTTTCAATAGAACTAATAAATATTGCTTTCTTTTATAGTTAACAAAGCAATTTTTATAGAGACTTATCTAGCTAAGTACAATAACAACAATAGAGGAAAAATCAAAATCTCCCTCATTACCTGCTTCTGTAATTGTGCATGCAAGTATGCTTGAAGTCTTTGAAAAGAGAGATTGTGCAGCTTGAATACTAATTTTGTGAGTACTGTAATTTCACGTCTGCTATCCATGTTCAAGCTGGTTGTGCTCTGAGGAGCAGCTGAAGCTTCATGGAAAACTTTGTAAAACATTCTATTTTGAAGCAGTTCTTTTCCTTTGCATCATGTGCTCTGGGTATTTTTCTTCTTTTGTGTCTTATTTTGAGAACATTTGTATGGAAACAAGATCTTTGTTTCTTACAAGCACATCTGCTCTTGCTGCTTATAGATTACGAGAGTAATCATCCTCTGTGACATCATAAACATTTCCATGGCAACCCACTGGGCTTACTCTTTTTTTTTTCATATAATAAAAAGTTACAGTCTGTCAGCAGCAGTGAAGTGTTTGTCTCAATACAGATATATAATAGCTTCCCAGTTTCCTGCATCCACTGCCTGTGGCCTGCTCATTGCAAAACACCAAAGTTTTCATCTATTGCATTGAATTCCCTTAAAGTCCATGAGACTGTCAAGTCCAGTTATCCACAATTTAGTGAAAGAATAGGATGCTTGAGGAAACAAATTCTGAGTGACCAACTGTATTGCACAGGTTTGGCTGGTGTTAGTTCAAGAATGGAGGAAATACATGATAGCTTGTATTTTATGGTCTGCAGTAAATAACGATAGAGATTTGAATAACAGCAGAAAGATCTTGAAGCCCTTTACTTGAAATGATTTTATGAATAGTTTCTACGTCCACTCAGCCACTTCAGTTCTGTCACTACTGTGATGAAATGTAGCTATGAGAGACCTCAGACCCTAATCATTTGGATAGTAGCCAAGGCTACTAAAGAGGACTGGAACTAGGAACAGACTTTCTGGCATGTTCCACTATATCAATATCAGTCAAAATTATGAAGTTTTAGTCACAACAACCAAGCAATCCATAAGAAAATATTTATCGAGTACTTGCTATGTGCATAGCACATTTAAGGTAGTATATATACATAGTCCCTGACCTTCCATACCTTCCTTAAGATTAATGTCTGATTAACACAGTATCAACATTTTCCCCCCAGTACTACTTAGTGCTGATGGCTTTCCTAGTGGCTCAGTAGTAAAGAATATGCTTTCCAGTGCAGGAGACATGGGTTCGATCCCTGGGTCTGGAAGATCCCCTGGAAAAGGAATAGAGGAGGCTGGCAGGCTACAGTCCATGGGGTTGCAAGAGTCGGACACAACTTAGCAACTGAAACAACAACTTAATTTTGAAGTAAATCCTTTCCTATTTTATTTTTTAAGCAGTCCCATTTTATTTTAAAAAGTGTACATGTTTGAAATGAATCACATTAGTTCAGGATAGTTGCTGAGCTGAGCCCAAATAACCTGTTCTATGATGAATGCTTAAGGACATTTGGAGAGAGAGCTGAAAGGCAGCTGCTCTCTGGGAATGGCAGAAAGAAGACACATGATCCTGGATATGAAGCAAGTATCAGCTGGACTGGTAGCAAACACACAAAGTCATGAGTCTGAAGATACGTCAGGGATGAGAAAATGAGCACAGGGCTGCATAGCATCACTGACTCAATGGACGTGAGTGCGAGCAAACGTCAGGAGATAGTGAAGGATAGGGAAGTCCAACATACTGCAGTCCATGGGGTCTCGAAGAGGCGGACAGTACTTACTTAGCAAGTGAACAACAGTAACACCTAAGGACAAAGCATCCAAATCCAAGGAAGGCCTAGGAGATCTACCTAAGCAAAGGCAGGGCAGGTATTGGGCAAAGGTATTAACAGCAGGCAAATGGCAGAGGTCTAAGTAATAGGGTGTCCAATGCTATAGAGACTGAAGAGCATGAACCAGCAATCCATTCAAGCAAGACTGAGCTCAATCATGGCAGAGGACGTGGCAGGAGCCAAGTGAAGGAGATCTGAAGTGTTAAATGTCCCAATGAGTGAGTGTAGTTTTTGCATATTTCATATACTTATTTATTTATTCACTCATTCAGTGACAGACACTTTATTAAACACAGGAGTTAATAAAACTGACAAAGTTAAGCTTATGAAACACATTCTCCTAGATGAAACAGACAATGAAGAATTCAGCAATTAAATATATGATGAAAATCTATTTTACATGTCATGAAGGAAATAAGCAGGTGTCATAATAATAAAGAATCAAGAAGTGAGGGTGGAGAGGTGCTACTTAGGTCTCACTGAAGGTCTCTTAGAAATATATATGATACTGAATTTTTATAATATCTTCTTAACCCTACCCCTCTCCACCATGGCTTGCCAACTTTAAAACTACAACTTTAACATACACATCCATGGTTAGTTCTAGACCCAGATGTTATAATTAACCAGTGGCTTCCTGCACCAATGATTCCCCACCACCAACATCTTTAAGTCCCTAAATTGACCCTTGTGTCTGTCCAGTCTCCAGCATCAGCTGACAACCTGATTTGTCTTGTTGCTACTTAAGTCCTCATGATGATAAATCCCTGTTAAAAATAGCTTCTTATGAGGGTAGAAGTTTCTCCTATTCAGAAGAGACTAACATAATCAACAAGCCTAAATATCTCAGGGGCTTAACACATAGAATTCCATCCCTTGCTCAAAGAATTTAGTGAGATTCAGGACCTTTCCAAATTTGCTCAATCATCTGTTTCGGGGATTGGAGGTCTCTGCTGAAATCTTTGCTTTTCCTTGGCAAACAAGGGAAGGAAGACGGCAGAGGATCATGGAGAAGGTATCTATGGGCCAAGCACGGTGCTGGTGGGCATTCTTGCATCTGACAGGTCTCGGTCTCCTGGTATATCTACCGATAAGGGAGGCTGGGAAATGTGGTCTAATTATGTGCCCTGAAGGAAAAAAGAAATAGGTTTTGGTGAGTACAGTAGTCTATCTCTTTATTTAACACATATTCATTTCACTCTTTTTCCCACACAAAGAGCTTACTCATCTCTCCCTAAGTGAACTCATCCAAGGCTCCATCCAGTCCCTGAAAGACTAGGCTTTGATTGAACCAACAACTTGCTCTGAACACAGAAAGAAGGCAATGGCATTCTAAGAAATACGAAAGACCAAGGAGGATTATTAACATATTCTTTTCTCTTGTGCTGTCTTTGCCTGTATTAGCAAATCACTTACACAAAATGATGTCATAGAAGGAAAGGGAAAGGTGGAGCAACCATAGTTCCTTCTTTCATTCCTTCCTTACTCACCAGTGAGCCAAAAGTAGTAAAGCATATTGAAGGAATGTGCATACATGGATAAGCAAAATAAAAACAGTTGAATTGGGAGTATGCAGCATTTCCACTGTTCTGGCAGGGACAAAATGCATATGCATGCTTAAGCCACAAAATAAGAATTGTGTAATTTCAGTAATTCCACATGAGTTAAATGCTCTCATATTTGCATTTAAAACTGGCATGGCACAATAGAGAGATGAGTAGTAAAATTAAATATTATTTAGAATAAAATTAAGTAGCAAATATAAAATACCAGTAAGTCAAAAAATGCTGTAAAACAAAGGATAAGGTTTTATATTTTAGTACATTTAATGCAGTGGTCCCCAACCTTTTAGGTACAGGGAGTGATTTCACGGAAGACAATTTTTCCCTGGAGCAGAATGGGGGAATGGTGGGGGATGGTTTGGGGATGATTCAAGTACATTATATTTATTGTGCACTTTATTCCTAATCTAATGCTGCTGCTGATCTGACAGGAGGTACCAGTCCATGATCCAGAGGTTGGGGACCCCTGCTTTAATGGCAACTTTCCCCTGGGGCCCTACATTTTTATTTTGCAGTGGACACTGCAAGTTATGTAGCCTTCCCTAGGTTCACTGAGCTGCGTCCGTCCCAGAGTGTAACTGCAATAAAAGCTTCCAGTCAGAAAAGGAATAGAATACACACAGCTGTCAGTGACCCACAAAAATGATGAATCCTTTTGGGTAGGCACTGTCTACCCAAGGCTGACTGCCCAAGATGCAGTTTCTCTTTCTGTCACTGAATCTGCTTTCTGTGACCATTGACTCATCTCTCTGAGAGCTTCTTCCTTAGCCATTATCCTTGGCAGAGATACCTGAGATGGTTGTTGAGGAAGGCCCTCTGCTTATGGATTGTGAAGCTTTGGTATCTTTCTGCTTGTCTAAGGGTGGTTTTAATGACTTTCTGGCTCACAGTTTCCCTGACACTAAAATTCCTTTAAAAAGTGTTTTTAGGGGTGACTTCCTTGGTGGTCCAGTGGTTGACCTCAAGCTCCCAGTGTAGGAGGTCCATGTTCAGTCCCTGGTCAGGGAACTGGATCCCACATGCTGCAACTATTCCTAGTGCCATCAAATAAATTTAAAAAAATAATTTTTAGCAAGTTTCTGATGTGTTTCCTTCCAGTTAGTTCCATATGCCAAGGTTCTTTTGTTTAGCTTTGTTTTTCACTAGGCATAGTTATTAAAGTTGCCTTATTTTCTGTTTCCTGATCCCTATGTTTTTCCTTCAATTTAAGGGCAGGTACCTTGAGGCACCCAAAAAAAGATGTCCTTTTAATTATAGGGGACAGGAATGTAGAAGTAGGAAGTCAAGAAACACCTGGAGTAACAGGCAAATTTGGCCTTGGAATACAGAATGAAGCAGGGCAAAGGTTAATAGAGTTTTGACAAGAGAACTCACTGATCATAGCAAACACCTTTTTCCAATGACACAAGAGAAAACTCTATACATGGATATCACCAGATGGTCAACATTGAAATCAAGTTGATTATATTCTTTGCAGCCAAAGATGGAGAAGCTCTATAGAGTCAGCAAAAAAAGACTGGGAGCTGACAGTGGCTCAGATCATGAACTCTTTATTGCCGTATTCAGGCTTAAATTTAAGAAAGTAGGGAAAACCACTAGACCATTCAGGTATGACCTAAATCAAATCCCTTGTAACTATACAGTGGAAGTGAAAATAGATTCAAGGGATTAGATCTGATATAAAGATTTCCCGAAGAACTATGGACTGAGGTTCATGACATTGTACAAAAGGCTTGGATCAAGACCATCCCCATGAAAAAGGAATTAAATAAAAGGCTATTTGAGGAGGCCTTACAAATAGCTGTGAAAAGAAGAGACGCAAAAAGTAAAGGAGAAAAGGAAAGATTAACCCATTTGAATGCAGAGTTCCAAAGACGAGCAAGGAGAGATGAGAAAGCCTTCCTCAGAGATCAATGCAGAGAAACAGAGGAAAACAATAGAATGGGAAAGACTAGAGATATCTTCAAGAAAATTAGAGATACCAAGGGAACATTTCATGCAAAGTTGGGCACAATAAAGGACAGAAATGGTATGGACCTAACAGAAGCAGTAGATATTAAGAAGAGGTGGCAAGAATACACAGAAGAACGGTACAAAAAAGATCTTCACAGCCCAGATAATCATGATGGTGTGATCATTCACCTAGAGCCAGACATCCTGGAATGTGAAGTCAAGTGGGCCTTAGGAAGCATCACTATGAACAAAGCTAGTGGAGGTGATGGAATTCCAGTGGAGCTATTTCAAATCATAAAAGGTGATGCTGTGAAAGTGCTACACTCAATATGCAGGCAAATTTGGAAAACTCAGCAGTGGTCACAGGACTGGAAAAAGTCAGTTTTCATTCCAATCTAAAAGAAAGGCAATGCCAAAGAATGCTCAAACTACCACACAATTGCACTTATCTCACATGCTAGTAAAGTAATGCTCAAAATTCTCCAAGCCAGGCTTCAGCAATATGGGAACTGTGAACTTCCAGATGTTCAAGCTAGTTTTAGAAAAGGCAGAGGAACCAGAGATGAAATTGCCAACATCCTCTGGATCATCAAAAAAGCAAGAGAGTCCAAGAAAATAATCTACTTCTGCCTTATTGACTATGCCAACACCTTTGTGTGGATCACAATGAACTGTGGAAAATTCTGAAAGAGATGGGAATACCAGACCACTTGACCTGTCTCTTGAGAAATCTGTATGCAGGTCAAGAAGCAACAGTTAGAACTGGAAATGGAACAACAGACTGGTTCCAAATAGGAAAAGAATATGTCAAGGATGTATATTGTCACCCTCCTTATCTAACTTATATGCAGAGTACATCATGAGAAATGCTGGGCTGGATGAAGCACAAGCTGGAGTCAAGATTGCCAGGAGAAATATCAATAATCTCAGATATGCAGATGACACCATCCTTATGGCAGAAAGTGAAGAAGAACTAAACAGCCTCTTGGTGAAAGTGAAAGAGAAGAGTGAAGAAGTTGGTTTAAAGCTCAACATTCAGAAAACTAAGATCATGGCATCTGGTCCCATCACTTCATGGCAAATAGATGGGGAAACAGTGGCAGACTTTATTTTTGGGGGCTCCAAAATCACTGCAGCTGATGACTGCAGCCATGGAATGAAAAGATGCTTACTCCTTGGAAGGAAAGCTATGACCAATCTAGACAAGAGACATTACTTTGCCAACAAAGGTCCATCTAGTTAAGGCTATCGTTTTTCCAGTGGTCATATATGGATGTGAGAGTTGGACTATAAAGAAAGCTGAGTGCCAAAGAATTGATGTGTTTGAATTGTAGTGTTGGAGAAGACTCTTGAGAGTCCCTTGCACTACAAGGAGATCCAACCAGTCTATCCTAAAGGAGATCAGTCCTAAGTTTTCATTGGAAGGACTGATGTTGAAGCTGAAACTCTAATACTTTGGCCACCTGATGCAAAGAATTGATTCATTTGAGAATACCCTCATGCTGGGAAAGATTGAGGGCAGGAGGAGAAGGGTACAACAGAGGGTAAGATGGTTGGATGGCATCACTGACTCAGTGGACATGAGTTTGGGTAAAATCCGGGAGTTGGTGATGGACAGGGAGGCCTGGCATGCTGCAGTCCATGGGGTCGCAAAGAGTCAGACAGGACTCAGCAACTGAACTGAACTGAACTGAACCTTGAAGCAATCAGCAACAATAAGCTATAGCAGAAAATGCTCTCTCTTAATATAAGCGAGGTGTTATTTGGGAAATTTCACAGGCCTTTGTGATTCAGGGTCATTTTTTTACTTAAGTTCCCAAAGCTATTCCCATTTCAACCATGGAAGATCCTTGATACCTGAACTTTCTACTTTTGCCATTCTCCACCTGAAAATCAGCCCAAACTCACCTGAGTGCATATCTTTCTTGAATAGATTGTGGCCAATACACTATTGCACTGAAAGTTCCAATTTCTTTCTCTAGAGCTAAATAGTCAGTCATTTGTGGTTAGCCTTCCAGTTTCTCCCATGACAGCTGTACTGAAAATGTGCTGAGGCGTGGAAGAACTCTCCAGACATCCTGGCTGCTTTAGTGTATATCTTTACCTTCGGCTGGCCCGTCATTAAACCACTGTCACTTATCTTGGGGTTTTGTTATAACAGCAGCAGATGTCAAAGAACCAGTTTCTTCTTTTTTTTTTTTTTATCTGTACAGGATAGCTGCAGTAACTAACACTAAAATCTTAGTGCCTTAATATACTAAAGCTTACTTTTGTTCATATAACACATTATTGGAGGTTTATGAGGAGTGAGACATACCATGTAGTGATTAAGAGATCTAGGCTCCCTCCATCTTATTTTATGTTGTACTACCAAAACTTTTATTTTTTAAAATCTTGGTTTAAAACTTTTTGTTGAAGCAATGAAAAGGTATGTTTAGAAGTTCAGTTTAATACTTATCTTTCATGGCTATCACATCTGAAAAAGAGTTCCTCATCATCAGAGGTAGAGCAAAACGGAAGAAATACATATTTGCCTGCACCAAAAAAATACAATATTCAGTTTTCAATTCTGTTCACAAAATCACACAAAGATTTTGTTGAAATTTGACTTCCAGATTTAAATTTCCATCTTCCCTGATGTCAATTAGTGGTTCTTACAGAGCAATTAAAAGGCTGACTATTTTAATTTTGACAAATGAACTTCAAACTCACTAAAATATTTTTAAGCAAGTCAAAAAATTCTATTTTTAAATATTCTAGGTATGAGGATTGAGAAGTATTTTTAAAGGTGGCAGATTTATTTACATTGTTTAATCTACAAAAAATTATATTGAAGTTATTTCAGAAATTCCTTTTCAAAATATACCTTCCATAGCATGACCTTTTTTGAAATAGTCATTATTATTTTATTCTTTGTTAGAACATTATCTCCACTGTGAAGGAATTGGTGATTTAAATGTTTGCAAATGTATATGGGCAGTGTAGTAACAGAAAATATCTCCGACCAGAAACTGAGTGTCAAGGGAGATTTGGCATGTAGCCTATTGAACTCAGTCTTTAAGGCACAGAGGACAGTGTGAAGGGGTAAAAAGATTAGATTTCGAGGAATCAATGAAATATATTTGGCACAGCTATAATACCACTTACTGGTATGCGTGTGATCTGTAAGAGAATTAAAGTGAGTGAATGAATGAATGAGAGCACCAATGACAAGCCCTCCAGCTGTGGAATTCCAACACTTTTCTCAGAAAACTTCACATTTTCGTATTAATATATGATAAAAGACTGTTGTGAGCTCTAATGGGGCCTCTTCTATAAACAAATTGAGAAATAAAATGACATGTGGGTGAAGACAAATTATCATTTTTATTACCAAAATTTAGGTTAGAGAATGTAACAGTGTGGGAGCCGAATGGACCTGCTAATAAGACCCCACAATGAGCAGACTTACCTGTTCAGTCTAGGCCTTACTAGGTTGGGGCCAGCCTCCCCAAGAGAGAAGCCGGCTCAAGTAACACTGACTACATTGGGTTCGAGGGAGAGAGACTAAGAAATGGCCTAGAAAATCTTGTCTGGTAGAAGCAGCTCGTAAGAAAACAGTGATCCCCTCTTCTGAAGATCACTTAAATAGATCTTGGGTATTGTCAGGGTCAACCTATGTATTAAATATCAATAAATTTAAAAAATATATTTGTTTATTTGGCTGCATCAAGTCTTAGTTGTGGCATGTAGAATCAAGTTCCCTGTGTGTTTCTAAGTTGTGTTCAATTCTGCCTGCCCACCAGGCTCCTCTGTACATGGGAGAATATTGGAGGCAAAATACAGGAGTGGGTTGCCATTTCCTTCTTCAGGGATCTTCCTTACCCAGAGATCAAACTCAAATCTCCTGTATTGGCAGGCAGATTCTCTACCACTGAGCTACCTGGGAAGCCCTCTTAGTTTCCTGACCAGGGATCAAACCCAGGCCCCTTGCATTGGAAACTCATAGTCTTAGCCACTGGACCACCTGGGAGGTCCCCAAATGTCAGTGTATTTAAATAGATTTCTTTCCTAGATAAAAAATATCTACAAATTCTAGAGTTTTCTTCCTTTAACTCCAAGAGATTTTTCTGCAGGCCCCTAAGGGTATGCATACCCCACACTCAAAACCACTGGGTTAAAGACTACAATGTTGGCAAGTGTAGTCCTATCTCAGTTCCGGGTAAACATCCCAGCCAAAGGCAGAAAGAATTCCATACCATGTGCTCATGTTCAGTCATTAAGTCATGTCCGGCTCTTTGTGACCCCACAGACTGTTGCCTGTCAGGCTCCTCTGTCCATGGGATTATCCAGGCAAGAATATTGGGGTGGGCTGCCATTTCCTCCTCCAGGGGATCTTCCTGATTGAGGGACTGAACCTGTGTGTACTGTATCTTCTGCACTGGCAGGTGGATTCTTTACCACTGAGCCACCTGGGAACCTCAGTGACCCTCTGATATGCTTGGACTCTCATCTAGGCATACCGGTATCAGCTTTAACTTAGCCCCATTCACAGCCGAGCTTCAGGCCATTTTCCCACTGAACATGTTCTCTGACTCTTTGTGGGTAGCTTAGCATCAACCTGTCACCACTGCTCAGCTCTAAGCTGAGTGCTATTGACAGGATGTCAGCCTTATGATTATATATGAAGGACAACACATGTGTCAATGCACTTAAGTCTTTCTTTAATCTGGTATGAAAGTTAGAACAACATTCTTTTTTTATCTGCTTGACTCTTGGCAAATCAAGCAAGAGGTTTTAAGAAGAAACATAATGTAGTTTATCCAATGAATATAATTTTAGGTTCCTACCCAATAGCTTCTTAATAAGAAAAGAATCTAAAACAACAAGAAAACTAAAAAGAGAGATATTAATAAATGACATCTGCAACTTTCTTCTCTCTTTTTGACAGGAAACACTTTTAAACATAGACTTTTCATTTTAAGAACAGTTTTAGATTTATGGAAAAATAGTTGCAAAGATAGTACAAAAAGTGAATGTATAATATCTCACTCAGTCTTAAAAATCTTTTTTGCATGTTTATTTATTTAGTTAGATTGGTTTGCTTTTTTTTAAATTAATTATGTGCATTTAAAATTGCTTCAACAAATCAGGGCAATATTTTCAATATTTGTGTAAGGAGATACCGCTGCTATATTCCAGGGGTTTAGGGTAATAGAAACACCCTACTTAGAATTCAGAGCTATGACCTCTGACCTTATTAAGTAGGTTTAGAAGAGCTTAAAATTGCCCCTGTGGGCAAATATTTTAGGAGTTGATGAGCATTCAGCTTCACTTAAGATACAGCTTGTCATCAATACACCCAAGAGACTGACAATCTCTATTTGTTGCTTAATGATAGTGAACCTGGAGTCTACTGGAGTTCCTTGTCAAGTCCAGGACTAAAAAGGAGAGTCATTTTGAGGAGAAGATCATCTTTGAATGACTCAGAAGGTCACTAGTCTTTTAAAGAGTTTGCAGTAGCTTAGAAACTTGTTGTCCAATGGCCCGAAGAGGAGAATGAATGAACTTAAAATGAAGGAATGTGATTGCCCCTTTGTCACTGAAACCTCATGTCTTTGAAATATAAATTACTTGAGGGCAGAGGTGCTGATTCTCCATGTAGAAATTGTGTCTGACACATAGTTGACACTCAATAGATAATTGTTGATTGACTCACTCTGAAGAAACTTAGCAAACCCTAGTCTATATAAAGAGTAAGAAGAGGCTATTGAATTGTCAACCTAAGCAAGATGCCTTAGCAGGAAGAAATTCATGACTTTGCATTCTATTTTTAAGCCTTTGGATTCTGTAGGGAAGATGCATCCACGGTCTAAGAAGCAAACAAAATACAGTAGCCCCTGCATAGAACACATAAACAATTTCTTACTGAAATCTATAGCATTTGAATGTTGGGTGCAGTTGAGAATGGTCACTGTCTAAGAGGAAACTGAACATAGAAAGGCTTGTCAGTAGATGTCAATGGTGCTGGTCACAGGTGGCAGTAGTAGGGAGATTCTGGTTACCTAGGATGGCTTTGATAGATACTTGTTGAAAGACATGACACTTGATATAAAAAGATGCTTCTTTGGACAATTCTCATTGATTCTCTCTTTGCACGCTACCTGTTGCAAAATATATATGTTGACATTTCGTATAATAATTATTGGCATGCTTGCCAAACTTAAACAGCATATTCAAAAGCAGAGACATCACTTAGCCAACAAAGGTCCATGTAGTCAAAGCTATGGTTTTTCCAGTAGTCATGTACAGATGTGAGAGTTGGACCATTAAGAAGGCTAAGCACTGAAGAACTGATGCTTTTGAACTGTGGTGTTGGAGAAGACTCTTGAGAGTCCCTTGGACAGCAAGGAGATCAAACCAGTAAATCCTAAAGGAAATCAACCATGAATATTCACTGGAAGGACTGATGCTGAAGCTCCAATGCTTTGGCCACCTGATGCTATGAGCCACCCCACTGGGAAAAAACCCTGATGCTGGGAATGATTTAGGGCAGGAGAAGAAGAGGGTGATAGAGAATAAGATGGTTGAATGGCATTATCGGCTCCAATGGGCTTGTTGTTATTGTTGGTTGTTCAGTCACTCAATCATGTCCGACTCTCTGTGACCCCATGGACTGCAGCATGCCAGGCTTCCCTGTCCTTCACAACCTCCCAGAGCTTGCTCAAATTCATGTCCATTGTCATTGATGCCATCCGACCATCTCATCCTCTGTCACTCCCTTCTCTCCTCCTGCCCTCAATCTTTCCAGCATCAGGGTCTTTTCCAATGAGTTGGCTCTTCACATCAGGTGGCCAAATAATTGGAGTTTCAGCTTCAGTATCAGTCCTTCCAATGAATATTCAGGGTTGATTTCCTTTAGGATTGACCGGTTGCATATCCTTGCTGTCCAAAGGACTCTCTAGCTCTTAAGAGTCTTCTCCAGCACCACAGTTTGAAAGTGTCAATTCCTCAGTGCTCAGCCTTCTTTAGGGTCCATCCCTCATATTTTTACATGACTACTGGAAAAACCATAGCTATGACTATACAGACTTTGTCAGAAAAGTGATGTCTCTGCTTTTTAAAAAGCTGTCCTGATTTGTCATGACTTTTCTTCCAAGGAGCAAGCATCTTTTAATTTCATGGCTTCAGTCACCATCCTCAGTGATTTTGGAGCCCAAGAAAATAAAGTCTGTCATGGGTTCCATTTTTTCCCTATCTATTTGCCATGAAATGATGGGACCATGAGTTTAAACAAACTCCAGGACCCAGTGAAGGACAGGGAAGCCTGGTTTACTGCAGTCCATGGGGTCACAAAGAATCAGACACAACTGAGCAATTGAACAAGGTCAGTGTACACCAAGGGAAAGTATTTTTTGGTTTTTATGTATGCACCGGTTGAGCCACATAGTAATCTCTTAGAATAATAAATCCCTTTTATATTATGGATATCTTCTAATAATATTTACTATTTATTGGGTACTGACTAAGTGCTCAGCAGAGTGTTAAGTATTTTGCTCTAATCTTAAAAAAATTCATATGCTTGATAATATAATTTCCATTTGAAATGTAAGTCCTAGAGAAAAGTTAAGAAAGTCCCCCATACTCATGCATCTAATAAATTTGAACTGAAACCTAGATTTTATTGATTCAAAAGCCTGCAAGCTTGATCATTATGTTAAATTCATATAAATAAAGTGAACTCTGTGCTTTCTTGTTACATTGTTTCATTATTCTGCCACTAAACAATGTTGCTTAAACCAAATGTATTATAAACATGTGATTTAGGGTTTGCTGTCTTAGAATCAAGTTATTCTTCATTTACTTCATTCAACAATTCTGTACTTGACCTTCCTTATGTATTTAGCACTTCATAGAGAATACAAAGAAACAAGACACAGAGCCTGCCCTCAGGGATTCTATATCCTTGAGAATAAGAGCCCCTCCATACACATGACAAATTAATCATAAAATCTATATCAAAGGTTCCAAAATGAGTTGTAGAGACACATGTCACAGGTGTTCAGAAGAAACAGGAACCACTCTATGCTTGAGTAGACATGGATAGTCTTATGGGGGTGGAAACTAAATGATTCCTTAGAGTGAGAAGGACTTGGGTAGATACCAAAGCAATAACCTACTTCTCTGCCTCCTTCTACAGAAAAGAGGGTGAACACAGATTACAAAGTAAAAATAATCACTGATGTATCCATAGGGAAGTAATTAAACTAGTTTAAGTAGAAAGTATAATTTGTACTGGGAAACAGTAAGAGAAGAAAAAGAAAATTATGAACATGTGAGAAAAGTCTTGAAGGGCCAGTCAAAGCTTTAACTCTTGTGGGGCAGAGGAAGGAACCTGGGACTTAGATGGCTGCAGCAAGGTTTGGTTGTACAGCAACAGGGATGGATTTAAAGATTGTCACACTGAATGAAATAAGTCAGACACAGACAAATATCATATGGTATCATTTACATGTGGAAACTAAAAAAAAAGGATATAAATGATTTACAAGACAAAAGAGTCATGGATATAGAAAACAAACATATGGCTACCAAGACATAAGGAGGGAGAGAGATAAATTGGGATATTGGGATTGACATATACACACACTGCTAAGTATAAAATTAATAACTAATAAGGACCTACTGTATAGTACAGGGAACTCTACTCAGTACTCTGTAATAACTTATATGGGAAAGACTTCCTTGGTGGTTCAGACAGTAAAAGCATCTGCTTACAATGCAGGAGACCCAGGTTCAATCCCTGGGTTGGGAAGATCCCCTGGAGAAGGAAATGGAAACCCACTCCAGTATTCTTGCCTGGAAAATCCCATGGACGAAAGAGTCTGGTAGGCTACAGCCCATGGGTTTGCAAAGAGTTGGACACCACTGTGCAACTTCACTTTCACTATATGGGAAAAGAATCTAAAAAATAAAGAGTGGACATAGGTATACATATAACTGTTTTACTTTGCTATACACCTGAAACTAACACAACATTGTCAATGGACAATACTCCCATATTTTTTTTTAAAGGGGTACCTGGACTGAGTGAAGTGGAAGGGATCAAAGAACTAAGCTCTAGGTGGAGGGAAAATAAATAAGAAGTACAGTGGGAGAGGGACAGATGATAGGTAAATTTATGGTCAAAGAGGGAGAGGATCAAGACTGAAATCTTGGTAAATCTGAACCCTATGAAAATGCCATCTGTAAAAAGTTGGTCATGTTGGTGGAGCACCATTATAGAGAAGACATACATTTAATGGATTTAAAGGAAGCAAAGAATTTTAAATGCATTATATAATGTAAGCATTCAACAAATAGTCTGAAACTGTTGATGACGGTACTCGGTTTATTTGTTTATATTTTTTATTGGTCCACACCAAAGCATGTGGGATCTTAGTTCCCTGACTAGGGATTAAACCCAGGTCCCCTGAATTGGAAACCTGAAGTCTTAACTGCTGGACTGCCAGGTAGGATTTGGTACTTGGCTTTAAGAACAAAGAGATAAGTGTAAGCCACACTCTGAAATTCTAAAAATAAAAGGGAAGAGTCAGGTTTGCTTGGGGAAAAGGGAGGCAGAGAGAAAAAATGGAAGTGCAAACAGTTAAAAAAATAGTATATTTGAATGCTCTAAATATCAGAGGAAGTAAACAGAATAAAATGATGGTGATGAGTTAAAGACCTGGAGACCCAAGGAATAGTCAATTCCCCTTTTCTCCACTGAGTGATATGAAAAGGGCAAACAAAGGTGTGATCTACACTACATACTAAAATATGCTATGGTATTTTCTGGAAAAAAAAAAAAAAAACAACAACCCGGTCTTGTTGAAGAAGAATGTGATGAAATAAAATCATAAAATGATTATTTCTTTCTTTTTTTTCCCCTCCCTTTTATTGTTTTTGCCATAGAATGCCATGATATCACCATGGGTTTACATATGCTCCCCCTCCAGAAGCCCCCTCCCTCCTCCCTCCCTCCTCCCTCCCCCCCGGGAAATCTCGATGCACCAGCCCCGAGAATCAATCCTGGGCTGGTGATTGATTAGACATATGATAATTAACATGTTTCAATGCCATTCTCCCATATCATCCCACCCTTGCCCTCATCCACAGAGTCCACGAGTCTATTCTATACATCTGCGTTCCTTTTGCTGTCTCGCATGTTGGGTTCTCGTTACCGTCTTTCTAAATTCCATATATATGTGTTAATATACTGTATTGTTGCATTTGCTTCTGGCTTACTTCACTCTGGATAATGGGCTCCAGTTTCGTCCATCTGAGTAGAACTGCTTCAAATGAATTTTTTTTTAATGCTGAGTAATATTCCATTGTGTATATGTACCACAGCTTTCTTATCCATTCATCAGTTGATGGGCATCTAGGTTGTTTCCATGTCTTGGCTATTGTAAACAATGCAGCGATGAACATTGGGGTACACGTGTCTCTTTCAATTCTGGTTTCCTCGGTGTATATGCCCAGCAGTGGGATTGCTGGGTCGTATGGCAGGACTATTTGCAGCTTTTTAAAGAACCTCCACACTGTTTTCCATAGTGGCTGTACTAGTTTACATTCCCACCAACAGTGTAAGAGAGTTCCCTTTTCTCCACATCCTCTCCAGCATTTATTGCTTGCAGATTTTTGGATTACAGCCATTCTGACTGGTGTAAAGTGATACCTCATTGTGGTTTTGATTTGCATTTCTCTGATAATGAGTGATGTTGAACATCTTTTCATGTGTTTGTTAGCCATTTTATGTCTTCTTTGGAGAAATGTCTGTTAAGTTCTTTGGCCCACTTTTTGATTGGGTTGTTTATTTTTCTGGAATGGAGCTGCAGGAGTTGCTTGTATATTTTTGAGATTAATTGTTTGTCTGTTGCTTCATTGGCTATTATTTTCTCGCATTCTGAAGGCTGTCTTTTCACCTTGCTTATAGTTTCCTTTGTTGTGCAGAAGCTTTTCATTTTAATTAGGTCCCATTTGTTTTGATTGTTTCATTTAACATTTTTCGGTGACAATTATACAAACTGTGCAAGAGAAGTTTAAGTAGGTGAAATTTTATAATACATAGCATCAATAGAAGGAATGGACTCACCATGGGAAATGGAGACAAAATCATCAAATCCAATTTGCGAGCTGGGAAGATGTGACTGGGGAGGGGGTGGCTGCAGTTTGGACCTTAGAGGGAACCTGGTGGGTACAGTTCATAGCATTGCCAAGAGTAGGACACAACTGTGTGAGTGAGCATGCACACGGGTAATAGGAGTTAGGGTAAGAAGTTAGTTTCAAGGCATCTGAAGAACATCACAGACAATTTCCAGGGATAGGATATCAGGAGAGGCAAGCCTCTCCACAAACATGGACAGAGAAAGATAAGTTTCACTATCTTGAATAGAATGCTTCTGTTTTGAAAAATTTTGACGTTGAGAGGTTCCTTGGACAAGTGAGGGTGGAGGTAGGGAGTAGGGACGCTTCTCAGGTAGCTCAGAGGGTAAAGAATCTGCCTGCCATGTGAGAGACCCGGGTTTTATCCCTGGCTGGAGAAGATCCCCTAGAGAAGAGAATGGCTACCCACTCCAGTATTCTTACCTGGAGAATTCTGTGGACAGAGGAGCCTGGTGAGCTACAGTCCATGGGATTGAAAAGAGTCAGACACAACTGAGTGACTAAAACTTTTCTCTTTTTCACGTTGGATGAATGGAGAATGAAGGGGAGATTCTTTACGAAATGTAGGAAGCAAAACAACTCTACCTCTAGGAACGTTGTCCTCCATATGAAACAAAATGTCCATCTGGGAGACTTGAATAATTGACATTTTACTGCTCCTTCACTCCAGTAAGGGCTTCCCTGATAGCTCAGTTGGTAAATAATCTGCCTGCGATGCAGGAGACCCTGGTTTGATTCCTGGGTTGGGAAGATCCACTGGAGAATGGATAGGCTATCCACTTCAATATTCTGGACTGGAGAATTTCATGGACTATCGGGTCCATATAGTCAGATGCTACTTTCACATTTCACTCCTGTAAATTGAATATAATGATGTCTTTAACTTACAAGAAGATTTTTTTTTTTAACTAGAAGATTTTTAAGTGTTCCTGATATCAGCAAAAGAAGAATGGATTGTTGTATATTTCTTTCTTTCTTCAGATATCACCGCAAAAGCTATTTAATTTAAGAAGGCTTTTGTATGGATAGAAGTATGTGTATGGATGCATGGAGGGAACTCTAGTGGAGTAGTTGGTTAACCCTGGGAATTCTTTCTGCAGTAAGAAAGAATTGTCTAAAACTCACATGTTTTGACTGAAATTAGACTCATCTAGCTTCTTTAAGGCTGTAGTCATTAGTGATACCAATCTGAGTGATACAATCATGAGCCCCTTTACAGTATATTGGTTCGTGGATAATGGGTCATGTGAATCATAACCTAACCCAACTTAATACGTGGAATTCCCCAGCTCAGTTCAGTTCAATTGCTCAGTCATGTCTGACTCTTTGTGACCTCATGGATTACAGCACACCAGGCTTCCCTGTCCATCACCAACTCCTAGATCCTACTCAGACTCATGTTAATTGAGTTGGTGATGCCATCCAACCATATCATCCTCTTTTATCCCCTTCTCCTCCTGCCATCAATCTTTCCCAGAATCAGAGTCTTTTCAAAAGAGGCAGTTCTTCTCATCAGGTAGCCAAAGCATTGGAGTTTCAGCAGCATCAGGTCTTCAAATGAATACTCAGGATTGATCCCTTTTAGAATGGACTGGTTGGATCTCCTTACAGTCCAAGGGACTTTCAAGAGTCTTCTACAATACCTCAGTTTAAAAACATCAATTCTTTGGCACTCAGCTTTCTTTATAGTCCAACTCTCACATCCATACATGACTACTGGAAAAACCATAGCTTTGGCAAATGGATCATACTGGCAAAGTAATGTCTCTGTATTTTAATATGCTATCTAGGTTGGTCATAACTTTTCTTCCAAGGAACAAGCATTTTTAATTTCATGGCTGCAGTTACCATCTGCAGTGATTTTGGAGCCCCCCAAAATAAAGTCTGTCACTGTTTCCATTGTTTCCCCATCTATTTGCCATGAAGTGATGGGACCAGAAGCCATGATCTTATTTTCTGAATGGTGAGTTTTAAGCAAAAAATTTTCACTTTAAAAAGTTCTTTAGTTATTCTTCACTTTCTGCCAGAAGTGTGGTATCATCTGCATGTCTGAGGTTCTTGATATTTCTCCTGGAAATCTCGATTCCAACTTGTGCTTTATCCAGTCTGGCATTTCTGCATATAAGTTAAACAAGCAGGGTGATAAAATATAACCTTGACATACTCCTTTCCCAATTTGGAACCAGTTTGTTGTTCATGTCCAGTTCTAACTGTTGCTTCTCGACCTGAATAAAGTTTTTTCAGAAGGCAGGTCAGGTGATCTGGTATTCCCATCTCTTTCAGAATTTTCCACAGTTTGTTGTGATCCACACAGTCAAAGGCTTTGGCGTAGTCAATAAAGAAGAAGTAGATGTTTCTCTGGAACTCTCTTGCTTTTTCAATGATCCAGTAGATGTTGGCAATTTGATCTCTGGTTCCTCTGCCTTTTCTAAATCCAGCTTGAACATCTGAAAGTTCACAGTTCTGTTGAAGCCTGGCTTGGAGAATTTTCAGCGTTACCTTACTAGTGTGTGAGATGACTGCAATTATTGGATAGTTGGTTCATTCTTTGGCATTGCTTTTCTTAGGGATTGGAATGAAAAGTAACCTTTTCCAGTCCTGTGGCCACTGCTGAGTTTTCCAAATTTGCTGGCATATGGAGTGCAGCACTTTCACAGCATCATCTTTCAGGATATGAAATTGCTCAACTGGAATTCCATCACCTCCACTAGCTTTGTTCATAGTGATGCTTCCTAAGGTTCACTTGACTTCAGATTCCAGGATGTCTGGCTCTAGGTGAGTGACCACACCATCGTGATTATCTGGGTCCTGAAGAATTTTTTGTACAGTTTTTCTGTGTGTTCTTGCCACCTCTTCTTAATAGCTTTGGCTTCTGCAAGGTCCATGCCATTTCTGTCCTTTATCGAGCCCATCTTTGCATGAAATCTTCCCTCGGTATCTCTAATTTTCCTGAAGAGATCTCTAGTCTTTCCCATTCTATTGTTTTCCTCTTTCTTTGCATTGATCTCTGAGGAAGGCTCTCTCATCTCTCCTTGCTATCCTTTGGAACTCTGCATTCAAATGGGTGTATCTTTCCTTTTCTCCTTTGCCTTTCACTTCTCTGCTTTTCACAGCTATTTGTAAGGCCTCCTCAGACAGCCGTTTTGCCTTTTGCATTTCTTTTTCTTGGGAATCATCTTGATTCCTGCCTCTTATACAATGTCACAAACCTCTGTTCATAGTTCTTCAGGCACTCTGTTTATCAAATCTAATCCCTTGAAAATATTTCTCACTTCAACTGTATAATTGTTAAGGGATTTGATTTAGGTCATACTTGAATGGTCTAGTGGTTTTCCCTACTTTCTTCAATTTAAGTCTGAATTTGGCAATAAGGAGTTCATGATCTGAGCCACAGTCAGCTCCCGGTCTTGTTTTTGCTGACTGTATAGATCTTCTCCATCTTTGGCTACAAAGAATATAATCAATCTGATTTCAGTGTTGACCATCTGGTGATGTCCATGTGTAGTTTTCTCTTGTGTTGTTGGAAGAGGGTGTTTGCTATGACCAGTGCATTCTCTTGGCAAAACTCTGTTAGCCTTTGCCCTGCTTCATTCTGTACTCCACGGCCAAATTTGCCTGTTACTACAGGTATATCTGGACGTCCTACATTTGCATCCCAGTCCCCTATAATGAAAGGGGCATCTTTTTGTGTGTTAGTTCTAGAAAATCTTGTAGGTCTTCATAGAACCATTCAACTTCAGCTTCTTTAGCATTACTGGTAGGAGCATAGACTTGGATTACTGTGATATTTAATGGCTTGCCTTGGAAAGAAACAGTGATCATTCTGTGGTTTTTGAGATTGCATCCAAGTAGTGCATTTTGGACTCTTTTGTTAACTATGATGGCTACTCCGTTTCTTCTAAGGAATTCTTGCCCACAGTAGTAGATATAATGGTCATCTGAGTTAAATTCACCCATTCCATTTTAGTTCACTGATTCCTAAAATGTAGATGTTCACTCTTGCTGTCTCCTGTTTGACCACTTCCAATTTACCTTGATTCATGGACCTAACATTCTAGGTTCCTATGCAATATTGCTCTTTATAGCATGAAATTTTACTTCCATCACCAGTCACATCCACAGCTGGGTATTGTTTTTGCTTTGGCTCCATCTCTTCATTCTTTCTGGAGTTATTTCTCCACTGATCTCCACTAGCATATTGGGCACCTACCAACCTGGGGAGTTCATCTTTCAGTGTCCTACCTTTTTGCCTTTTCTTAGTGTTCATGGGGTTCTCAAGGCAAGAATACTGAAGTGGTTTTCCATTCCCTTCTCCAGTGGACCAGGTTTTGTCAGAACTCTCACCCTGATCCATCTTCAGTGGCCCTACACAGCATGGCTCATAGTTTCATTGAGTTAGACAAGACTTCGGTCCATGTGATCAGATTGGTTAGTTTTCTGTAATTGTGGTTTTCAGTTTGTCTGCCCTTTGATGGAGAAAGATAAGAGGCTTATGGAAGCTTCCTGATGAGAGAGAACCACTGAAGTGGAAACTGGGTCTTGTTCTGTTGGGTGGGGCCATGCTCAGTAAATCTTTAATCCAATTTTCTGTTGATGGGCAAGGCTGTGTTCCTTCCCTGTTATTTGACCTGAGGCCAAACTGCGGTGTAGATAATGAAGATAATGGGGACCTTCTTCAGAAGGTCCTATGCATGCAGTGCTACACTCAGTGATCCTGACCCTGTAGCAGCCCACTGCTGACCCACACCTCCGGAGACTCCTGGAGACTCACAGGAAGTCTGGGTCAGTCTCTTGTGGGGTCACTGCTCCTTTCTCCTGGGTCCTGGTGCACACAAGGTTTTGTTTATGCCCTCCAAGAGTCTATTTCCCAGTCCTGTGTAAGTTCCGGTGGCTCCATGGTGGGGTTAATGGTGACCTCCTCCAAGAGGGCTTATGCCATACCCATGTCTGGTGCACCCAGAGCCCCTGTCCCTGAAGTAGTCACTACTGACCTATACCTCTGCAGGAGACCTCAAACACAGGTCTGGCTCAGACTCTAAGGGGTCTCTGGGTCCTGGTGCAGACAAAGTTTGAGCCCTCTGAGAGTCTCTTGCGTGTATGGAGTTTGATTCTAAATGTGATTTCGCCCCTCATACCATATTGTTGGGGCTTCCTCTTTGCCCTTGGATGTGGGGTATCTCCTCACAGTCGCTCCAGCACTGTGCAGCCACAGCTCCCCTGCTCAGAGACATTGGTTAAGAGTCAGTAGAGTACTTAAATGGTTCAATAAGAAGGAAGTCCAAGACTTCAGTTAGTGTTTTGGGTAAGAAATTTAGTCAATCAATCATTCTCTCATGCTTTCTTTTTCTTACTCCCAACCTCTTATTGTGGTTATCGGTAATTTTGTAACCGTAAGGTTAACTAGCCTTGGAATAAATTTGCCACTCTAGGAAGAAAACTGGAGAGGGAAACAGACTGCTCCTTGGTGAATACCATAGAGCTGCTGGATCAAGCCTTGCCTGCAACTTCTGCTGTAAGTGATATTTTAAGTCTGAGAGTCAATAAATTGCTTTTATTGTCAAGGCTAGTTAAGTCTCATAACTGGCACCCTTTCTGAATTATATTTATACTCATCTACTAAAATGTTTTATTTTTGCCATTTATCTGAATTTCAACATGTGCTGTCTTGCACTGAATTTATTTAGCTATATTTCTTATCTTTCTGCATAGTTTTTGAGCTCCTTGAGGGCAAAGACTGCTATTTCCATATTTCCATGTTGCTCCTAGCTTTCAAAATACTGTTTTGCATAGAGTGGTCCTTAATAAATATTTGTAAAATTAATAAATCAAACATGAAAATGTACATTTGATCTCATTAGCATCATACTGTAGTTAACACATATTAAGGATTCTAAAACTGTTAAATAAACTGAATATGAAAACATCATTGTTTTATTGTTTCATATTTTGCCTGTTTGCTTGTTTCTCTTCCTTGCTATAGGAAAGGCTGTGACAGGAATTTCTGTTTTTCACTTTCTCCCTCAAACCACAAAAATTCCTAAGATGTCATGACAGTTCATCTAAAGTTCTAAAGATTAGCAAGAAATAGTCAGTGTTTTCAGTTCCATTGATGTAATTCTAGCCAAAAGCCAACTATCTTGACATTTTATTTAGCTAATGTCATCTTATCTTAGGTAAAGGAAAGATTTACCTTAGGATTTGGATATACTGAAGACAACTAAAGACCAAAAGGAATCTGCTGTGGGTTAGCGGCTTAGTCCTTTCTGTTTCTTTGTGACCCCGTAGACTGTAGCCCGCCAGGCTCCTTTGTCCATGGAATTCTCCAAGCCAGAATACAGGACTGGGTAGCCTATTCCTTCTCCAGGGGATCTTCCTGACCCAGGGACTGAACCCAGGTCTCTCATATTGCAGGTGGGTTCTTTACTATCTGAGCCACCAGGGAAGCCCATAAAGGAATCTGGGTGTATGTGTTAGTCGCTCAGTTGTGTCTGACTCTGAGACCCCATGGACTGTAGCCCACCAGGCCCCTCTGTCTATGGAATTCTTCAGGCAAGAATACTGGAGTGGCTTGCCATATCCTTCTCCAGGGGATCTTCCCAACCCAGGGATTGATCCCAGGTCTCCTGCATTACAGGTGGATGCTTGACTGTCTGAGCTACTAAAGTTACAAAGGAATCTACCTTGCTTTTAATTTAAGCCTTGACTCATACAATATGTTTGACCTTGGCAGAATTATTTTATTTCTCTATGTCTTAATTTTCTCATCTCTAAAATGGAGGTAATTATATTATCAATCTTTTAAGATTATGATAAGGATCAAATGAGGTCATAAAACCAAAGCACTTAGATTAATTTTAGCTATGTGCTCCATCACATCCAACTGTTCAGAGCCCTGTGGACTGTAGCCTGCCAGGCTCCTGCCCATGGAATTTTCCAGGCAAGAATACTTGAGTGGGGTGACATTTCTTCCTCCAAGGGTTCTTCCTAACTCTGGGATCAGACTCATGTCTCTTGCATCTCCTGCAATGGCAGGCAGATTCTTTACCACTAGCACTACCTGGGAAGCCCAATTTTAGTTATAATAAATAAGTACTGTTTTTCTTTTCCTTCCTCTTCCTCTCTTTCATCTTCTTCTCTTCTACTTCTTCCTCCCTACCCCACCCCCCTTTTTTTTGCTCTATCACACTGTTTCTTTGTAAGTATTTATTTGTTTGCATTGGACCTAGTTGCAGCATGTAGGAGCTTTGTTGTGTCAAGCAGGATCTTTCACTGCGGCCTGCTAGACTCTCTAGTTGTGGCCCACAGGCTTTGGCGCATGCAGGCTCAGTAGTTGTGGCACATGGGCTTAGTCACTCCTTAGCATGTGGAATCTTAGTTTTCCCACCAAGGATTGAACATACATCACCTCTATTGCAAGGAGTATTCTTAACCACTAGACCATCAGGGAAGTCCTTCTGTTTTGATGTTATTACCATCCAACTTGGGGAAAAATTGTAGTTTTCCTCCATGTTAAAATTACTTTTTCTGCTTCCAGTTTCAATTAAGCATTATGATAAAGAACCCACCTGCCAGTTTGCAGGAAATCCAGAGACTCAGATTCAATCCTGGGTTGGGAAGATCCCCTGGAGTAGGAAATGGAAACCTGCTCTAGTATTCTTGTCTGGAAACTTCCATGGAGAGAGATGGAGTTGCAAAGAGTCAGACACAACTGAGCCCATATAGGTTGCTACTTCAAGATTAAAATATGATCTTTCCCCTATCTGGTTTAGACAAAACCTGTTTGGTCACTTTTTCAGTCACATGTCTGTGCAAAAAGTCTACCGATGAGAATATTAACCAGTGAGGGAGCCCTAGAAGAGAGTATCAAAGTTACAAAAATAAAATAATTACAGAAATATAAAGTACTTTTTTAGTAAGAGAAACACAGTGGTCTTTAAAATACATTTAGGACAGGAAATTTTTTAATTCATAAAAAAGTAGGTTTTTAAAAACTAATTTGATTTTTATTTTACCTCACTGTTTAATAAAGTTAAATTGTGTAATTATCTTTCATTGACACATTTATTGCAATAATTACATACTCACATACAGTTACAAGAAATAATATAGAAAGAGCCCTTACACACTTTGTTCAGTTTCTCCTGTGGTACCACTTTACCAAATTATAGTACAAAATATTATCACAACCAGTATACTGACATTGATTCAATCCAGCCATTTTATTTGGATTCCCAAGTTTACTTTTTCTCATTTGTAAGTGTGAGTACATGGTGTGGAGTTCTTCAGGATTTTCTCACCTGTGTTCATTCCTGTATTCACAACTACAATCAAGACACTGAACAGTTCCAACATCACACCCCACTCCACTCCTTCCTATACTTACTTTTTGAACAAACAGAGGAAAATTAGAAATTAAGCACCTCAAGAAAGTTAACTCTACTACTAGATTAAGAAGGACCAGGTTCATTTACAAACGATCATGTGCTTCTGATGTAAATTTCCCTGAGCAACACTCAGGAACATCTGACTATGTGTTTTCGCAAATGTATAAATACTTTTCACTAGCATCTCAATACCTATCTATCTCTGTCTAGAATAAAATTGAAAATGCAAGGATTCATTCATTTATTTACTCTACATTCAATGCTCGTTTATATTAATTACAGGGATCTGGTGGCTCACATGGTAAAGAATCTGCCTGCATTGCAGGAGACCCAGGTTCAATCTCTGGGTTGGAAATATTCCCTGGAGAAGAGAATGGCTACACACTCCAGTATTCTTGCCTGGAGAATTCCTTGGGCAGAGGAACCTGGCAGGCTACTGGCCCTGGGATTGAAAAGAGCTGGACACAACAGAGGGACTAACACTTTCACTTTCAATATTTTAATATCAACCAAGGATGGACTTGCAATCTGGCGTAATCACCCCAAACTCATACCTTTTCAATATAGCATTTTTAGGGCTTCCCCAGTGGCTCAGTTGTGAAAAATCCACCTGTCATTGCAGGAGACCAGGATTTGATCTCTGGGTCAGGAAGATCCCCTGGAGAAGGGAATGGCTATACACTTCAGTATTCTTGCCTGGAAAATCCCATGGACAGAGGAGCCTGAGAGGCTATAGTCCATGTGGTCACAAAAGTGTCAGACATGACTTAGTAACCAAACATTGTATGCATATTTATCAGATGTAAATGACATTGAAGTCCATTTATGTAAATTATTAAAATTAAATGTATGCTTTATATGGTTTGTATTTTAAGTCAAAAGTTATTTACATGTACTTTTCATATATAATATTACAATATACAGATTATCAATGCTTCCTTGGTGGCTCAGTGGGAAAGAACCTGCCTGCCAATATAAGGGATGTGGGTTCAGTCCCCAAGTCAGGAAGAGCCCCTGGAGAAGGAAATGACAACTCACTCCAATATCCTTGCCTGAAAAATCCCATGGACAGAGAAGCCTGGTGGGCTACAGTCTATTGGATTGCAAAGTCAGACACAACTGAGTGTCTTAACAACAATAGTATCCTACTGTTGTTAATAGTATTTTAGGAATAAAATTGTAGTCAGAAATGCCTATTAACAAGTGAATACATTGATCAAGGTATGAGAAATTACAGAAGACTTGAAATTGATGGCGGCAAAAGGAAAATGCAAGAAGATGAACTTAGAAGGTGTGCCATGAGTCCTTTAAACGATCTCAGTGCAGAGAGACCAGGCATTCAGGAACTACTTTGGAGAGTACTTGCCCAGCTGTGCTCCCTCCCCAGTCATCGGTCTGTCAGCTGAGGAGCTCTCCTGAGGTTTTCTCACCAGGAAATGGAAATAAGTCCATTATTTGTAAGAGATTAAATATTGATCACAATTTTATATTTATTTCATATTAAAATCTATATGTAAGTGCTTCATTACTGAGTTCAGTTTCTGTGTGATTCTTCAGTTCAAAGAGCAACATAAGAAAGTTTGCTTCTACTGTCAACATAAAAAAATTAATACTACATCACAGAAAATGTCGACGATACCATTCCATGACATTTTGTAAGGTGTGTTTGATATTTGTTCCTCATTCACTCAGTCGCATCTGATCCTTTGCGGCCCCGTGGACTATATATAGCCCACCAGGCTTCTCTGCCCGTGGAATTTTCCACACAAGAATATTGAAACAGGGTGCCAGTTCCTACTCTAGGGGATCTTCCAGACCCAAAAGAAATGTTGACGAGTGAATGAATGACCAACATGAAAAAATATTGGAGGCAAAATAGCCCACAGAAAATGAACATGGTGCTATAGTCAGATTATAAGAGTTCTTGTCTGTACAGCTGAACAAGCAAAACACACCAACTCTCTGTGTTTCAGCTTCTTGATTTGTAAAATGGCAGTAATAATAATAATAGTAATAGTTATAAAATCTGTTGTGCAGGTTAAATTAGTCAATACATGTATAACGCTTAAGTTTCCCAAGTACATGCTGATTGCTCAATAAATTTAAACTCTTACTAAACAAAACATATTGTTAAAAGTAATATCAACTTTTTTCCTGAGTATCTTAATTATGTAAAATTATACTGAGAAATGACATTTATAGTTGTTCAAAGAGCAGTCTCAGAGATCTTACAATAATACTCTGAAACAATCATTGAATTTGTTGATTTTCCTGTCTGAATCACTGTCTCTTTATCATAAGAATTAACAATGAGCGACACAACTCTGTACTGTAGAATTACAGAGAAACCCACATAAAAGTTTGCCAACTAAATCTACATATTCCTAAAAGGGGCTATCTCCAGAGATTTAAAAATGCTGCAAATTTTACAAGTAAACAGTGAATATAATGGAGAGATTGAGGTAGAACTGAATATATAGGCTGCGAGCCCTGGTATGATATTTCATTTTCCTTTCTTTTATTTCCTCTGTCATCATTTCTCTAGTCGACATTTCCCAGCACCTTGCTGTCTGTTATTGCTTATTTATCATATACCATATTTAATACCAAGCATGACATTGTATTGATCAACCCATTATGTCTTTCCAGCCTGTCCATCTCCGCTGTTCTGATGGTTTTACACATTAGCTCTTTTGAATTATGGTGTAATTTGATTCAGAGTCTCCTGGTACCTACTATTTCTTGAGAATGTATTAGGCACTTCAGTATGCTGCTTTAATTCTTTCTGAGCAAACAGAAATAAGGTTTTTCTTTTTACCTGCTGACCAATCCTTCTTACTCTCCTTTGCAAGCTTTTCTTCCCCTGCCTGCTTGTTATGTGATTTTCTTTATGTTTTCATCCTAAATTCTCTTCAACTTCTTATCTTCATAGTCTGCTTGACTGATCTCCTCTTCAATTGCTCCAGATATAGTCTATATAACAAATGACTCCAAAATCTAAACCCTAAGCTAGACCTCTCTATTGCTGGCCTTATGAAAACTCCATGTGGGTGTTCTACAATCGTCTGAACTCAGCATGCCCACACTGAACTGATTAGGCCCCAAGTCAACCCATTCCAGAGAATGACGCCCATAACTATGTATATTGTCCTTAGCTCCTCATTTCGATTATCTCCCCAGCCAATCAGTCACCAGTCCCTGATGAACCTGATATTAAAAAAGCTCTCTAATTGTTTCTTTTCCCTCCATCTCTATCTCTAAAACCTTATTCCAAGCCACCAGCATCTCTTGCTGAGATTATTGCAAATCTTCCTAAGTGGTTTCCTGCCATCCAAAACATTTTCAGGGATGTTTTAAAAATAATCTTTCTTAGGTGTGAATCCAGTTGTGTTACTATTCCATTTGAGAAACTTTCAATAACTTTTTGCTCTCAGAAGAGAACCACAACTCTTTGTTTCAACTCCTAAGGATCCTCATGACCTGGCACCATCTAGGAGTCTAGCTCTTTCATGGTGAAAACATACTTTGGGATTACATGTCTGGATTTAGATCTTAACTATTTATTCACCCATCCATCCATCCTTTATTGAGCAACTATTGCATCCCTGGCACAGTTCTTGCCTCTGAATGCAGCAGTGAAGAAAATAGACAAAGCCTGCCCTTCTGGGGCTTTCATTCTGGAGGCATAAGACAAATAAATAACAAGAGAACATATATAGTATGCTGGATAATGATAGAGTGCTCCAGAGCAGTGGTTGTGATGAGATGTGCATATTTGGTGTCCATCAGATTGATGAAACAAATACGGTAAATCTCTGAGGTAGAGGAGTGTTGAACATACTTTTTTCCCCCCTTAACTTAAATCATTTTCTTGAAGCTAAATGTCTCTGGAGGACTTCAATTCTATTTATCTTAGTATCTAATAGAACCTTTATCTGCTGCATGGAGAAGGGCTATGAGGAAATGAGTAGAAACAAGATGATGATTTTTTAAATTTTTTTATTTTATATGGGAGCAAAGTTGATTAACAATGTGTTAGTTTCAGGTGCACTGTGACGTGATTCCTTTACACATACATATCTATTCGTTTTCAAATTCTTTACTCATTTAAGTTGTTACAGAATACTTGGCAGAGTTCCCTGTGCTATATAGTAAGTACTTGTTGGTTATCTATTTTAAACATAGTAATGTGTACATCTCAATCCTCAACTCTGATTGGGTGGGTGATCGTTAAGAAGCTATTTGCAATTGTCCAGGACACAGATACAACTGGAACAGTAATGATGGACATGGCGAGGAGTTGTCTGACTGTGAGAATATTTCTAAAGCAAACCCCACATGATGGTGATTTAAGTATTGTGTGTGTGCTTAGTCACTCAGTTTTATATGACTCTTTGTGACCCCATGGACTGTAGCCCACCAAGCTCCTCTGTCCATGGGACTCTCCAGGCAAGAATTTTGGAGTGGGTTGCCATGCCCTCCTCCAGGGGGGTCTTCCCAACCCAGGTCTCCCACATGGGAGGTCGATTCTTTACCATCTGAGCCACCAGTGAAGCCAAAAGTAAAGCCCAGATGATTATGATTTGAATTAAGAATAGTAAAATACCAGAAAAGGAGGGGAGGCATCAGGACCACTTGAAGGTTTTGATTTGAGGGAATGCAAGTTGTAGAGTTATTCACTGAGATGGGAAAGAATGAAGGACGATCTTTTGGATTTCAGAGGGAGAATCAAGGATCAAGAATGTGTTATGTTTGAGATGCTTGGTACATATCCAAGTAGAAATGTTAAATAGGCAGCTGGATGTGACAATATGAGTTCAGCTAAGGAATTTGGACTAGGCTATAACATTGACTGTCATTGGTAATTAATGATTCCAAAGCCATGGGCCTGAAAAGAGGATACCAAGAAATGAGTGCTGATCAGAAGTCTGCTGCTGCTGCAGCTGCTGCTAAGTCGCTTCAATCGTGTCTGACTCTGTGCGACCCCATAGACGGCAGCTCACCAGGCTCTGCGATCCCTGGGATTCTCCAGGCAAGAACACTGGAGTGGGGTGCCATTTCCTTCTCCAGTGCATGAAAGTGAAAAGCGAAAGTGAAGTCGCTCAGTCGTTTCTGACTCTTCACGACCCCGTGGACTGCAGCCTACCAGGCTCCTCCGTCCATGGGATTTTCCAGGCAAGAGTACTGGAGTGGGGTGCCATTGCCTTCTCTGCAGAAGTGTGCTAATAAATATTTAATGAGTGACTCTGTATGAAAAAAATGTATGTAGTATATATACATTTTTACATACCACCCCTTGACTTGTTTTCTCTAATTTGCCACAGTTCCCGCTATGCACTAGGCTACACATATGTGCTTAGACAGAATCTAGTCACTTATTTATACTATTTGTCTGGCCATTGTGACATTATTAAACAGGAGCAGTTTTTTATTCTGAGTCCTTTTCACTGTATTCATTTACTTTATACTTCACTTCATGCTATTTATCTCAAGTGCCCCATAGCTGGTAAGACCTTGTATCATTAGTGCCAGGTTCCTTAGATCCAGACCAGTGTCAATTTGGGGAGCAAAAGGACAAGTTAGAAATTCTCCACTTTGTTCATTTGTTTTTCAGTGTATGTAAAGATTACTTTTCATTATCTTGACATTTCTTCTTTTGAACCAAGAAGTTGGTACACTGTATGTAGTTCCTGGGGTGTGTATGGCTTAAGACTTGTCTTTCCAAGAGGAATTACCAGGTTGCCTTGAAATGACTAGGTTGAATATATTTTGGGTATTGTCTTGGGTAGGACAATATTGGTATGTAATGAAGATTAATGTTAGCTTTGATCAGTCTTCAGAATTAAGACCAAAGTTTGCAAGAGATTTTTAAAAATCATTTTCCAAATATAGAAGACACATTTTCCTTAATTTTTTAAAGTAAAGCAATAATTTCCAGTATAATAAAAAGAGTCACAAAAGTAGTTTATTATGCAAATGATTCAGAGTAGAAAAATTATATTCTGAACAGTCATAAACCAGTTTTGTTGCTAGGTGAATATAAGGATCACAGGGTTACAATTGGATGCTAAACACTTACTGAGTTAATTGCCCTCTCAGTGAGGGCAAAAGGATCACTTTCAGCCATATGCCCGTAATCTTTTTAATGATTATTTTTCTTGACTAGAAAATGTATGAAGTATAACTAGAAGGCAATGGAAAATACTTCACATTAAAACAGATTTATCACTTTCTAGCCAAATAAAGGTCATGATTTTCTCTTTTTTTAAATTCTTATCCCTCTTTCTGTCATCTTTGCTCTGACATTCTGCTCCACCTTCCTCTTCTGTCATAGGTTTACATGTCTTATGATATTTTTTCTTTTTTCTGAAGAGTATAGATATAAATTCCTGTGTAGCACTCAATATTTCCAAGACTTAGGATGTTCTTTGAGAGGTATGGTACTATTTTGAGGTAAGTTATAGCATAAAACTGCATTAGCTACCTCATTTGTGAAAATTATACCAAATTCCCAGATATGTGGTAAGCAGTTGCTGGTAAAAACACAATCCTAATGGCTTTCCTAATTGATGTTTTCAAAACCAAAAATAATTCTGACCATGTTGCATCCCCCTTTTAGGATGTGAGTGGTGAAAAAGGATTCTGTTTTATGAGGTTTAGTAATATTATATTTAGACTATTTTGCTGCTGTATTTCTGTAGCAGAAAGACTTAAGTGTATTTCTTATACTAGTTTCTGAAACACTAATGAATGTATATATAATGTATATATATATATACACACACACATATTTTCCCTACTTTTATTAATATAACCACAGGAATATGTTTTTGTGGCAGTTGATTCCACATGGAGTATGAACATTTTTCAGCTAGTAGTTTATAGCTTTAAGAGAAGACATTGTTACACTATTCTGCTTACCTGTTTCAATAAAATAAGATTCATTGAGGGTTCTCTTAGTTAATTTTTAAATTATTTTTGTCCTACTCCAGAATAGCTTTTGGAATTAAACTTTTTGCAGTGCTTATTGGTCTACACATTAATTATAAACTGTTTGACTTTAATCAATTTCTCTTCTGTTAGTCCATATTTGTACTTAATGTTTAAATAACTTAAGGTACATGACCTAACTCATGCAAACTTCCGTTGACTTTTACTGGAGTCGGTGAAGTTTTGTCAGACATCCATAATCTAATTTGTTGCTCCATCCCAGAATACAAACTATAAATGAGAAACTGGTGAACTTTGTGCTGTCCAGCAGGTTAATGTTCTTTTAATGTTTTTCCTGGTCTCAATGGAATTTTTTGATAAATCCATAGCATTTATCATGACATTTAGATTCCTGGTAGATAAGTATTAATTTATAATAAATACAAATACTTAGTGAGTTTATTATATAAATATTAACATTGCCATCTGTTGTCATCATTATTGTTTTTCTTTAACGTTTGTTTCTAGGTACCCTAGTTAAGTGAAGTCTGTGTACAGAAACAATTCATTCTTGTTGATTGTTCATTCCTGAAATATTTAGGCATAGTTTGAATGGTAATATTGGGTAGCTGCAAAATGTTCCTCATGTAGATGGAAATGAATTAAAAATTATCTAAAGTAGGATAAGTCACAAGGAAGCGAACAAATCCAGAATTCTAGTGGCATAAAGGCACATACTCTACCGCCAATCAACAAAAAGAATCTCTTTGATCGAAGTAAAGAGACTATAGGGGTAAGGTGAAGTGAGATGGGGAACAGGATGCTTATTTTGGAAACAGCACCAAATAGAGACCACAGACATCCCAAATTGTCTTCCAAATAAAGAGATGAGAAGGGAATTAAAGGAAGATGTCATATTTTGGAGAGTGTAACAGTCTTACAGGAAATAAAGGAAATTCTGGCAGGAATCAGAGGGACAAAGACTGAAACTACAAGCTGACTCAGAAAGGATGGGGCCTTGGAGCCTCTTTCCCATCGTGGTTCAACAACATTCCAGGGCCCTGCTGGCATCCCTGGAATGTAAAGCGAGCACCCAGCCCCTCCTCACTTTGTTCCCCTGATCTGGCTTTTTGACAGTAGCCTGAGTTCCTTCAGCTGAAGAAGCGAATCTCCATCCTGTAAAGGAGTAGGTCTGAAATGGAGAGAGATTGGAGTGAGGAAACCAAAAGAGGTGGAGAAGGAAATAGCAATCATAAGGCAACAAATTAAAAATAGAGGAGTCAGCATAAAGCATGGAAAACCACTAAGATGACAGAAATAAGCTTGCTCTGCAGTCAGTCACCTAGGGATCCCCATCCTGGAATGCTGATTCTTATTAAGTGTGTGTACCTCTCTTAATCTGTTCGTGCCTCAGTTTTCTCATCTACCACATGAGGATAATAAACACCTTATGTGTGAGGATTAAATGGTAATATGTCACTTATGTAAAAAAGGGATTGTGACAGCACCTAGCACATCAATGTTCCATAAATGGTGATCGCCTTAATTACATTAAATAATTTAATATATTTAGTTTAAATTATTAAATTTAAATACTATTATTAAATCTAAATGAGAGTGGCTTTCAACAATTCATTTCTTTCTCATTTATTTAAAAGATGTACCCTCATATTAAATAAAAAACAGTCTCTAGGGTGTATAAAAGAAAGACAGTTGAAATAAAACAACTCAAAAATTAAAAGAAAATGAAGAGTATGGTAGAAAAGCTGATTGATACTACCCAGACACATCTAGTCCATGTAATATTATCCTAACCAGAGGATAAAGGTCATAGTCTTCATCCCATAACCCTGGCCTGTCCCTGGCTCCTGCTGAAGGAATCAGAGATGGAACCAAGGACAATCAAGCCACGGTCTGGCTCTGTGTCTTAAGCTGAAATAGGCTTTGAAAAAAAGAGATTCATCTCTTAAATTTAGGGAATTAGATGAACTGAGTGGAAGAGTGATGGAGTGAACTGGTAACTCCTTGTAGCCTTAATTGTAGTATAGCAATAGAAGAGATATATTTAAGGAAGCTTGTCCAGGGCTTCCTGGTGGGGAAGAGACAGCAAAATGCACAGATAGTTGGTCGTTGTAGCAGGAAGTGCTTTCTGCCCCTGCTTCCTGCTCAGAGACCACTGAGTGACAGCAGCAGAGTCCTCCGTTGAGCCCTATTTCTTTGGTTAAGATTGGGACCCTAACATGCAATGATGTTATTCTAGGGAATAATGCTGTACTGGAAAATATAGGAACTGGACATTCTTGAAACCCTGGCCTCTCTGAGGTGCTTTCCTGTACAGGTTCCCTCCCTTATGTGATGAGACTTCCCTTTATAAATTCATCTTGTGACCAAAGCTTGGAATGCAGAATGGGCTTTTGGAAGTAAGCAAAAAGCAGATTAAGGAAGAAAGGCCCTTTACTGGGAGTTCTAACTGATGTTTCCCTTCAGGGCCCTGAGGCTTAAGCCTTTATTTCTAGAAGAATGGGGAGAGGAGGAGTTAGTCCCATTTGTTGCTAAGCAACCAAAGCTTTGCAGGCCTGTTCTCAGGTCACGTTTACAGCTATTGAGAATCGGTGACAAGGTGGATGTAGCGATGCACAGAGAAGCTCCTTTTTCAAAATTTCTGGTGCTGTGTTTTAAACGATGGAGTTTTCAAGAACAAGATTGATTGGAAGCCTATCACAGTTCTTCCAAAATGATGATTTTAGAAATAAAGCCTGAGAAGGAGGGGTAAGTTTGAGACTTAAACCAATAACAGGGCTTCTTATCTCCCATAAAGTTCAAGACCAATACAAAGGATGTCAAGAATAAACTTAATGAGAAATATAGCAAATCTATGTGAAGACAAAGAAGAACCCAACCAGCTAAATGGAGGTGAAAGGATATCAGAATAGAGGGAGAGACATTACATGTTCTTGATGGGAGAACAGATACTGTAAAGGTGTGAATTTTATGCAAATTTATTTGTAAAGAAATATACCACATACATACCTTCTGTTTGTTTTTCATTTCTTTTGTTTTTTTACATGACAACACAATCTTTATTTAATTGGAAAGCTAAATATGTGGAATTATTTGGAAACATTCTGAGAAAGCAGAGTAATGAGTAGGACTTAATCAAAGACATAGTAAACCATATTGTTAAGGTGTGACAATTGAAACAGTGTGACATTGTGTAAAAACAGCATAGGAATAAATAGGTAGATCAATGGAGGAAATTAAACAGCCCAGAATCAGACACAAATGGGAACTGAGCAAGCACTGTAGGTGACAATTCGAATCAATGCATTGAATGGATTTTCAAAAAAATATTTTGGGAAAGTATATTTAAAGTGTACAGAAAGTCAACCTATGACCCAGCAATACCATTTTGATGTATTTACCCTAACTGATGAAAACATGTGTCCGCAAAAAGACATATAAAAATCTTCACAGTAATTTTATTTATAATAGCCAAACATTGGAACCAGCTCAAATGTCTACCTTCAGGATGACCAAACTATATTTGTGCAATGGAATACAACTGAATGGTGAAAAAGGAGCAAACTATGGATATATATAGCAAAATATGTAAAAACGTTACGCTAAATGAGAGAATACCCATGGAAGAACAAATATTCTGTGAGTCCATTTTAATGGCCTTCTAGAACAGGCAAAAGTAATCTAAGTAATCACAACAGGGCTGGTTTCTGGTGGGAGTTGTTGACTGGAAAGGGGCAGGTGGGAACTATCCAAGCTGATGGAAATGTTCTATATCTTGATTTTGATGGTGCTTACATGGTTATACTCCACTGCCAGACTCCTTAAACTATACCCCTGAAGTCCAAGTATTTTACATACTGGAAATTAAAATACAACAACAACATATCATTAAGAATTGCCACATATAAAATAAATAAATAAATAAAATACAGAAAGCATCTTTTTAAAATGACAGAAAGTGAAGGTAGATTAAAGAATCTTACATGAGGAGCCTCAGAAAATAAGAGAGAAAAGGCCTTATAAGGTCTAAGGGTTTAAACATTTGGGGAACATGAACTTAGAGCATAAGGTGTATTATAGGTGGAAGATTGTAACTAAGAAGGGTTCCTCGACATTGATGAGAAAGAGCTTGAGAAATAACAATTGGATGATGGAGGAGATGTATCCTGCCACCAACCACGAGTTTGTCTCTCTAAGCGTGTTTTCCCAGGTGGAGGTTTATTCCTAATGTGGAGACGCATACATCAGGTTTTCAAAATGTATAATGCCATTAAAAAAATTCTCTATTTACTTTTGGGTCTTCACTGCTGTTAGGGCTTTTCTCTACTTTCCACGGAGCCGGGGCTCCTCTTGAGTGGTGGTGCACACACTTTCCTTTGCGGTGCCTTCTGTTGCTGTGGAGCACAGGCTCTGGGGGCATGGGCTTCAGTAGCTGTGGCTCTGGGCTCTCACAAGCTCAATAGTCATGGCACACAAACCAAGTTTCTCTGCTCACGTGGATCTTCCTGGATAAGGGATCAAATTCAAGTCTCCTGCATTGGCAGGTGGATTTTTTACCACTGAGCCACCAGGGTAGTCCAATACCATTTATTACGAGTAAAAATAGTGTTTTAAGTAACTTCTCTCTTTCTTACTACATGAAGCATTGTTTGTTTGCTTGCTCCCTGAAGTATTGCACACTAAAGTTTCTAGGTTCAGTTTTTTTTTTTTAAAGAAGCATATTTGTTTCTTAAAAAGTTCAAACAAGTCTGTATATTGTTGTTCAGCTGCTAAGCTGTGTCCAGCTATTTGCAACCTTATGGACCATAGAATGCCAGGCTCCTCTGTCTTCCACCATCTCCCAGAGTTTGCTCAAATTCATATCCATTGAGTTGGTGGTGGTATCCAACCATCTTATCCCTTGCCACCCCCTTCTCCTTTACACCTTCAACATTTCCCAGCATCAAGGTCTTTTCCAATGAGTTGGCTCTTTTCATGAGGTGACCAAAATATTGGAACTTCAGCTTCAGCGTCAGTCTTTTCAATTAATACTGTATAGGAACTTATTTATTGGAAATCTGTATTACCCCTAATATTATGTGACTTATGTCATTTTTATTTTTTTAATCATTTTCTTTTGCTTCCTAAGAAGTAAAAAGTATATTTAAAAATATGCAAAATTCACTTTTTATGAACTCAATATTCAGTCTGTTGTGTCAATCCCACAACATATCCAAGATGCTAAAAATTCCATGCTGGCATTTCAAATGGGAGTGAAATAAAACACTAAACTACTTTCAGCAACCCTGGTGCCAAATGATGAAAAATTAATTTTTAAAAATTTATCATGAGTCCACTGAAGTACCAACATTTAGTACTGAAGGGGAAAATACTTTTCCCTTAGCATTGAAGAGGAAATTAACAAGAAAGGAATGATCTCTCTGGTGGCTCAGATGGTAAAGAATCTGCCTGTAATGCAGGAGGCCTAGGTTTGATCCCTGAGTGAGGAAGATCCCCTGGAAAAGGGAATGGCAACCCACTCCAGTATTCTTGCCTGGAGAATCCTATGGACCGAGGAGCCTGGTGGGCTACAGTTCATGGGGTCACAAAGAGTTGGACATGACTGAGTGACTAACACACTGTATATATCAGACTCTCCACCACCATATCATTTTTGGTGTCCTTTGGAAAAAGGAAGATGTGCAGCCATATCTTCAAGTCTGCATTCATATATGTTTGATGAAGTGTTTTGGTGAGGATACAGCAAGAAGGAGCTAGGAACTTTGTAAGAAAGGGAATGAATCAGAGGAAATGAAGTGTATAAGAGGTTATATACCCTGTGGAAAGTCAATTCCAAAGTGTGGAAGCCAGAAAAAGCAATGAAAATGAACACAAAAGGTTGAAGGATGCAAATTGTTAAGTGTAAAGGAAGTTTAGTATTTGGAAGCTTCATTACAACTACTGCTTATTCTTCCCCCCTCCACATCCAGCAGAAGTGGTTTTTTTTTTTTTTTTTTGTCTTTTCTGAAGAATATATTATTTTATTTTTATACATAATTAAAAAAATTTTTGGTCACGCAGGATCTTAATTGCCTCACCAGGGATCGAATCTGTGACCCCATGTAGTGGAAGCATAGGGTCTTAACCACTGGAGAGAGAAGTCTCTCTCTCTTTTTTATTTATTTATTTTTTGTATTATTTTAACTCATGATATTTTAAGGTTAGCACTACACACAAAAGTTATATCATATATGCATTATTTTTTGAAGGATAAAAACTGTTCCTTCAAATGTATTATTCAGTTCAATTCAGTCACTCAGTCGTGTCCAACTCTTTGCAACCCCATGAACTGCAGCACACCTGGCCTCCCTGTCCATCACCAACTCCTGGAGCTTGCTCAAGCTCATGTCCATCGAGTCGGTGATGGATGTCATCCAACCATCTCATCTTCTGTCGTCCCCTTCTCCTATAGATTTAATATTAGCCAAGACGTTCAAAAAAGAGATCAAAGCAATGCCAGTTTAAGATATTAAGACATTTATAAAGAAGCAAAAATCTAAGAGTAATTTAAGCAATTCAGAAGTAAAATTTAACATAAGTATATATTTTTAGATCATAATCAATTAAAATTGGAAGTGAACTCATGAAATTTTTCTGAATGTTTTAGATAAATATTTAGTTAATAACATATATAAAATGGGCACAGGATTTAGATCACTCCTCCTGTTTCTTAAGTTATATATTTGTGTTTAAACAAATATTGACTCTAATAAATGTATCATAATCATCTTGCATTAAAATAACTTTTAAAGAATTAAAAAATAAATTTATATTAAGACAAGCATATGTACATATATATTACTAATGCAAAATATTTTAAGTTTTCAGCAAAACTGAATAGCCTCTATAAATCTGTTTGATACATTTATTAACATAAAAGCTTGTCTTTAATTTTTTAATGTTTTAGGAGATCACATTTCTCAATCCATTTGTAAACTGCTTTTCAACAGGCAGTTGAAAAAACTTTCTGCTGCATAGTCTGTTTTTTATGTGATAAGATTATCAGTAACTTTAGACATTTAAGGTCAGACTTTCTGATTATTACTATACTCATTTAATACATGTAACTTGTTATTTAGAATGCACACTTGCCCTTTAAAAGCATTCACAAATGAATAAATCCACAGTTTTCAGATTGTAAAAAAATACGATTTCTTATTTTGAGGTAACTGATAAAACTACTTCGTAAAAAATGTTTGGTAGAATATAACCTTTTAACAAAGGAAAGTTTCCAAACTTGAGAATGTCACGAAATATAAAGGTTAGGTGGAAATAACTATGACTGTACATCCTAAGCACATTTTCATCTATTAATGAAAAAGTTAAAATATAATGTTTATATTCTCAAAATTATCCTTGAGAATCAACGGGTTTTAAACAAAGTCAATGATTAAAATATATTTTCTTCTTTTATCTAGGAAATAACAAGTCTCTCTACTCATTTAGGGATATAACTTTGTTTCTTTGATTCTCACCTTGTATTTGTCTACTAATTAACAGTCTTCAAAGCCCTCTCATTTATGTATTTAATTTTACCATTATGTAAAATTGTTTTAGAAAAGGCACGGGAATCAGAGATCAAATTGCCAATATCCGCTGGATCATCGAAAAAGCAAGAGAGTTCCAGAAAAACATCTATTCCTCCTTTATTGACTATGCCAAAGCCTTTGACTGTGTGGATCACAATAAACTGTGGAAAATTCTGAAAGAGATGCTTGACCTGCCTCTTGAGAAATCTGTATGTAGGTCAGGAAACAACAGTTAGAACTGGACATGGAACAACAGACTGGTTCCAAATAGGAAAAGGAGTACATCAAGGCTGTATATTGTCACCCTGCTTATTTAACTTCTATGCAGAGTACATCATGAAAAATGCTGAGCTGGAGGAAGCACAAGCTGGAATCAAAATTGCTGGGAGAAATATCAATAACCTCAGATACGCAGAGGACACCACCCTTATGGCAGAAAGTGAAGAGGAACTAAAGAGCCTCTTGATGAAAGTGAAAGAGGAGAATAAAAAAGTTGGCTTAAAGCTCAACATTCAGAAAACTAAGATCATGGCATCTGGTCCCATCACTTCATGGCAAATAGATGTGGAAACAGTGGGTGACTTTATTTTTGGGGGGCTCCAAAATCACTGCAGATGGTGACTGCAGCCATGAAATTAAAAGACACTTATTCCTTGGAAGGAAAGTTGTGACCAACCTAGACAGCATATTAAAAAGCAGAGACATTACTTTGTCCACAAAGGTCCATCTAGTCAAGGCTATGGTTTTTCCAGTGGTCATGTATGGATGTGAAAGTTGGACTATAAAGAAAATTGAGTGCTGAAGAATTGATGCTTTTGAACAGTGGTGTTGGAGAAGACTCTTGAGAGTTCCTTGGACTGCAACGAGATCCAGCCAGTCCATCCTAAAGGAGATCAGTCCTGGGTGTTCATTGGGAGGACTGATGTTGAAGCTGAAACTCTAATACTTTGGCCACCTGATGTGAAGAGCTGACGTATTGGAAAAGATCCTGATGTTGGGAAAGATTGAGGGCGGGAGGAGAAAGGGACGACAGAGGATGAGATGGTTGGATGGTATCACCCACTCAATGGAGACGAGTTTGATTAAACTCTGGGTGTTGGTTATGGACAGGGAGGCCTGGTGTGCTGTGCTCCATGGGGTCGCGAACAGTCGGACACAACTGAGCAACTGAGTTGAACTGAACTGAGCATTGTTCAGTGGAACTACAGTCGTCTTCTTTCAGATGTGGAAACTGAGAGATATTTATTCTATTAATCACTGTATATTAACTAACTTATATGCCAGACACTGTGCTAGACTCTGGAGATACAAAAGTAACAAAAGCTATCATTTTTGACTTGAAAGACTTGGCAACAATGACAGTCGAGTTTGAGCATTGTAAAGATAGCAGCATGGATGAGATGTGCTGGGACTACATAGGAAAGAGAATAAATTCAAACTTGGATAAAGAAAGGCATCTTAAAGATGAAGGCTGAGCCAAGTGTCATGAATAGATATTAGGCCAGGAGGATCAGTGAAAGGATGAGATTATTTTTACAGAAGCCGCAGACTGGGCAGAGGCACAAATGACAGAGTATATTGCCTATTCTGGGAAGAGCAAAGAGGTACATTTTAGGTTGGGATCGAAGAGGGGATAATAAATGGTGAGGGATGGGGAAGGGAAAGATATCCAAAGACTAGATTATAAAAGAACCTTGTACACTATGCTAAATGGACTTCATCCTGAAGGGTGTGGAAAACTTTTCTGAACCAGGAAAACTAATCAGACTTGATTCTTTGAAGAATACACTATGGCTTTGGATTGTATGGGTAGATTGTATGATAGTCACTTTTTTGGGTGACTCACAATAAACCAGATACAAAACCAGTAAGGGTCCAAAGTAAGGGAAGAGTAGAGGAAAGAGAAAGAAAAAGATTATTCGAGTTTATTTAAGACATTAAATTGTTTAATTTGAGAATAAACGGCAATGATTTATAGTGCAAATAAGTTGAAATGCAAAAGACATATGAACACCTTGTTCAGATGTGCAGTCATTTGTTAAATTCAACCATGACAGGGGGATTTTAGAAAGAATGACTGTATAAGAATAGTCCAAAAAGTTTTTTTAATTTAATAAATAAGAAGCTTGTATCATAAAATATTAAAATACTCTGAAACTGTCACAATAAAATATTGTGACTCTGATACAGAAAGTCTCAAATCAATGGGACAGACCCTCAAAACAACAATAAACATGGGTATGTCAAAAAGCATCATGAGCAAAATTAAAAAGGAAACCACAAACTGGAAAAACACATTCAACAGAGAAGAAAGAGTAGGCTTCCCAGGTGGCTCGGTGGTAAAGAACCGGCCTGCCACTGCAGGAGAAGCAGGAGACGTGGGTCTGATCCCTAACTTGGGCAGATCCCCTGGAGGAGGAAATGGCAACTCACTCCAATATTCTTGCCTGGAAAATTCCTTGGACAGAGGAGCCTAGCATTCTACAGTCCATAGGGTCCCAAAGAGTCAGACATGGCTGAGTGACTGAGTGCATGGACAGAGATACGAGAAAGATAGAGAACTTATTCATAACTTTAATGAATAAAGATCTCTCGGAATTACACAAAAAATGGCTAATACACTGACAAAGGATATACACTTCTCCAGATATAAGCAAGTGGGCAATAAGCATTTTGCTCACTGGATAAAGTCCAACTTTGTTCTTATACAGAAAAACAACAAATTGTGACAATCACACATCATTTCTACACATTAAATTACAAAATAGTAAAAAAAAAAAAAATAGCTTGAATCAGTATGTGTTGAAGTGGCCACTTTCATACGTTCCTCATAAAAGTGGACACAGGACCGTGAACTACAATGTGTTTCTGGAGGGCAATTTTGACTACATGCATTTGAACCTTAAGACTGTGCTTTAAGGGGCTTCCATGATGGCCCAGTGGTTATGAAACTGCCTTCCAATGCAGGGGATGAGGGTTTGAGCCCTGGCCAGGGAACTAAGATGCCACATGCGGCAGGGCCACGAGGCCAGCACACCACAACCAGAGAGAAGCCCATGTGCCGCAATGAAGAAAGAGCCCACAGGCTCCGATGAAATGATCCTCCAGGCAGCAGCTAAGACCTGATGCAGGGAATAAACAAATAAAAGAATGTACTTTGACAAACACAACATTATAAATCAACTAAATCCCAATAAAAAAAATCAAAATGTGCTTTGACTCAGCAATTCCAGATATGGGAATTTATCCTAAAGAAACATAACTATGTGAAGCAATTTAGTGTCTTTGCTTGTGTTCTCTGCCCTCCACCCATGCAGACCCTGAAGCAAAGCTTTGGGGGTGTGTCCTCTATTAGAGCAGGACCCCAGGAAGCAGAAGTGAGGGTAGGGGAAGAGAGGAGGGAGCAGGACCAGCACAAGGCTGCATTATTGACTTGATCACTATTGTGGGCAAGAGGTTGCCCAATATCACAAGATCATCTGGGAGGCTTCATGCTTTGTGAGAATAAGTTGCTCTCACTTCTTCTCTGAAAGAGGAGCTATCCAAGTCAATATTGCCAGAGACCCCTTCAAAGTGAAAGATAGCCATGTCTCTACAAAATCTTAATATAACAAGACGAGTGGAAAAGAAGCAAACCAAACCAAACAAAGTAAAACGCTTTACCAACTCTGCTGATGCTGCTGGTCCTGAGACTGTGGTTGCTATTTGTCATTTCCCTTCTTCACCCCCACCTCAAAAGTTCTCTCACTCATTGCCAGCACTTGGCTCTCAGAGTGGAAACAGATCTAATGTAATGAACCTGCTCACAATTAGCTGGCTTAGCTCCTCAAGGAATGATGCTATATCACCTGGTGATCTCCGCTGCTGGCAGGTTGGTCATTCAGCAGTGGTCAATACTGCTGGTATTCATTTAGGTGTTGCTTCTCCGGGTGAAGCTAGTGGTAAAGACATGCTATGACATGAAAGTCACTCAGTTATGTCCGACTCTTCATGACCCCATGCACTGCAGCCTGCCAGGCTCCTCTGTCCATAGAATTCTCCAGGTAAGAACACTAGAGTGGGTAGCTTTTCCCTTCTCTAGAAAGTTGAAAGTTTAGTCACCCAGTCGTGTCCAACTCTTTGCGACCCCATGGATTATAGACTACTACCAAGCTCCTCCGTCCATGGGATTTTCCCAGCAAGAGTACTGGAGTGGGTTTCTATTTCTTTCTCCAGAGGATCTTCCCGACCCAGGGATTGAACCCATGTCTCCCACATTGTAGGCAGACACTTTACTCTAAGCCACCAGGGAAGTCCCAGGGATTGAACCTTGAACCCAGGTAACCCTCATTGCAGGCAGATTCTTTATCATCTGAGCCACCAGGGAAGACCCAGCCAGGCAAACCAGAAGACAAGACACACAGATTTGATCCCTAGCTTCAGAAGATTGCCTGGAGTAGGAAATGGTAACCTATCCAATATCCTTGTCTAGATAATCCCATGGACATAGGAGCCTGGTGGGCTACAAACCATAGGGTCCCAGAGTCAGACATGACTGAAATGACATAGCACACAGCACAGCATATTCAGTTAGGTCAATTCTGATGAAAGGATGCCCATATAGCTGAGTCTACATGTAGCTTCAGACTCTGCCCCTGTAGCCACTGTATTTCTAGTACAGCTAAGGAAAGAGTCAAATTGATATCTACAGGGTCAGTTCAGTTCAGTTCAATCAGTCAGTTGTGTCTGACTCTTTGCAACCCTATGAACTGCAGCATGCCAGGCCTCCCTGTCCATCAGCAACGCCCAGAGATTACCCAAACTCATGTCCATTGAGTTGGTGATGCCATCCAACCATCTCATCCTCTGTTGTCCCTTTCTTCTCCTGCCCTCAATCTTTCCCAGCATCAGGGTCTTCTCAAATGAGTCAGCTCTTCGCATCAGGTGGCCAAAGTATTGGAGTTTCAGCTTCAACATCAGTCCTTCCAATGAACACCCAGGACTGATCTTTAGGAAGGACTGGTTGGATCTCCTTGCAGTCCAAGGGACTCTCATGAGTCTTCTTCAACACCCCTGTTCAAAAGCATCAATTCTTCAGCACTCAACTTTTTTTTATAGTCTAACACTCACATTCATACATGACCACTGGAAAAACCATAGCCTTGACTAGATGGACCTTTGTGGACAAAGTAATGTCTCTGCTTTTTAATATGCTGTCTAGGTTGGTCATAACTTTCTTTCCAAGGAGTAAGCATCTTTTAATTTCATGGCTGCAGTCACCATCTGCAGTGATTTTGGAGCCTCCCAAAACAAAGTCAGCCACTGTTTCCACTGTTTCCCCATCTATTTCCCATGAAGTAATGGGACTGGATGCCATGATCTTAGGTTTCTGAATGTTGAGCTTTAAGCCAACTTTTTTATTCTCCTCTTTCACTTTCATCAAAAGGCTCCTTAGGTCTCTTCACTTTCTGCCATAAGAGTGGGGTCATCTGCATATCTGACGTTATTGATATTTCTCCCAGCAATCTTGATTCCAGCTTATGCTTCATCCAGCCTAGAGTTTCTCATGATATACTCTGCATACAAGTTAAATAAGCAGGGTGACAATATACATCCTTGATATACTCCTTTTCCTATTTGGAACCAGTCTATTGTCCCATGTCCAGTTTTAACTGTTGCTTCCTGACCTGCATACAGGTTTCTCAAGAGGCAGGTCAAATGGTCTGGTATTCCCATCTCTTGAAGAATTTTCCACAGTTTATTGTGATCCATACAGTCAAAGGCTTTGGTATAGTCAATAAAGCAGGAATAGATGTTTTTCTGGAACTCTCTTGCTTTTTCAACTATCCAGTGAATGTTGGCAATTTGATCTCTTGTTCCTCTGCCTTTTCTAAAACCAGCTTGAACATCTGGATGTTCACGGTTCATGTATTGCTGAAGCTTGGCTTGGAGAATCTTGAGCATTACTTTACTAGCATGTGAAATGAGTGCAATTGTGTGGTAGCTTGAGCATTCTTTGGCATTGCCTTTCTTTGGGATTGGAATGAAAACTGACCTTTTCCAGTCCTGTGACCACTGCTGAGTTTTCCAAATTTGCCTGCATATTGAGTGTAGCACTTTCACAGCATCATCTTTCAGGATCTGAAGTAGCTCAACTGGAATTCCATCACCTCCACTAACTTTGTTTGTAGTGATGCTTCCTAAGGCCCACTTGACTTCACATTCCAGGATGTCTGGCTCTAGGTGAGTGTGAGTGGTCACACCATCGTGATTATCTGGGTTGTGAAGATCTTTTTTTGTATAGGTCTTCTGTGTATTCTTGCCACCTCTTCTTAATATCTTCTGCTTCTGCTAGGTCCATGCCATTTCTGTCCTTTATTGAGCCCATCTTTGCATGAAATGTTCCCTTTGTATCTCTAATTTTCTTGAAGAGATCTCTAGTTTTTCCCACTCTATTGTTTTCCTCTATTTCTTTGCATTGATTGCTGAGGAAGGTTTTGCTATTCTCTGAAACTCTGCATTCAAATGGGTATATCTTTCCTTTTCTCCTTTGCTTTTTGTGTCTCTTCTTTTTATAGCTATTTATAAGGCCTCCTCAGACAGCCATATTGCTTTTTTTGCATTTCTTTTTCTTGGGGATGGTCTTGATCTCTTTCTCCTGTACAATGTCACAAACTTCCGTCCATAGTTCATCAGGCACCCTTTCTATCATATCTTGTCCCTTAAATCTATTTCTCACTTCCACTGTATAATCATAAGGGATTTGATTTAGGTCATACCTGAATGGTCTAGTGGTTTTCCCCACTTTCTTCAATTTACGTCTGAATTTGGCAATAAGGATTTCATCTACAGGGTAAGTCACCCTATTCTTCATGGTGAATGTGCCATGGAGGACACTAATGTTGGACACAAACCTGGTGTTTTGTGCCAGGTGTTATAGGTTTCATTGAGCACTTCTTTCACAGATTTACTTGTGCCCACTTTTCTAAACTTCTTTTACTGGAAAACCAGCGTAGCCATTTGCTACTGCCTAGGGCTCCATATACATCCTTACCCTGGGTCACTCTTTCTTCCATTAGTATTGAACAATCAAGCATACTTCTCAGAGTCTTCCTCCTGGGAGAATTTCTCTGCACCAATGTCATTTAGGGAATTCCTCAGTGGTGCTATAACACCTATCTGTTCATTTTTAGCTAACACCAAAATATTGTACTTATGCATCTTTGAACCAGGTTCAATTAATTCCCTCCTCCATCAGTTGATGGAGAACTTCCACTCCCTTGAAGCAATAGGTTTGAAGTGATAAAGAGATATTTGTGCAACAGAGTGGTTGACATAAAGTGTCTGGACAATGTGTTCATATCTTTCCTTGAAGAGGATATCCTAACATTCCCTAACATCCAAATTTATAGATATGGTAGGTTCCTGAATTTTGTGGGTTTTATCATTCAACCCTGGACAGCCGTGGGTCTTTCTAGGGAATGAGCTGCTCACCAAGTTCAACTAGTGTGATGGCATTTATAGAGTAGGTTAACTAGTAACCTAACTTCAGAAATCTTGTTATGTCAATTCAGCTGTATTCTATTCATAGAAGCAGTCTCAAGCCTGCCCAGATTGAATCTCCCTCCTCTTGATGGGAGAGTGCCAAGTGTCTATATTAACATGTGGGATAAGAGAGAATGTTTTGGTCAGCTTTGGAAAATATAATCTGTCACATGCATCCTCTGGACTCACATAATAAATACTTTTTTTTCTATCCCTTCCACTATGAATGACTTTTGACTACTTTCTTAATACCATTCTAAGGAAATTCTGGCAAAAACAATTGTTTGCTTTAGGATAAATCTCAAGGAGCCATCCCAGGAGATTATTAAGACCAGTACCAGATATACCTGATATACTTGGAATCCTAAGTTATGGGTTGTTGATGTGTACCCTTACGTCAAAAAATTCTATCTAATTCATATTTTTATTTCAGCACCTTCATTACCATGTTTACAAGCCATTTCTACATATTCTCCTGAATTCTGCTAATACATATTATTAAGGCCTTATAATTTCTTGGTGTTTAAGCTATTTCTACCAAGAGCAGGGACTATGCATGATAGCCACTCAGAGATTTGACCCTGGTTATTGTCCTGGAGACAACAAAGCATTTCAAGGGCAGGTCTTACATCATCTTCTAAGGCCCCAGACTCAGCAGGGATAATTATAGTTTCTTTCTGTCAGAAGAGTCCATGCTTATGACTATTCCAGCAAAATGGCAAATTTAGGAGAATAGGAGGGTTTGTGATTCTCAGGAATTTCCATCCAAAGGTTCCCATTTTAATTCTCAGGTCCAACCCTTTACCTATATGGGCTCTGATTTTGATATAGAAGATTTGTTCAGATGCTGCCCTATAATCTTATTTAAACTCTGCCACCCTTACAGTTGTATCCTGAGCCTAAATTTTAGCTGAGAGGACCATGTAGCTGAAGGAGATGAGACTCTCCTTCAAAGCTGCCATTCCTGAATTTCATCGCTTGCTAGAGTTGCCAATTGGCTCTTATCAGGCTTCATTTTTTCAGTAAAGCTTTCTAACATAGTTACCAAAAACTAGCATATTCCACATCCTTAAAATCATAATAGCTATAGTTATAATTCCTGCCATACCATTCAGATGTTTCACCTTCTACCTATACCTTATCTCAATCAACCAAAGGAGAAAACCTTAGCAATTGTGATACTATTGCATAACAGGGATTCTATCATCTGTGTATGTGTGTGTGCATTGTGTGTGCTCATTAATGTCTGACCAATGAGTAACCTAGCTCCAAAATCCCATTGTGGGGATTTGATTTCAAAGATCATTTCTGATACCATCTTTCTTGATTTGTTTTCTCCACAGAGCAAAGCCTAAAACAAAGGCTTATGTATATGTGGGTTATTTGGGGAAGTCTGGACAAGGGAAATAAAGAGAAAGAGGAAAATCACTAAGGACAGCTGGCTGCTAAATCCTGCAGGACCATCTGAGAAACCTTATAAAATCCATATTATGTCTACCCACCTGGGATAGAAAGATGGTAAGAATATATCCACCAGTTTTTATCCCTATTGTGTCAAAATTTCATTTTGTGAGGTGTGAGCACCAAGCTGTATGCTTGGAATCCCATAACTTAGAGTCAATGCAGAATTCCTGGGATAGGATCATCAGAGGCTCATCACAGATAACCAAGGCAAGATGATATCCAGCTGCATCTGTATGGAGTTGGTCACAGCCTGTACCATACTGGTTGCCTCAGAAGTGTCTGAAGAAAAGACAGGTAAGAATAGAAAGATCTAAAGGAGTACTTAAGAGCTGTCCAAGACTATAGTCATAAGAACATTCATCATATCATTAAACAAGTGAAAGAAGGTAAATTCTCATTAAATTAGTATATGTTAGATAAATTATGGTACATTCAGTCAACAATACACTGAATCCCTGAGAAAAATACAGTAATAGAAGGCTATATCATGATATAAAAATATTTATAATAATTTTAAATTGGAAAATCTGGTTTTATAACAGCAATGTATGAAATAACTTTATAATATCAATTCCATTTTGCCTAAATCAATAATTTTCTCATTCTTTGAAATAACTAAGGTTTATATATTTGTTAATCTTTCTTTTCCCCTATGTTTTGCTATATTCTCCTGGGTTCTACTCAGACTGCAGAACACATTACTTTCTCTCTAGAAATTATTTCTAACTTTCTATCAATAGAGAATTACTATTATTATTATCTTCCTTCTCTTCCTTCTTTTTTTTTTATTCTTCTTGTTCTGCTTATTCTTGTCCTTCTTCAGAGATATTACACCAGAATAACAGAGGATGATAAATTAATGTTTCTTCTGGGTGAAAGCCTCTTTTTATAATTTCTTATCATTTACTTCACCTGTTGTATTAGTCAACTTGGGCTGCCATTATGAAAGACTGTGTAGCATAAACAATAGGAATTCATATACAGACAGGTAGCTTAAATGATGGAGATTCTCTAATGGCTCAGTGTTAAAGAATCTGCCTGCAATGCAGGAGCCCTGGGTTTGCTTCCTGAGTCAAGAAGATCCCCCGGAGAAGGGAATGGCAACCCACTCCAGTTACTTGCCTGGAGAATCCCATGGACAGAGGAGCCTGGTGGGCTACAGTCCATAGGGTCACTAAGAGTCAGACATGATGGTGACTAAACAGCAGCAAGCTTGAACAATGGGAATTTATTTCTTACAGTCTGGAAGCTAGGAAGTCCAAGATCAAGGAGCTATTCATGTAGATTCCTCAGTGAGGGCTCTCTTCCTGGTTTGCAGATGGCCACCTTCTTGCTGTATCCTTAAATGATGGAGAGAGAGAGGAAGCAAGCTCTCCGGTGCCTCTTCTTATAAGAACACGAAATCTCATGAAGGCCTTACCCTCACAACCTCAGCTAAACCAGATTACCTCTCGGAGCACCCTCCCCTCCATTTCCAAATACCATTGCATTGAGGTTACAGCTTTAACATAAAAAATTTGGAGAGACACACTTCAGCCCATAGTACCTAGGGTACTATGATTTTATGGAAAGATAGACTCTTATTCCAGGATGAAATTTAAAGGGACTTCAATTCAATCTTTCACACAAAAGTAGTGATCCAGGCTATAAGAGTCCTAAGAAATGATAGTTTTACTTTACATTTAACTTATTAATCTTTGGGCATTGGAAATTTGCCAGGCAAGAAGAATCTTTTCAAAGAGTATATTTGTCTCTTAGGATGAGAACAGTCCTAAGGACTAAGTAATTTTAAAATCTTAATAACAGTAGTAACAAGTGCTTATTTTGCTCTTACTGTGTGCCAGGCATAATTTCAAGCACTTTTAAAGTGTTAACACATTTAATCCTCACTCTAATCATATAAGTGCTATTAGTGTCCTTATTTTACAAAGAAACTGAGGCACAGAGAGCTTAAATAACTTGCCCAAGTTCCCATGGTTAGTAAGACTTGGAACTGGGGTTTGAAATCTAGCCATCTGGCTCCAAAATCTATATTCTTAAACATTACATCAAGAGAATAATTTCCAGAGCTTCCACTTTTATTTCCTTCATTTTCATTTGCCATTGCTTCTTTATTTTTCATAAGGTTTCTATGATCTCTAGGCCAAATGAGATTCCAAAAATAACAATTTTAATTTTCAAATCGAGGGCATGATTTCTAAATGGACCAAGTTATTTTTGTGAACCCTAGATAAAATTCAGGAACAGAACTTTGGGAAGGAACTTCCAGATGGCAGTAAATCTTCACAGTTCAGTAATTAAGCCTTTTGAGAATGTTACTCTGTTATGGAGCCACTGCCTGATTAACTGTACAATATCAATTATATCAAACGGCACTACTTTAATTCTGTCAAAATTTAGAGAAATCTGACATGCTGACACGAGACTCTGTGAAGTGTGATAATGAGCTGCCAAGTGTCATAAAGTACCACGTTCGGGGGGTGGGGGGAGGGACAGCCTTGCTTTCAAACTAAAGATGTTTTTTATCTTTATTCATATTATACTATGCTTTATTAAAACACCATGAACATCCAGATACACATGCTTGTCCAGTTTGAAATAAATAGTCTAATCTTTTTTTTTTAATTTTTATGAATGAAGTTCAAGTGATAATAGTCAAACTCATCGAAGAAAATAAATATAGCATGTATTTTGAGAAAGATTATATACCTATGAAATTAGGCCCTTAAACCTCTTGTTCCTTCATTTCTGTGAAGACTGACTCTTGGAAAGTTAACTGTAACTGTGAAAAATTTAAAAGTTTGACTTGCCTAATTTTATAGTGATAGACACTTATCTGGTCATTAATGACAAGTCCAGGCTGTTTAAATAGCAAAGCCGGAGTTATTAAGTGACAGGATCTTTCAACAAAGTTTGGCTTTCTTGAAAAGAAATGCCCTTCTCATAACTTTATTATAAATACAGCAGCTATCATCAAATGTAAGAGCTTAGGGTTTCATGGATGGAGTAATAAGAAGAGCTAGAAGGCACTGGTCACTCTGTTTTGATTTTTCCATCATTATTTTAATGCAGTATTTAAATATTTTAATTTCCTCCTTGTGTCCTGAGGTAAACAAAAGCTACCCTGCGTGATGACTTAGAGAGATGCATGAATGTCCTTAGTGAGCACCTTACCATGGAAAAGTCATTCCTTTTCATACAGTAAGTGACTGTTCCTTTCTGAACAACCATATCCATACTCCTGGACCTAGTTTTTACCTTCTTTCATGCATTTCCAGTTACCTCCTGAATATTTTCACTTGGAAATTCCAGCATTCCCTGAAACCCAAATGTCCCACCTACCCTTTTTCCAGATTTAAAATGAAAAAAAAAAAAAAGTCATTGTTTTCCAAGTCTGTCACAGTTGAAACCTCAGAGTTGTCTTCATTTCTTCTTTGGCTGACTCACTTTTAGCAGTCTATGGATTTATAGCCTGCTATTGAACCTTTTGAACTCAAAGACATAAACACTATAAAGGTTTTGTTTTTCTTGAATCACTGCTCATATTGAGTAAGCAAAACTTAGTTCTCCATTAATGACAGTTGTAGAAGATTCCATTCTCCCGGAGCTCCCTGTACCCACATAGATCAAGTTTTTCTTTTATACTCTTCAGATTTTTCTTTTCAGATCCTGTAATTATCTCCATGGCTACTTTCTGCTAATCTTCACTTCACCTGGAAGGCTTCTCTTCCTAGTTACCAGCAAGATGGAGGAAACTTTGCTTTTGTGTTTCCAGGCAGCCCTGAAAAACAGCAGAAGACTGATATCTTACCTTCTTGCCCTCGTTCAGTTATCATTTCCCAGTTATTGTTTCTTGACTCTGATAGCTCAGGGGAAACAACTAATCCATTGGCTGAACTAGAGGAGACTAGGTGTCCCTTCATTTTTGGCAGGCACTTTCAATTTTTCATGAATGATTTTCTAGGAGTTCCTCTCTTATAGGTCTTTGGGAAAAGAAGCACTCATCCTATCCCATAGAAAGGGAGGGTGAATAAAAACCACAACACTTCACTCCTCCTGCATTTTCTCTTATATATACAACAAGGCAGGTTGAAGCTTGGATAATAGTTGGGGGTAGAAAAATGCTGTTTCAGCTGCCACTTAAGGGTACCTAGCTTGTACTAGACTCTCAACTGTTTGCTACTTTAGTTAGAATAAGGTTACCTGAGATTTCTTTTTCCTGAACTTTGAAGCCTTTGTAACCAGTTCTGGGGCAACAGAGTCCTGCTTAAGATCTTATTGCAAGTGATCAAGCTATCTTGATATTTTCCTGGAAGTATTTTTCACATTCATAATAGGAGCAAGAATGTTATCTTAAGAGCCTTCACCAGACTTTTCTGTGTAAATGTGTGTATTGGGGGGGGGTGTGTCATGGGGAACTCTGTCTTGTTTAAGAAAACTCTCAGATAACCAAAGTAGAATAGATTAATACTTTGCACATAAGAGATATAGCCAAACTCTCTCTCTGTTATCTAGTAAATAATTGTTCACACTTACCTTAGCACTTCAAGATCCCACAATACTCTCTGAAATCAGGAAGTATATTTAAATAATAATATTTTTCATGATCTTCCCTGGCCTACAGTGCGATTCAAGAATGTTGATGGTTTTTTATACATTTCCTAATGAATAAAAGAAAGGAGTACACAGTGGGCTCTTCTGAGGGACATAATGGGAACATGGGTGTGCAGAACAGAAGATTTATCCACTGTCATACTCTGATCTTCTTTAAGCTTCTGAATTATTTCCTCTGCATTGTGTAAATAAAATTCTGGACTTTCATCCTTATTAGACATAACTCATCACTGGGTTCAGGTTTCAGTTAAGCAAACAACATCTAGATTCAGCTGTTGAAACAAACATTAAACTCATAATCTCTGACAAGTACATCATATTGATAACTTTGGTCTGAGTCAACGTTCATTTCATTCCACTTTATCTAACATTGTTAGAATCCACATTCCTCAGAAATCTGTCAACATAAATTAGCAAAATCTCAGTTCATTTTGTATGTTCAGACTGTACTTTTTTCTGAGGTGTGGTTGGATTTAACTGTGGTTATGGAGCAGGAAATGGTGACCCACTCTAGTATTATTGCCTGAAGAATCCCATGGACAGAGGAGCCTGGGGTCTATAGTCCATAGGGTCACAAAGAGATGGACATGACTGAAGTGACTTAGCATAACATATGGGTCTAGAGACAATGAAGCCTGTTGAAGGGTATTGAGAAGAATAAACTTTACTTTGCAAGGTAACTGGGTTACTGAAGCTATTACAAGATCTTCAGACAAGGAAGTGGTTGTCTGCTCAGATAATAGAGGAATGATTAACTTTGCTGGCAAGGTGTGTTCAGAGCCATTTGATTGCTCCAAGCCCTTCTTGTCATCTGATTATACTCAGGTATGCTCATTCCATGTTTTAAGGTCCATTTGTCCATCATCAAATTAATTGTTTCTTATAAAATATTTGTCAGACGTGTTAATCCAAGTTATATTTTAATACAGTAAAATGCTTACTTAATTGTTGAAGTTAAGTTCCAGCCATTTCTGCATTAGGGCTAGTTATCATTCAAGATAAATTTCTAAACAAAGAAAATGAAAGTCTACCATTCAATGACTCTTGCTGAAACAACTATGTACTAGGGGAAACCAAACCAAACAGAAAGAATTAAAAGCAAGTAGCAATACTGGGCCAAAAAAGTAAATGAATAAATAAATTTCTAAGACAGGTAAGGGAAAGAAAGAACAAAGAAAAATCATTTGCCCAGTAGAAGGCAGAGTGGGGAAAAGAAGCAAATAAAAGGCACAGTAAACTGAAAGCTTGGATAATATGGTTGAAACAAATCTAAACACACTGGATTACATTATCATAATGTATTATATATTAGTAAAATTTGCTAGTTAAAAGACAAAGATACCCAAACAAATTTTTTGGAAGCCAGCGATACATTGTTAATAAGAGATCCATTTAAAACATGATTGTGTAAAACATTCAGTTAAAGCATGACTGAATGTACAGGTATAGAGAAAGAAATATCACAAAATAATTATCAAAAGTAATCTGGCATTAACAAAAGAGAAAATAGAACGTAATAACAAAATTAATAGTGTCAATAGGATACTTATTTAACCAAAAGTTTCAATTCACTAGAAAAATAAAACATTTCTCAGTTTAAAGGCACATAACAGCATTACCTCAAAATATACAAAGTCAAAGTGGACAGGATTCTAAGAAAAAATTGAAAAATTCACCATCATAGTTGGATCATCTAATAACGTCTCAAAAGTCAATAAATTCAAGCCGAGCAAAGCAAAAAGTGGTAATGGTAAAGAAAATTTGAATAATACTTAAAAGTTGATCTATTGTTTAATTATACAGTCTCAAAACATAGAATACACATTCTTCTCAATCACATATATATTATTTATAAAAATAAGCCATCTATAAGTTCAGAGGAAATCTCTATAAATAACAAGAAATTCATATCATGTAGGCTACAATTTTAGACCAAAATTGAATTAATTTATAAAATAAATAAGGAAAGAAAAGTCTTAGGCTTATCTCGGCAAACTAATATTAAATTCTAAAAAATTGTGGGTCAAAACATAAACATAAATAATAATGTAAATTATGACATCTAGAACTGGATATCAGTGAATGCATTGCATTAGAACTTTGTGGACCCAGTTATATGAAAGATATTTTTATCTCTAAAATTATATTGCTATATACCTAAGGGAAAACAGGAAAGATAGAAATAAATAATGAATTAAGTACTGAATGAGGGAATTAGACTAAGAACAACAAAATAAAGCCAAGAAAGTAGAAAATAATAAGAAAATACACATATTAATGAAATGAAATGCAAAGAATAAATAAGACTGATAAATTGGAAAAGTAATTGAGACTAGCAAATTTTATTAATAACAAAGAGAGAATGTACAAATAACCAATATTAGGATTAAAATGTGACATAACTAGAATAAATGAATGATGTATATCTGTTGGTTTATATGAAGGTACAGTTGAAAAATAATCCTGTGTCTTCTACTAGTTCTTCTCAGCTATTCATTTGATTCATGCTTGTTTGAAGCTATGAAGAACTGTTGGATTCTCTTTAAATAGCTCTACATCAGGGCCCTTGATGAACCATTGTAGAGGCCTTTGAACACACATGTTACTGCTGTTTCTGACATACCTTCAAATATAACTTTAATATAGTGTGGCTGGGATTCTGTATTAGCCTAGCACAATTGTGAAAAAATTGAATTTGGGCTATATGTGCAGAATATCCTTCCTTTTCTTTTCTTTTTAGGGTCTAGATAGTCTTTCATGATGCCATTTTTCCAGTGTTGAAGGACTTGTCCATTGAGAGACTTCTCAGGCAATTCTCAATTTCTTCCTCCATTTACCAAGATTAATCTCAAAGAACTGCACACTTAGAAATAAAACAAATTTCTCATAACTCATCTTAGGTTAATATAATAACTTTTCTAAGGTTATTTGCATACAAATAAGAGCTAATGGTTTTAAATCAGGTAAATTACATTTTAATGGAATTATAGGCACCAAACACAGTGAAATGGGCAAAGGATTTTTAAATGTATGAGGGTTGTAAATAGTAAGTACTCAGAAACGTGAAAGTTTTACAATTTGAAGTTGTAATTGCAAAGTGATGTCAAAAAGTTCTAAAGGCAGGGTTTCTAACTTACCCCAGTCCAGGTTTTATGACTCAAAAACACATATAATTTGTTCCTAGAAGAAATGTTCTTGGAAAACTAATGAGTACAAATCCATTTCCATAGCTAAAATATAACAGGTATAGTCCATACTAAAAATCAAGACCAGCTTTCTTTGGATAATCTTTTGTCTGGCTAACACAGACAGCTAGAACCAGTTTGGGCAAGCCCAACTTCTAAGTGAGTCACCAGAAGCTATAATGCTAATCTTTTGAAGTAACTGTTTTCCATTCAGGTATGTTCCAGGGTCAAACAGAGTTGCAGCATTCCAAAAAGAAACATGGAACTACCTCCTTGTAGAACATTTTGTCTTCATGTCACAAATGTTGATGCCTATGGTCAACCAACTGCTATTTCCTGATAAGAATGCATGTCAAGACTACTTTCTCTATTTACATTTAATGTGAAGAAAAGAGTACCATCCCTTGAGAAAGCTGTTTCTTCATTACGGTGATTTCCATATCCAATCATTTTGTAAGAACTGAAAGTAAAGAACAAGGGCAATTACGAAGCAATTTTTGTGATGTAAAAGAAAAAAGACTATCAAAATTTCACTAGAAATCCATGACAGAAGTAAAAGTAGAACTTGAGCATCTACATATATGAAATATACCATAGCTTGAGGATCATATCCCCAAGTTTTTTTTTTTCTAGTCTATAGGCTGATACTTCTGTGTTAACTAAGAAATCTTAGCAATATGTAATTATTTAAAAGAGAAGACTATAACTGCCTATTTTCTAGTTATAGGTATAAATTTTTGAGTATTTAGTATCTCTCAGCCACTGAAAACACACCATCTCAGTTAATTTTCATGTGACTATTATAATCATCTCCACGTTACAGATGAGGAAAATGAGGCTTTAAAGAGACTAGATGGCAGGACTTCCAAAATGATGAAAATGAAACCGCTCTCCAGGAAAAGAAAAAAAAATACTAACGGATGAAAATTATAAAAAGCATTCATTTAAACCTATGGAAACTGTCCTAAGGGCATTTAAGCAAATGGAGAAGCATTCATTCAAGAAAATTTTCTAAGTCTCAATAAGAACGAGAGTCTGTAGCACTTGAACCATGACTCACTCTATTCTTCAGCTGGGTGCAGTGAAAACTCCATCACAGTGTGTGCATATAAAAAGGGGCTCCCAATCTTTAGCTCCCTGTCTGAGACTATGTTATCTCTGTGTGAGGAGCAGGCTGCCAGAAGTTCTTACTTCTTCGCAGTCCACAGTATAAAGTAGGCATGACTGAGAAGACCCACTTTCTCACCAAGTCCACATTTGTAAGGCAAAGCTCTGGCCCAGGCACAACAGATGGATAATATTGAGTTCATGATTTTAACCTTTCTCACCCCACTCCTCTTCTCCCAGTTCACTTATAAAGTTGAAATCCCATGTTGAGAGGGTCAAATCAAGAAAACTGGGACAGCTGCCACTTGCTTCCATGACCACTTGTAGAACAGGAGTATCATTCCTGGGAGAGCCGACCTTTATCCTAGCATCAGCACAGTGGTGCCTTGGCAGAACCGTAGAGAGGCTACAGGGAAGAAATTCTCTCCAGTCTTATCTGGGGGGACTTGGAATAGAGTGAAGAACTCCTTGCCTAAACCTGTTGTCATTAACAACAGATCTTGTGTATGTGTACCACAGCTTTCTTATCCATTCGTCAGTTGATGGGCATCTAGGTTGCTTCCATGTCCTGGCTATTGTAAACAATGCAGTGATGAACATTGGGGTACACGTGGCTCTTTCAATTCTGGTTTCCTTGGTGTATATGCCCAGCAGTGGGATTGCTGGGTCATATGGCAGGACTATTTGCAGCTTTTTAAGGAACCTCCACACTGTTTTCCATAGTGGCTGTACTAGTTTGCATTCCCACCAACAGTGTAAGAGGGTTCCAGCATTAAAAAAAAATTCATTTGAAGCAATTCTACTCAGATGGACGAAACTGGAGCCCATTATCCAGAGTGAAGTAAGCCAGAAGCAAAAACAACAATACAGTATATTAACACATATATATGGAATTTAGAAAGACGGTATCGAGAACCCAACATGCGAGACAGCAAAAGGAACGCAGATGGTATAGAATAGACTCGTGGACTTTGTGGATGAGGGTAAGGGTGGGATGATATGGGAGAAGGGCATTGAAACAAGTTAATTATCATACGTCTAATCAATCGCCAGCCCAGGATTGATGCTCGCGGCTGGTGCAGCGAGATTTCCCGGGGGGCGGGGAGGGAGGAGGGAGGGGGGTTCTGGAGGGGAAGCATATGTAAACCCATGGTGATATCATGACAATGTATGGCAAAAACAATAAAAAAAAAAAAAAAAAAACAGATCTTGGTGGAAAGCAACAAAGAGGAAGCTGGTAGCTTTGCTGTGGCCATTTAGTCACTAGGTGGTGTCCGACTCTTTCAATCCCAAGAACTGTAGTCCACCAGGCTCCTCTGTCCATGGGATTTCCCAGGCAAGAATATTGGAGTGGGTTGCCATTTCCTTCTCCAAAGATCTTCCTGTCCCAGAAATTGAACCTGCATCTCCGGAACTGCAGGCAGATTCTCGGCTGATGAGCCACTAGGAAAACCCAAGCAAAATTGCAGAATATTCAGAAGCTTAATAGAACCTGGGAAAGAGACAACCAAGAAAAGCCCTCCTAGGATTAGAAATAACTCTGGGAGTCAGAAAAGTTGTGCACATCGTTGAGGCTGCACATACTCAGTAACAATTCATCTCAAATCTTTGGTACTGGTGCTTCCTTTCCTTTTTCAACTTTCTCCATGTGTGAATGGGAGTGTCAATAACTTGTCCTATATATGCTCCTCCAATTTACTTGAGGGCAAATAATTTGTTTTCTAGATTCGTTGGTATAGACATAGAAAGGAATTTTGTGGGATCATACCCAGTATCTTAATCCTACCTGATTTAAATGATATGGTTGATGAGATTTGGGACGTTTTGAGCTAGTAGATGGTATTTTGGACTCTGAGTTGATGCTATAATAAGTTGAGGCTTTTGTAGATTTGGGAATGGGAGGAATGCATTTTGTATATGGGAAAATATATATATGAATCTTTACGGGCCAATGGCGATTGCAGTAGGCTGAATAATGGCCACCACAATATGTCCACATCTTAATCTCTAGAACTGGTTAATGTTACCTTACCTTTCAAAAAGGACTTGGCAGGTGTGATTAGATTAAAGCTCATGATGGGGAGAGGCTCCTGGATTATCCAGGTGAACCTAATGTAATCTTAAGGGTCCTTAATAAATAAGATGCAGGAAGTCAGACAGGCAGGTTGACAATGTGTGATCAAAGCAGAGACTGGGGTGATGGAACCACACAACTCAAGGAATCCCAGAAGCCTCTAGAAGCTGGAAGAAATAAGGAACTGATTCTCCCCTGGAACATCCAGAAAGAAACAGTCCTGTTGGCATCTTGACTTTAGCCCAGTGAAACTGATTTTGGACATCTAGTCTCCAAAAGTGTAAGAGAGTAAATCTGCAATATTTTTAACCATCATGTTTGTGGTATTTGTTATGGCATTCATAGGACTCTATTACAGTAAATATGCAAGTAATTATATAAAAAGAATAATATTTCATATTTCTTCCTTCTTTTCTTAACTAATTTAAAAAACAATTCTCTTACTACAATATAAATTTGATTGTATTATTAAACCTATAACATAGAGAACTACAATATTTTTGACAATAACAGCATAAAGGAGGAGGTTGTGAACCGAGCTCTATTAGAATTAGAAAATGACACCAGATAATAACGGACCTCTGCCAGAAAAAATATAAAGAATGCAAAAGATACATAAGAAGGTTAAACTAACAAACTCTATAACTGCAATATAGGCTAGGTTTTCTTTCTTCTCTCAGTTGCTTTAAACAATATTAGATTATATAAACTAATGATTATAGCAATGTATTGTTAGATTTGAAAAATGTATAACCCACTATGTACAACTGTAATAGCACCAAAAATGTGGAGAGAGAATTAAGACATCTAAGAACAAAGTTTCTACATTTTATTGACACTAAGACAGTATAAAGCTGATATAGATTCTGATAAGTTAAAATGTAGTTTGTAATTTCTAGAACAGCAACTAAGAAAATAGGACAAAAGTATAATTCAGTTCAGTTCAGTTGCTCAGTCGTGTCTGATTCTTTGTGACTGTATGAACTGCAACACGCCAAGCCTCCCTGTCCACCACCAACTCCTGGAGTTCACTCAGACTCATGTCCACTGAGTTTGTGATACCATCTCAATCTCTGTCATACCCCTCTCCTCCTGTCCTCAATCTTTCCCAGCATCAGGGTCTTTTCAAATAAGTCAGCTCTTTGCATGAGGTGACCAAAGTCTTGGAGTTTCAGCTTCAACATCAGTCCTCCCAATGAACACCCAGAACTGATCTCCTTTAGGATGGATTTGTTGGATCTCCTTGCAGTCCAAGGGACTCTCAAGAGTCTTCTCCAACATCACAGTTCAAAAGCATCAATTCTTCGGCGCTCAGCTTTCTTTATAGTCCAACTCTCACATCCATACATGACCACTGGAAAAACCATAGCCTTGACTAGACGGACCTCTGTTGACAATGTCTCTGTTTTTTAATATGCTGTCTAGGTGGGTCATAACTTTCCTTCTAAAGAGTAAGTGTCATTTAATTTCATTGCTGCAGTCACCATCTGCAGTGATTTTGGAGCCCCCCAAAACAAAGTCAGCCACTGTTTCCACTGTTTCCCCATCTATCTGCCATGAAGTGATGGGACTGGATGCCATGATCTTACGTTTCTGAATGTTGAGTTTTAAGCCAACTTTTTCAGTCTCCTCTTTCACTTTCATCAAGAGGCTCTTTAGTTCTTCTTTACTTTCTGCCATAAGGGTGGTTTCATCTGCATATCTGAGGTTATTTATATTTCTCCCAGTAATCTTGATTCCAGCTTGTGCTTCATCCAGCCCAACATTTCTCATGATATATTCTGCATATAAGTTAAATGAGCAGGGTGACAATATACAGCCTTGACGTACTCCTTTTCCTATTTGGAACCAGTGTGTTGTTCCATGTCAATTTCTAACTGTTGCTTCCTCACCTGCCTCTTGAGAGGTTTTCAGTTTATTGTGAACTGAATTTCAGATCACAGTTTATTGTGATCCACACAGTCAAAGGCTTTCACATAGTCAATAAAGCAGAAATAGATGTTTCTCTGGAACTCTCATGCTTTTTTGATGATCTAGCAGATGTTCACAGTTTGATCTCTTGTTCCTCTGACTTTTCTAAAACCAGCTTGAACATCTGGAAGTTCACAGTTCCTGTACTGCTGAAGCCTGGCTTGGAGAATTTTGAGCATTACTTTACTAGCGTGTGAGATGAGTGCAATTGTGCAGTAGTTTGAGCATTCTTTGGCATTTCCTTTCTTTGGGATTGGAATGAAAACTGACCTTTTCCAGTCCTGTGGCCACTGCTGAGTTTTCCAAATTTGCTGGCATATTGAGTGCAGCACTTTCACAGCATCATCTTTCAGGATTTGAAATAGCTCAACTGGAATTCCATCACCTCCACTAGCTTTGTTCGTAGAGATGCTTCCTAAGGCCTGCTTGACTTCGTATTCCAGGATGTCTGGCTCTATGTGAGTGATCACACTATTGTGACTATCTGGGTCATGAAGATCATTTTTGTACAGTTCTTCTGTGTATTCTTGCCAAATGTCATTAAAAGAATTAAAATGTTACACTAGGAAATATCTATACCTAATACATAAAAGGCAATAAAGGAGGAATATAGGCACAAGAAAGAATTGAGACCTATAGAAAATAAAAAGCAAAATGACAGATATAAATCCAACCATATAAATAATAACATTAAATGTGAATTTATTAAATAATCCAATAAAGAGAAATAGTAACATTGTATTACAAGAAACAAAACAAAGATCAAACTATATGTTGTCTAGGGATGTTCAGTTTAGATTAAACAATAAAAGTGTAAGTCAAAGGTAAAAGGATGGAAAAAGATATACCATGCCAACACTAATCACAAAGAAGCTAGAGTGGCTATATTAATATCAAACAAAATGTACCTTAAAACAAAATATATTACTAGATATAGAGGGTAATCTAACAATGATAAAAGGTTTGGTCCACCAGGAAGACATAGCAATTGTAGACATATTAGTTTCTAACAGCAGAATTCCAAAATATGTAGCAAAAACTGACAAAGTTTAAGACAAAAATAGAAAATCCAACAATATAATTTAAAAACTTAAATATTTCACTTCTGATAATTGATAGAAAAATTAGACAGTATATCAAAAAGTGAGAGTATTATTAAGCAATAGAAATGAAGTATTGAGCATGCTACTAATTGGATGAAATATGAAAATATTGTGTTAAGTGAAAAAAGCCTGGTAAAAAATCACATGTTATATGATTCCATGTATATAAAACATGAAGACTAGACAAATTTATAGAGATAGGAAGTAGATTAATGGTTGCTTGAGTCAGTGAGGTTTGTGAAAGTTCAGACGAAAAATGGAAATTGATAATGGATTTCTTTTGGCAATGAAGAAAATGTTCTAAAATTAGATAATGAGGCATGCATAACTATGAATTAAAAAAAGTATTGAATTGTACACTTTAAGTGGATGCATTGTAAGGTTAGTGATTTATATACCAACAATGTTCTTGAAAAAAGATACAATCTGAGCTAGGGCTGGCAGACTTCGGCCCATAGGCCAGTTGTGATCCCTTGCCTGTTTTTGTATAGATTGTGAGTTAAGAATGTTTTCACATTTTTTAATGGTTAAAAAATTAAGAAAAGAGTATTTCATGATGTGCAGATTATATGAAATTCAAATTTCCATGTCCATTAAAAATTTATTGAAATATACATATACACATGATAAAGTAAGATTTCTAAGGTTATTTAAATAGTAAGTTGCAGATTTGCATTCAAACTCGTCTAGACTGAATGTAGATCCCTCTAGTGCAATCATAGCAAAAGTCCTAAGCCAAACTGGAGCCTATTATACAGAGTGAAGTAAGCCAGAAGGAAAAACAACAATACAGTATACTAACACATATATATGGAATTTAGAAAGATGGTAACGATAATCCTGTATGTGAGACAGCAAAAGAGACGCAGATGTATAGAACAGTCTTTTGGACTCTATGGGAGAGGGCAAGGGTGGGATGATATGGGAGAATGGCATTGAAACATGTAAATTATCATATGTGAAATCAATCACCAGCCCAGGTTTGATGCTTGATACAGGGTGCTCAGGACTGGTGTACTGGGATGACCCAGAGAGAAGGAATCGGGAGGGAGGTGGGAGGGGGGTTCTGGAAGGGGAACACATGTATACCCATGGCGGATTCATGTCAATGTATGGCAAAACCAACACGATAGTGTAAAGAAAATAAATTTAAAAATTTTAAAAAAAGGTCCTAAGCCATAATCATAGAAATGAGACTCAATTCAGATAGATTCTGAGATGCAGAAACATCAGCAATAGCCATCACTGGGTTATGTGTTAGGAAAGGGGTCATAAGTGTTGACTAGTAGAAATTTCATGGGGAGGCAAAGGCAGGAGAGTTATAATGGGCTTACTTTCTACTAGGAAATTCTTGAACTAAAGAGTGAGCTGGGAGATGCTCTTTACATTAGCATACGCTGACCCCATGAATACATAAGACATGAATACTCTTTCCTATGGAAGGTTGCTATGCAGCTCTGTTTAGTATTTCTTTTGATTTCCCTTCATGCAAGGGATACTTGCATATATGTGAACAATTTTAAACCAAACATCATCTATTTTTTTTTTTTTTTAGTGAATGAGTTCTTTACTTACCCATGATTCAGTTTTCAAGAATATGAACAAACTTACAAAGTCTAAGTGGAAGATTGTAGTTTGAAGCCAGGTCTGTTGTATCAAAAGAGCCTATGCTTCCTTAGTGCACCATGGACTTCTCACAGCATCACAAAAGAGGACAATTAATATTCTAATTTTTTTCTTACTGCAAGGAAGAATATGACATTTTGGTTACTGAATGAGCTTTATCTACCTTATATGTGCTTCTCTTCATGTATAATCATATGCAATATATTCTGAGCTGTTTTGGTACCTATAATAATTCTCTAGTCTTTTCTTATGAGCATCTATGTGTATTTCAAAGACATCTGTTCAAGAACCATCTGAGGCAGAGACTTATTTCCACAGGATCCAAGCAGGTAGCATAAATGTGTGCTGTAGGTCAGGTGTGGGACAAAAAGAAGCGATGTTGTGGGAGAGAGAGGGCAGTGTCTGCACAATATCCATGCTTCTTTTTGTCCTAAGCAATAGAGCCTAAAATTTTAATCTGAGTGCATGATTCCTTGGAATAAGGCCTTCATTTCAAAGTCCTCCTTGTAGCTACAGATTGCTCTCTGTTAGAGTTCTGGACAGTGGTATGCTGGACCTGGCTGTGCTTGGTAGAGCCAATGGTGCACATTGCTCCTAATTTTTGATGTCAAGTTAGAGGCTTGAAATCAACATGGCAGGGAGAATTTATACAATGAAAATTACAGGGCTATTTATCAAACATTTACTAATACACTACTGGTTTGAAAAAATGAGCTGTGAACTGCATTATTCTCCTTTTAAAATATCTTGCATAAGCCTCTCACCTCTTCTTTCTTGCTTCTTCTTTCATCTTGCTGCTTGGCATGAGGAGGTGATAGGTGGTGCTAAAGTGGCCTTCTTATACCATAGAGGTAGGTCCTTGATGACTTCACAGAGAAATAATATTACACATTTGTTGGCTTTCAGAGGATGCTGATGCAGGTGGTCTAGGGATCACACTTTGAGAACCCCTATTACTTTGGACTTTTTTCTTTCAGGCAGTTGAATAAAATCATAACTGATACTGTTAAGAGATTCTGGTGAAACAGAAAACATGCCTCATCTGAATGCATTCATATTCAAAATTTTAAAATATAGAGCTTATCAGTAATACACATCAGTTGGCCTAATTAAGCTGTGGAACAGAGTGAAAAGAGCTAAAATCTTGACTTACGTGAAGAACTCTACTGTCAGCAATTGATGCCTCCTACCCAGGAGAAGGAAAAGGCAATGTTTGTGTTATTTTTGTTAGTTGCTAAATCATGTCTGACTCTTTGCAACTCCATGGACTATAGCCCATCTGGCTCCTCTGTCCATTGAATTTCCAGGCAAGAGTACTGGAATGGATTGCCAATTCTTTAGGGGATCTTACCGACCCAGGGATTGAACCCACATCTTCTGCATTGGCAGGCCAATCCTTTACCACTGAGCCACCAGGGAAACCCAGAGTATGTGTAAATAATGAAAGTTATCAGTAAAATAAGTTTAAACAGTGAACAGCGTGGAGAGTGGAGTAGACTCACCCACTGCACACCCAGAACTTGCTTAGATCGCTTTACATACTCATGCACACTGGCTCCAGGTGCATCTTTCTTTTCTAAAAATGTTTATTTATTTATTTATTTATTTGGGGGTTGTAATGGGTTTGCTGGGCTGGAGATCTATCTAGTTGTAGGGAGAGGGGCCTACTCTCCAATTGCAGTGCACAGGCTTCTCATGGTGGTGGCATCTCTTGTCGCATAACATGGGCTCTGGGGAAATGGGCTCAGCAGTTGCAGCACGTGGGCTCAGTAGTTGTGGTTCACACGCTTAGTTGCTCCGTGGCACATGGGACCTTCCTGGACCAGGGAATCGAACACATGTTTCCTGCATTGGCAGGCAGATTCTTTACCCCTAAGCTACCAGGGAAACCCCACTCCAGGTGTGTTTTCATTCTTTTTTTTTTTTTTTATTGTTTTTGCCATACATTGTCATGATATCACCATGGGTTTACATATGCTTCCCCTCCGGAACCCCCCTCCCTCCTCCCTCCCCCCCGGGAAATCTCGCTGCACCAGCCCCGAGCATCAATCCTGGGCTGGCGATTGATTAGACACATGACAATTAACATGCTTCAATGCCCTTCTCCCATATCATCCCACCCTTACCCTCATCCACAAAGTCCACGAGTCTATTCTATACATCTGCGTTCCTTTTGTTGTCTCCCATGTTGGGTTCTCGTTACTGTCTTTCTAAATTCCATATATATGCGTTAATATACTGTATTGTTGTTTTTGCTTCTGGCTTACTTCACTCTGGATAATGGGCTCCAGTGTGGAGGTTCCTTAAAAAACTTAAAATAGACCTGCCATATGATTCAGCAATCCCACTGCTGGGCATATACACCGAGGAAACCAGAATTGAAAGAGCCACGTGTACCCCAATGTTCATCGCTGCATTGTTTACAATAGCCAAGACATGGAAACAACCTAGATGCCCATCAACTGATGAATGGATAAGAAAGCTGTGGTACATATACACAATGGAATATTACTCAGCATTAAAAAAAAATTCATTTGAAGCAATTCTACTCAGACGTTTTCATTCTTTAATGGCCAGCATTGTGTCTCTGTTGGAGGGTTGGCCTCAGGCTGCTAGAAATGGCTTTGCTCCACTTTGTTGGAAGTACTCCGGAGTTTATGTTTCCCCAGGGGTAGATATTAACCAATGATTGACAGTTGCAGGGATATAAATATTCTAGATGTGTTGACTTGGTCAGGATGAATCTGAGGTGTGACCAACACTGTCTTCAGACATCTTTTGTGGGACAGAGCCAGAGTTACTCTCCATAAGACTTTGCTTAATTATGCACATTTGCTTCTTCTCCTTACAAGTCCTACCAGTTTTTCCTGGGAAAACTTCCTTTTAATCATATTAACATGAATGCTCATTTCAGAGTCTGTTCCAGGGGACTCAACTTAAGACAGAGATAATAAGAATTTTAATCTTCTTCCCAGAAAGCAGTGGAAGAATAAAGATCAATCATCTTATCCTATCTTCCTTGAGCTTCTCAACTGAGATGTCTCAGATATTTAGATGTGCTTGAAAGAAAATAAACTCATTTTGTAAATCCACATTCATTTAGGAAGGTGGATATATATTAGTTGACAGCTGGGCTGTCAACTAATAATGTATGAGTTAGGCTGATTTACTTTTCTATGAACTACTTGTCCATCTTCTCCTAATTTTAAAATTCAGTACAGCTGTGAGTTTCATTAAATGTTTATGATCCTATTATAGGATATATTTTTAGCTTTAATAAAAGGAAGTTGATAAAACTTCATTATCTGTCATTTCAGTGGAAGAGTAAAAAATCTAACATCTACCAAGTGAGTCTATAATATGTCATTGTAAATCTTCTATTTCCCAAGCCTTTGTCTCTCTCTGACATCAAAGATAAATGACTATTACTAGAATTAATATCTCTTAAATATATCATGATTCTTCAACATTATTAGCCAAAAGGCTGTTATGAAAACTCCACTAAAATAGAATTTGATTTTCTTTCTATGAACTGAAAGGGTGACTCTGATTTTTTAGTACATGTAGTGGAAATGTCTTTCTTCCATATTAACTCAGTGGATTTTCTGGAGAGGAATAAAATGATTTTATATGTGAGAAAGGAAATTACAAAATATAGTGGCAAAACTACTTTTTTTTTCTTTAGAAAACCATGATCATTTAAATCACTTAGCTAGAAGAGGTTAGTATCACGTCCAGGCTCTGAATCTTGCTTTAAAGTGGTTTGAACTTGGTAGCAAAATTATACAGTTTAATTGACCTAGGGAGAGCTGTTAAGAAACATCCTTGGGATATTTGAAGTGCTCCTATTTCTCCTACCATACACAAAAGATAATTCTGTGTAAGTTTATTTATAGCATTGTGAATTATACACATAATTTCTCTAGAAATATATGTCCATGTAAAAGCTCCTGTAACACTTGCTATGTAACTAGTTTCTGATACTAACATTATTAAGGTTCATTTTGGATTAGAAAGAAATGCATTTGTAAGATATTTCAAACTGCTTCTATACTTGGCAGCTAAGGAAGGAAAAAAACTAGAGAGTGGCAAAAAACGAAGGAAAGTATTTGAAATTCAGTTACACATGAAGACTCTGTGAAGCAAGTATTTTATATGATTACTTACTGCATCAGCGTCAGTGATAAGGTATTTAACTTCTGGAATTGTGACATTTTATTTTAAAAATTGTATGATGAACACTAGTGGCTCACATTAACTTTTAGAAACTTCTTTGTTTTCAGATATATTCCAATGGAAGCAAAATTGGAAGATAATTAAAGAATATTTACCTCTCTTATGTCACTTAGGAATTTAGAAATTTTTATGCTTTCTCTACTCCTTTCCACTTTGAAAACTTTGTGTTTGGCAGCAAAGATGAATAGATCAGTTCATAGTAAGATGAAAGTCATTAGCTGTGGAAAAGATGACATAAAAATATAATGCCCTGCAAACTGTCTACCAACCTGTTCACTGAATTGCTTTAGTTTTTACTCTCCATACTTCCCTCTCGTTATAATTTTCCTACTTAAGTTTTTCCATTTATTATGGAAGCTGTCTTGGACTGATTTTTGACATAAAATTGAGGTATGAATACAGAAATAAAACTAAAATGAGTGATAAGTGAAGATTTTTACATGATTAGCATCATCTCAGTTTAAGACATGAGAAAGTTAATAAAACATAGAGGTAAATAACTTGCCTCAATTTATTGGAAGCAATTTTAGCTGTAAATTAAGACCTAGAACTTAGCACTTCTGATTCTGGACCTAGTAATTCTTTCAATGGAAACTCCAGTTTTTCTGAGGATGTCTTTGAAGCCAAATTGGTTGTTAATGATCAATCTCTTTTTTTTTAATTTTAGAAGGCAAACAGTTACCTTTCTGAAACATATCCCATTCCAAGTTTGAAATCATAGGTCTTAAAGATAGGTGGTGTACTTTTATTCTGCTATTAATCTCTTTCTTACGGAGGATAAGCCCATTGTGGGACAGAATGCAGGCTTGCAAGAAAGAAACATGTCTTAGTGTGGTTGATTTAAAAAAATTAAAAAAAAAAAAAACAGGGTAAAATGTTGAAAATAATCAGGCTTCATTACGCCAAAATCGTTATTTATCCATCATGTCATTTTCAAACCATCCCACAAGTCCCTGTTTGCAAATTTTTATTCTCATAAATGAAGTATATAATAGGCCATAAAATTAGGTTTCCACATCATCTTTGAATTTGTTTTAATATGAAGGTCAGATGTATGAAAGGATATGAGTTTGTATTTAAAACTATATCCTATTTGAAACTTGAGAGCTTTTCCTCAATTTTTTATTTTCTCAGACATCCTAGATACCTAGGTTGACTTTCTCATGCAGACTTTTAACATCAGATTGTAGATTTTGATAACATTTTCTTCATAATGCTCTGTTTTTTTTAAAGCTAATGCTTACATTTAAAACTAGAATATTTTTTGTAAGTGTGCCAATAAATTACACTTATGGCAAAATAATGAAATGAACAACCATAGGTAACTGGTTTATAATCTTATCAAATATGGTGTTATTAGAATTAGAGAATAAAATTGTTGTATTTCCAAGGCAGGGAAAGAAAAACTAATACAGAAAAAGCTGTTTATAGGTTTTTCTACTGAATAGTTATTTTCCTGTTGGTGAGATTGCTTGTAGAACTAGTGTTCTATTTTTATTATTCTCTTTTTGCCTATATCTGACATTTTTAGAAAGCTTTTTTTTAATCAGAAACTATAGAATTTGTGTACTTACACTACTTTCACATGTATTTTCTAGAATATTCATTGCCTAAAGTAGAAATTTTTATGTCACAATATCTAGTCTTTTATTCATTCTGAATCTATCACTATTACTATAACTAAAGCGATACCTGTAGAAACTCAAAATACAAAATGATAAAAGGGTATATTTTAAATTTACTACCTATTAAATCGAAGGAAATGATTAACTAAAACATGTTATTAATATAACTTAAGGCTAAGTATCATTTTAACTATTGATCACATGCTGAAAGCATTGCTTTGGAAAAATCAATTTAAGGAACTAACTGTTTAACTATAATCAGATCATTTAACGCTTTCAAGCATCGTTTTTTCAAAGATATTATGAGGTATTGAATTAGATGAATTTCAGTCTCTTCTTACTTTCACTTTACAAAGGACTCTTCTTTCAATATTCTCACTTAAAAATTATTTAGAATAAATAATGGGTAGAGAGGGTATTCTGTTCCCTGTATTTATCAAAACCTAATATATTTCTGAGGGAATTTCATTAGATTAATCTGGTCAGACCACCTATGTTTGTTTGTTTTTTTCCTGTGCAGTATCTAGGGGCCAGAGTCATTGAAAAACATAAGTAAACAAAATGAAACTGAAGTTGCGACATAAGGAAGTAAATAACCTCTTTTCTCAACCTGAGAGGTTAAGAAGGAGAGATTGTATTATAGAAATATACCACGAAAGGATAGGAATACCGTTGACTCAAAAGAAATATTGACCTCAATAAAACCCAAAGAGCCAGTTATTTTACTAGCAAAATGAGTTTACATAGGAAAAGCAGAGACTTGCAATCTAGGACAAGCAAACTGTAGTGAGTCATAGAGGAGTCTGCAGAACAGAGATGAGGGGCTTGCTTTTAAAAAGGAAAGAAGAAGCCCCCCCCCCAACCCCCCGCCCGGGAAGACCGCGTTGGTAATTCAGTGGCTACAGGCGGTGTGGGTGGTGTGCAGCTTGTCAGAAGGAAATGTTCTTCGTTCTGGGGTCTGAAATCTGCGCTGGGAGAGCCAGGCATGAGAGCGCCCTCTTCAGGGCTTCCCCACTCCATTTTATTTTATTTCTTTCTTTCTTTTCTTTTCTTTATTGTGTTGGTTTTGCCATACATTGACATGAAACCGCCATGGGTTTACATATGCTCCCCCTGCAGAACCCCCCACCCTCCTCCCTCCCGATTCAAATCAGGCTTCCTTCCTGGATTTTCACAGAAACAGTACTTTTATTATGAAAGGTGGAGAAGAGCTGAGTGGTCAAAAGATATATTCCTCATGAAAATCTATAGAATGGTGGAGAGAATTAGTATGACGCTAAAAGGAGATTAGAAACAAACTTAGACTGTATATCATTAGTGGTTACCAGGATTGCTTGGGCTCCGATCCTGACTATGTCACTCCCAGTTTGGGGACTCTGGACAATTCATTTTAAATTCTCTTTAAGTGCTTCAAATTCCTCACCTACGGAATATGGATGATGATGATGCCTTCTTCACAGGGTTGCTATGAGGATTACATGAGGTTAACATGAAATTCTTGGCATAACCGAAGTACTCAATAAATATTTACTATTTTTATCACTGTTGGACGTGAATTTGAGCAAACTCCAGGAGACAGTGGTAGACAGAGGAGCTGAAGTGTGCTGCATAGGTTGCAAAGAGTTGGACACGACTTACTGACTAAACAACAACAGCAACAACAACAACATTATTATCACTGTAGGAATGTTCTAGAGAAGATTTGACCACAGAAATTTAATAGATTAAATTCACCTAGTGACAAAGCTAGACTTCAAGTACAGATTCAATTGAAACATCTCATTTCTTGAGACCAGAGCAGGTGATAAATTCTTGTCTTATCTCACTGATAGTTTCACCCAGTAAAAGATAAAGAAAGTTATTAGGAAAATTGGTACAAGTGACCCATGCACTTGCATATTGACTGCTTAAAAAATCAGAACAAAGTATTGAAAAGAATCAGTGTAAGTTCCTGGGAAATTACTGACAGGAACAGGTTTTAAATTGGCAAAACATGAGAAGAAAGGCCACATACTTACACATTACAATGATACTGACTGTCAGGATAATGTCAGAGGTGCTAAAGTCTAAAATGAACTGTGATGTATGAAAAATGTTAAGGTTAACAAAAAGTTTTAAATATGTAAGGGAATTTCCAGGAAAGCAGAGTTGATATATGTGATGTACATTCTTCGGCAAAAAGCTATTAACGAGACAAGCTTGACTTCTGCTGGTGAAGGAGGTGCTCAAGCCTAATTGCTATTTGATAGAAAAGGGATCAAGACCTGGAAGCCCTTCCATCTGAGATTCAAAATTGTTGATATTCGTTGGGATAAGCTGAAGTAGTCTTAACCCTGGGCTTGTGTCATTTAAGGGCAATTGCTCCCTAAGATAAAGTTAGCATCAAAATAGGAAGAAATGGTGCTAATGGGCTGATCCCTATGCCAGGTCAGGTGGGTGAGTTAGAATGATGATTCTGAATCCATGAGGGAATAGAATCCATGAGGAACATTGAACAGATACTGTCCCTATTAACCAATGGGCAGGCTATGTAAGGCTACCCAACAAGTCTGAACACTGGCAACAGAGGCTCATGGTAACAATGAGAAGAGTGTTTTGACAGTCAAGGCTTCACAAAACCATAATGGGCAGAAATGGCATTTATCATTGGCAGCCCTTTAAAGTTTTAGCAGGCAAGGAGAAGATGCCCTAGCACTAGCCACATGGAAGCAAATTGAAGCATCACTTTTATGAGCCAGATTTCACACAAAACACTTTTGGGAGTGGTGACCCTGCCAGTATCATGCTACATGCAACCAAGAAGTGACCATAAATCCTCCAGCTTAATCAAGCCTAACTCTTGAATATAAATAAGCATGGGGAGATTCCATCAGGGAAGAGGAACAGACGCTCAACTTCCTATTAAACTAGGTAGATATAGCCTGGAGTAGTCCTTCTCAAACTGTGATGAAGGACCATTTCCTACTTCCCTCCTCTTCATGGACAAATACCTTTGTAAAATAATGAAAGTGAAAGTTTAATCACTCAGTCGTATCCAACTCTGTGACACCATGGACTGGAGCCCACCAGGCTTCTCTGTCTGTGAAATTCTTCAGGCAGGAATATTGGAGTGGATAGCCATTCTCTTCTCCAGGGGATCTTCCCACCCAGGGATCAAACCCAAGGATCAAACCCAGGTCTCCTGCATTGCAGGCAGACTCTTTACCATCTGAGTCACCAGGGAAGCCCTTGTAATAACAACGAATTACTTGAAAAAATAAAAAATAAAGCCTTATTTTTAAATTATTAGATTCAACAAACATAAATTAAGAATTCAGTAAATATAATAATGAGATCTTCCTTGTAGTTCAGATGGCAAAAAATCTGCCTGCAATGCAGAAGACCTGGGTTCTATCCTTGGGTCAGGAAGATCCTCTGGAGCAGGGAATGGCATAATACTTCAGTATTCTTGCCTGGAGAATCCCATGGATAGAGGAGCCTGAAGGGCTACAGTTTGTTGGTCGCAGTCAGACACGACTGAGCGACTAAACTAAATATGATCGTAACAGACATGACCTAGGGAAATAATAATTACAACTTATACATACTGTTCATTAAAAGTGTAAGTGTGTATACAGATGGTTAATATACTTGAAAACTGAACTAGAACCCTGAACAATATCTCAGTATATTATGGCAATGCATAAATAGCATTGTGAGTAAATGAATGAGACTATTTAGGTCAATTGGGCTTCTCCAGTTTCTCCTGAAACATACCGTAAAGCCTTGAAAAAATGCGGCTGAACTCATGTGGTCACATCAAGCATGTAGGGAAAGGAAGCTTCTCTTGCTTTCATTCTGTTTGTGTGCATGAGTGTGTGTGTGTGCGTGCATACTATCAGAAAGAGAACCTAATTGCAACCCACATTTACTAATATTCTCATTCTCTAATTTCAACTAATTGAAGATGGCATTGGAAGCCTGGAAACATCTTGTTTTACATAATATAAGTGACTAGAAACTTGGGTAAATTTGCAGGTATGTCAGACTCTTTCATGAAGAACCTGTACCTGTAATAACACTGGCATGCCCACATACAGCCCAACTGGGAGCCTGCTTTTTAATGGCAAAATCCTCTCACTGTATTAAAATGCACTATTCTTAATATATTACCCTTCATGATAAAAAGAGTTAACACTAAATTTTATTTATGCAAGATTTTCATTTTACATTTAATTTAATGAGCAGTATCAAATTTTATGGTTACTGTTTTTCAATTTTTTAAGACTCACAGGACATTGGGAATATGCTGACTTGACATAAGGAGCACGCAGCAGCGAATAGTGAGATCAGGTGTGGAACTCTGGCTCACCAGCGTACCAAAGCAAAGGTCTTGTCAGGCAATAAGAAATCAAGATCTTCCTTTATCCCTTTCCTTGACACCATCTAGACAGTTTGCCTATCCATATGACAAAAGACATCACAACTTTAAAATGCTGGGAATGGGGAGAAATAGAGCACATTTATAGATGCTGTCTACAAGCAGGCAGATGGGAAGACTAGAGTGAATGCACTCTATGACCAGAAGAACTGGCCTGTTGGAGTCCTGGCTCCAGAACTTGCTGTTGTTTTAGTCACTAAGTCATGTCTGACTCTTTTGTGACCTGATAGACTGTAACCCAACAGGGTCCCCATGTCTATGGAGTTTCCCAGGCAGGAATACTGGAGTGGGTTGCCATTTCCTTCTCCAAGGGACCTCCTTGAACCAAGGATTGAACTTGTTCCTCTTGTATTGGCAGGCAGGTTCTTTACCACTGAACCACCATGGAAGCCTGGTTCAAACCAATGTAGACTTAAATAAAATGTGCAGAAAATCGCTCTTCTATTACATTGAGCATTCGTATACTGTTGGAGGAAATGGGATCTGCTAGAGGTTGTTCAGTGATTGGCTACCTGTCATTATTAATGACAGGGGAGATAATCAGCCCCAGTGGTGTGGGATCTGCAGCAAGGGCTCAAACCACATTAGCCTTTCTGGAATAGCAGCAGCTGGTATTTATTGAGCACTGGTATGTGCTATGTGAAGAGCTAAACACTAACACAAATTATTGTCTCTCTTAATCCTCATAACAACTGTGTAAGATAGGAACAATCAATTTCTTTTTTAAAGAAGGGAAAATAATAATAGAGATTTAAGTCATTTGCCAAAGGCCAAAAAGTTATTATAGAGCAAGTATTTCAACCTGACTGTCTAAAACTGATGCTCCTACTTTTATACTAGTCTCTACCACCTCTTAATGACTTCTTTAACATTTTCCTAACTTGTACTAGGAGCAACACTGTAAGTCTCCAGTGGCTTCCATTGAGTTACCCTTCCCTTCTTTATCTGATCATTGACCTGAAAGAATTTGAAATAAACTCAAATTCAAAATTCCATGGACAGAGGAGCCTGACAGGCTATAGTCCATGGGGTCACAAAGAGTCGGACACTACTGAATGACTTTCACTTTACTTTTACAAATTCAAAGAGGAAAAAGTTGAAGGATCAAGTTTTCATTTTCCTGAGGAATGTGTCCAAAGAACTCAAGTTCTCTTTTGGTAAGTCATGGAACCTCCGTTTCCTTACCTATAAACTGGGAATAATACACATTTTGTGGGGTTATTGTGATCATTAAATAGAATTATCCATATTAAGTGCCTAAATCATGCCTAGAATATGAGTAGCTCTTGTTTTTGTGGTCCTTGAGAGTTAGGGTAGTGAAGGGAGGTGGAAACCAGAGCTTATTGAGGGAGAAAAAAAAAACCTGAAGAAATTCATGGGTGGTTTAAAGACACATATATGTATGCCTTGCAGATTTTTACTCAGTCCTAAGTTACATGAATTCTTTCTTTCCTGCTACTCTCCTTGTAGAAAGCTCTGTCCTTTTAAAGCATATGGGTAAGTATATTGTGTGTGAAAAGCAAAGAGCCACTAGTCTAAAAATATGTAACCTGGATTCTCTTCCTGGCCTAGCTACAGACTCCTGTTAACTTATTAATATGTGTATGTCTCAATTTCTTATACATATATATGTGTGTTTATAGAATTAACTCCTTCTCCCTCACTTACAGGAATTTTGAAGAGATGACTGAACATCCACAAAATCCGAAGTTCTCTTAATGGAACCAATATGCACACACAGAGCTTTGCTTTGTTGATGAAAAAAGAGTTCTAGTTATATGCTTATAAACAGAAAACTGTGTTCATTTCATTGGAAGGTTTTTTTGATGAATTTTTGAGTTTTTACATAAAAAGTTTCTGATATTTAACTTTTACAAAATTAAAAATATTTATGCACTGAAGAAAGAAATTTAACAAGTGTGCACTTTACCATAGCAACCTTATGCCAAGGCAGATATGATCTGAATGAACATTCTCTAAAAGCATGCTGTTGTTTAGCTGCGAAGTCTTTTGTGACCACATGGACTGTAGTCCATCAGGCTCCTCTGTCCATGGGATTTCTCAGGCAAGAATACTGGCATGCATTGCCATTTCCTTCTCCACTCTAATTGCATAATTTCAGCTGATTGTTGCATTCAATTTGTTACTTACAGGTGAACAATCTTCAATTGGAAACTTGGAGTATACGCTTTTAAAATTATTTATCCATTAGATACTTTGGCTTTGCCTTTACTATTCTAGATTTCTCTACAAACATCTTACAATCAGGGCATGGTAATAACCTTTGGAGATCAAAATATAAACATATGTTTAATATGCATTTCCATGCTAGGACTTCAACCACAGAAATTTTTGATTCAGTTTGGCCTACTCTGGGGTCTATAAAACCATTTACAAGTGATTCTAAAATGTGTCCTTCACTAAGCTCTAAGATGATTTTCACAGACCTTTGTAATCCTAGGAAAAAGTTAGCCTTGCTCTAGCATTGGCAGCTATATCTGTAGAGAGAGCATACTATTGGATTCCTAGAAATTTTGTTCTCCAATCTTCTGTGTGTTTGGCAGGAGCGACAAATAAGGATGTGTGAGAGAATGAATAGAACATATTGATTTATGACAGTCCAGCACCAAGTTTACCTGTCTGCCAACTAGAGATGCTTTGGGGTTCTCCTTTCTCACATTTATTTATTCCTCATGAGCTTTTTCAGAGAAGGCAATGGCAACCCACTCCAGTACTCCTGCCTGGAAAATCCCATGGACAGAGGAGCCTGGTAGGCTGCAGTCGATGGGGTCGCTAGGAGTCGGACACGACTAAACAACTTCACTTTCATTTTTCATTTTCATGCACTGGAGAAGGAAATGGCAACCCACTCCAGTACTCTCGCCTGGAGAATCCCAGGGATGGGGGAGCCTGGTGGGCTGCCGTCTATGAGGTCGCACAGAGTCGGACACAACTGAAGTGACTTAGCAGCAGCAGCAGCAGCATGAGCTTTTTCCTGAAGAAGTGAATCATCTATACTGCAGAAGCACCAGCATTTAGGAGTCTCTGGTAGAGTTTGACAGTATTCTGTGATAGCTCAGTGTAATGTAACAAAAGTATTTTCAGTTGTAGCTGATGTTTTCTTGGACCTTGACATATTCTATTTGCTTTGATTTTACCACTCCTTAAAATTATATGGGACTTACCTAGTGGCTCAGTAGTAAAGAATCCACCTGCCAATGTCGGGAATGCAGTTTCAAATCCTGGATTGGGAAGATCCCCTGGAGGAGGAATTGACAACCCACTCCAGTATTCCTGCTTGTAATATCCCATGGACAGAGAAGTCCAGTGGGCTACAGTCCATGGGGTTTAAAGAGTTGAACACAGTGACTAAACACTAAGAAAAAAACATAGACTAAAATTAGTACAATATCCACTCCAGAGGACAATTGTTGTATAAAATATGGTCACAAATGAGCAAAGCACTTTGTAATTTGACAAGTGATATATAAATGTCGACTCAAATTAAAAATACCTTTCTGAATTTAATGATCTATAAGAAATTGAAACTTGAAGGACATTTTATTTGTATGTGTATTTACTTAAAGGATATTTTATTATTTGTGTATGTATTTAGTGAAACCCCACCTTTGACACAATGTTAAGGTAGTTTTCTTAGAGAACAAATTTCGTCTTCATTAGAGGAAATTTTTCAAAATAATCATAAAAATAGTCTTGAAAAGTAATTACCAAAGTACTGTATGGTGATTTCAACAAATAACACCAATGCAGAAACTTAAAAAGTAAAAGAAATGGCTCCTACTCTACACTCTACCCCCACATTCCAGAGGCAATAACTATTAATCCTATTGGTGCGTACTATTCCAGGATTTTAGGTGAAATCTCTCCCTCTCTCCATCTCTGTCTCTCTCCTTCCCTGTTTCTCTCCTTTCCTCCCTCCTTCTCAGCAGTTTAGTTTTCATTTAACAAAAATGACCCCTTTTCAGATATCAAAAATGTTCTCAACAAATTTTTAAGGCACCTCTAAAGCTCAGGTAATGTGCTTGTGCTAATTTTGTGATTCTGAAAGTGTCAAGAATGAAAAGCTGTCCATACCCAATTTTTCTGTCAGGGAAACACACACCTGTTTTCATGTCTTTGCATCTCTGTGTCTCCCCAGGGGATAAAGCTTTTACTCAGGGGATTTCTGGTGGGGGGAAAAGGGTCGTCACCACAGTCTTACTCTAAGTGATTATTATCACACTGGTAAGTTTCCACTGTGGCTGCTGGGTGCAGGCTGTGAACACATTTGAAGTCAGCAGGGGACCGTTAGAAACCTCCCCTTTGCTGAGAGGAGCTGTAGAAACCTCTGCTTCACTGAAGCATACTTGCAACCTGCGGTCAGTCGCTTCTTTTTTCATGCAGGGCTGTTTTAAACTGTCTTCTATCCCACAGAGCAAAAACATACCCAACAAAAAAACAGTACAAACAATCCCCATGAGTGTTTTTGAATTTTCCTCTGCTAATCTCATTGTTAATGGTATGAGGTCTTGCCAGGAGTCATTTGTGGTTAAGGCTACAAAATAACATTAACAGTCACACAGTTAAAAACAATATCAAGCATCAAATCAAGGCTACTAGATGCAAACCTTAGACTAATTGCTTTTCTTACTTCTCTTATAGAAAAAGCATTTCGTCTTCCTTACAGGTCACTGATTGCTATATGAGGAGGCATATTTAGTAATCTGTAGAAGATATGGGATGTTATACTTAATAATGACATATTTGCATAAATTGCATACTTGAAAGTTTGCATATTAGATTATCAGTCAAAGAGTATCCTGTTTAAAATAAAATGATCTACAGTAGTTATTGGAAGATAATTCAGATCCATATTCCCTTATCTATGTTTGTCCTTCACTGGCAGTGAATTTACTGGGACTTAAACTTCTGCTTGGTCCAAATAGAAATGATGCTGTCCTTGGCTGAAAGCATTGATTTTTCCACCAAATAAAATTTAGGCAAAATTACCATTTATAGCAGGAATTTCAGGAGGAATTTAGCAGTCCTGTAAATGAAAAGCCTCCCACAACCATTAAGCCTAAGTCACCTAGGACTAATTGATCTATTAAAAAATACTTTGAAGTTTGTATTATATGCAAAACATGGTATTGGGAAGTCTGGGTAGTTACAGGTATCACTCTTTCTCTGAAAGAGTTCAAAAACAAATGGTGAAGACAAATTAAATCTATCACCAGATACCTGAAACAATGGCACAGCCTGGTGATAAGTTTTACCTAGCAGGCTATTGGTTTTAGTTGTTTATATATATTTCCCATTAATAAATCATAATATTATTGTAACTCATAAACCTTGAAACAACCATTGAGATGCAGGGGGTGCAATAATAGTAGCGATAATTTTACCACTTTCACTGGCTCAGTAGACACAAGAACTAAGAAATCATTAGTTTGAAAACAAAATTGTATAAAATCATATCTTTTTCCAAGTGTTGGTCATTGATACTAACATATGATTAAATTTATCTTTGGCATTTGTATTTAAAAGCACTGACTTCATCATTTGGAGGACTAAGGTTGATTATGGGTGTTCAGAATTTCATTATCACCTTCATGTGGTTTGCAATCAAGTATTTGTTCCTCTGAAACAGATACAATTATTTTTATCTCGTTGCTTTGCTTTAAGAATAACGAATGTGAGCTTATCTTTCCAAAGAGTTGTGAAAAGGGAGGACTTGATGAAAGAGTAGGAGACAATTCTGACAATCTTAGGAAGTGTCATGAATAATATAGTTCAGTTCAGTTCACTCGCTCAGTTGTGTCCGACTCTTTGCGACCCATGAACCGCAGCACGCCAGGCCTCTCTGTCCACCACCAACTCCCAGAGTTTACCCAAACCCATGTCCATTGAGTGGATGGATGATGCCATCCAACCATCTCATCCTGTCACCCACTTCTCCTCCTGCTCTCAATCTTTCCCAGCACCAGGGTCTTTTCAAATGAGTCAGGTCTTCACATGAGGTGGCCAAAGTATTAGAGTTTCAGCTTCCACATCAGTTCTTCCAATGAACACCCAGGGCTGATCTCCTTTAGGATGGACTTGTTGGATCTCCTTGCTGTCCAAGGGACTCTCAAGAGTCTTCTCCAACTCCACAGTTCAAAAGCATCAATTCTTCAGCACTCAGCTTTCTTTATAGTCCAACTCTCACATCCGTACATGACTACTGGAAAAACCATAGCCTTGACTATACTGAACTTTGTTGACAGTAATAATATAGTACTGAGGTTTTACTGGTGTGAGTTCCCACAAGTCTTGGGGGTTCTTGGAGTTAGCAAATAGTGACTGGGGAGAGACCAGGTCTCCATATGATTTGGTTGCTTCTCATCATTTTCCAACTTCTTTCATTCATACCCCACTTAGCAGAAACTCCTTCAAGAGATGTTCAGTTAGCTGATAGAGTGTCTTGATTTTCTGTGATGTTAAGAAATTACATTGTTTGTTGTGTCTCCCATGGATATTTCATTGGGAAACAGTTCACTGGAAACTGGGGGAGACAATCATGATTAACTATCAGAATGAACCCAAAGTCTCTTAGATTAAAAATATTTTTACACAAGTATTACATGTAAATTTTTTCTGCATATACTTTTAGAATATATGGTTTTTAAGCCAATAGATAATATATCTATATTTTTTACAATATTTTTAGTTGTTGTAAGATATTTCAATTTCCTATCATTTGGATTTTTCCCTACCTTAACAATATATTTTTTTCAATTTATGTATTTCTAATGTTGCCATTTGATCTAGAAATTACAACTAAGAAATTTTTAAAGTGTAATGACATTGCTTAATATTTGAATTCTATTCAATAAATATATGTCATTTTCAATATCACTATTTTGTCTGGTTATGTTTTTAGGGTATAAATATTTGCTTGTCCAATTAAGTAGAGGGTAGGATTTAGCTATTTTGTCTCATATCTGCAAGTTTTTACCTCTTTGCATTTATGGTTGAATCACTCTGACCTGTAGATTTCTGAAATCTGAGAATTTAAACTCATGTTTATGTTCAAGACCCACCAAAACGCAGATATTGCATGAACCCTTAACCATACAAAAGAATAAAGAAAATCCAGAAATGTTCATTAAATTCAATTTTTTTTTGCACAGCTAATTGCTAAAGTAATTATAAGTACTTAGAGGTTTTTTTGCTGGTTCAAGCTATTATGAATGTGGATGTATATTTCTGTTTTGAGTCACTTAAGTTTATAGTTTTCCACTTAATCTTTAAGATGAAAATAAGTACATTTAGCACACAATGAGTGATATGAGAAATAGTGCTTGATACAGCATTTTTGAGATACCCAGAGGAAAGGCTGTCTGTCCATGAAAGGTCCGAGTTTGATTTATTCTCAGTCTATTTAGTCCACCTCCCTCATGGCTCACTGAAACGCAAGAGAATAAATTTCCTGAAATGGTAACTTTGGTCTTCAAGAAATCGCTTTGTGTCAAATCATTCATTATTCTAAGACAACTTCTGGTCTTACTTAACTCTGCTCTTTCCAATGTCCTAGCAAATGACCTGAACTTCTTGATAGTTTACTAGGGGCAATTCTGAATAATCAACCACAAAATTCGGAGAAGGCAACAGCAACCCACTCCAGTACTCTTGCCTGGAAAACCCCATGGACAGAGGAGCCTGGTAGGCTGCAGTCCATGGGGTCGCAAAGAGTCGGAAATGACTGAAGCAACCTAGCAGCAGCAGCAGCAACCACAAAATTAGTAGAGTAAGTGGGTCTTTTTTTTTTTTTTTTTTTTCAAAGAAGCAGGTTACTTTTACAACCTATATTCTTACTGGAGGGAGGACTGTTAACTTGAATGAAAGGTAGTAAATATCATTTGGGTTTTTTTTGTGGTTCATCAGTTGGATTTCTTTTCACACATTTTCCACTTTTTTTCAGTAAAGAATTTAGAGAGGTCAGAGAGAATGATTTGGACGCATTTGGTAATAGATTTGAGGGTCTGGCTGCTCCTTTCAGATCTATGTCTATGTGCCTAAGTCTGAGAAATATATCAATAAATACATGCATGCTTTTTGTTTCTTTAATTAATTTTACTAGCGAAGAGACTTTTAAATGCACTGTGATTCCTTTCATATCTGAATAGTACACTCTCATACTTTCATATTTTATTTTTAATGGGGGGAAATAGTACCTCACTTAAACCTGGGATATGAGAGGCTCTGATACAATTAAAATGAGCCCAACATCTGTGGAGATATTTCTGTGCCTATTTGATGAAGAAGTAATCTAGTTTGATGGATGTCTTTATTTCTATCTTAATCACAGCATGCAAGATTAGCAATACATGTGTTTCACTTCAGTTAATTACTCCGAACACATGCACAAATACAGGGCTTTACTCAATTAATTACTTTGAATTTCTAAGATCATATGACAGACCACTGAAAGTATCTGTTAGAGATAAATCTAATGAAGGTTAGAGAAACTTTGCCTAAGAATCAGGTCTAGAATTTCTGCCATAATAGTGAAAAATCTGAAAATATAAACATGTAGAATATATAACAATAAATCAGATAACTGGATGACCTAATATCCTGTCTTTAGCTATAGTCATTACCTGAGGGTTCAAAAAATACTGAAAAATTATTAGATTAACTGTGCTGTGGTTATAGGAAAAAAAGAAAAGGCATATGTTCTTACTCATACATTGATCCATCATTTATGACCTTAAACATAAATATTACTAGTGACTCTTCTTCTGTGCTGGTTCTGAAAATGTTTACTGATTTAGGGCAAGATTATTTTCTCATTTTCATTGTATGTGCCATGTTCAAAACACATTCTGATTACTGGGTGAATAAACCATTCTTCTCTAAGTAGAAACTAAAAATAATCCTTTCACTGGCTCTAGGCTATGAAAAAACATCAAAATTCAGAAATAATAATAATGGAATGTGGACTATAAAGAAACAGGCTAAACAAGGAACAAGTGAAATGAAAAGCAGCTTGCATTTCAGACTCACTTATCAGAGATCAAGACTGGTAGCTGGTTAAGTACACTCTGGAGAGAAGTCAGCTCACTATGATGGAGGATGGAGTTTACAAGAAAGACACCTTGTGGAAGCATGACACCAAAAGTAATGTAATCAGGTGAAAACCAAAATTTATTAGAAAGAATAGCTGCTGGGGAAAGAAGAAAAGTGATGGAAAAAGCAGTAGAAATGTGTGTAAAATTAGACAAATCTGTTAAAAATTCCCCAAAGATGACAACTGAGAAAAAAATAATTTATGGCTGAATTTACATTGTTAATTCATGTAACAACGAAAGTTGTGTCCATAACCAGCTTGACACTTTTCCATGGCAGCATCGCAGATGTCTCCAAAAAGAAGGAAGGATGTAACTTTATTTTAAAGTTGATTCTTATTTTTAGGAGAAGAGAGAAATCTCATGAGCTGAGAGGAACCCATGAAGGGTGCTACAGAGACATTAGGGCAAAATTTCTCCTCTTTAAGCTCTGAGTATTTTCATGATAATTAAAGGTGCAATGTTGACTGTATAGACAGCACACCTCAGGAGAGCTTAATTTCTGCACTTTGATGAAGGATGGATTCTGATTCCATTTGTATCATGAGGCACGTTTATTTAGACAACAGAGTAATGGTCATAAGAATTTTAAGTTTGGAGAAACATCCTTAAGGAATTGCCTTTGTAGTTTTACTTTACTCCTTTGATAATGAGGCATTTAAAAACATCTAAAAAGAAAGCAAAGCAAAAGAAAACAATAGGGCAGAAGCACCATCAGCTTTCAAAAACTCATATTAAAAGAAACTCTATTGACAATAAACAGGGGAAATTCTGATTTGTTTTAGGGGTTAAGCTTACAATATAATATAAGTTCAAGAGCCCTTTCTGAAAAAACTGAATAGATGAAAAATGCTACATGGATTTCTGGTGTATTCTTGAGAAAGGATATTCTGGTTGAAAGAACAGTTGCTTTGTGACTTCTGTTAGAAAATCTAAATTCCAACATAGCTGTTAGATGGAACTCTACAGTCCAAACCTCCTCTTCTTGAAGATGGAATTTGGCTTTGAGAAAGTGACTTCATTACTCATCTGTTAGTTATTCTTTGAACAAAAGCAGTTCTGTTGCTCAACCTAGGATGTGAACAGATAAATGCTTAACACCCTTTGCTCTGAAGCTTGGGATGTTGCCAAAGCCATCTCACCAGTTCAAGAGTCTAAGTGCCACAATATTAAAGGGTCTGAATATCAGATTCATTCATATTCAATATCCATAAACTGCAAATTATACAAATAATTACTTCTTCTGAGATAACCTAATTTCAAACTTTTCTATGGTTACCCAACTGGAAAGTTGCATTTTTCAGAAACCAAGATGTTATATGACCTATTGATGCAAGTTCAATTAGACATAACTGACATAAAAGTGGTGATTGTCCCAGAATATTTTGGAATGAGACAAAATGCAATGGTTCATTTTTTTACCCCTGAATTAAAATGAACTATCTAATAATAATAAAAAAAGAGATTGTTTTTAGGGTACATTGGTTGATAGATGAAATAAACAGTTATAAATACAAAGTCATGAAGGTCCAAAAGCAAGATAGATTTCCCTTGCTGTGTATTTGAAACCAGAGATATATGTGAAGGCTTGTTTTTATATCGAAACAATGTTAGTGGCTTAAGACTTTGCTTTTGATTTCAAAATAAGTTTATATTTTAAAATAAAGTAAAAAAAGAAAAGAATGATCGTTTACTTGTGTTTTCAATTTTTATAAGACAATGTTAACACTTTTAAAAAATACCAAGCCTGAAAAATAAGTGACTCTTCAGAGCTAAAACCCTCTCTCTCCTTTGAGAGAGCATTGTTTAGTATGCCTGCCTTGCTTATTCTCTTTGGACATTTCGACTTTATTTTTTTATTTTTATTTATTTTTATTAGTTTTTCCATACAATGACATGATATCGCCATGGGTTTACATATGCTCCCCCTCCAGAACCCCCCTCCCTCCTCCCTCCTTCTTCCCTCCCCCCGGGAAATCTCGATGCACCAGCCCCGAGCATCAATCCTGGGCTGGCGATTGATTACACATATGATAATTAACATGTTTCAATGCCATTCTCCCATATCATCCCACCCTTGCCCTCATCCAGAGTCCACGAGTCTGTTCTACACATCTGCGTTCCTTTTGCTGTCTCGCATGCTGGGTTCTCGTTACGGTCTTTCTAAATTCCATATATATGCGTTAGTATACTGTATTGTTGTTTTCCCTTCTGGCTTACTTCACTCTGGATAATGGGCTCCAGTTCCGTCCACCTGAGTAGAACTGATTCAAATGAATTTTTTTTTAATGCTGAGTAATATTCCATTGTGTATATGTACCACAGCTTTCTTATGCATTCGTCAGTTGATGGGCATCTAGGTTGCTTCCATGTCCTGGCTATCGTAAACAAAGCAGCGATGAACATTGGGGTACATGTGGCTCTTTCAATTCTGGTTTCCTCGGTGTATATGCCCAGCAGTGGGATTGCTGAATCATATGGCAGGTCTATTTTAAGTTTTTTAAGGAACCTCCACACTGTTTTCCATAGTGGCTGTACTAGTTTGCAATCCCACTAACAGTGTAAGAGAGTTCCCTTTTCTCCACATCCTCTCCAGCATTTATTACTTGTAGATTTTTGGATTGCAGCCATTCTGACTGGTGTAAAGTGATATCTCATTGTGGTTTTGATTTGCATTTCTCTGATAATGAGTGATGTTGAGCATCTTTTCATGTGTTTGTTAGCCATTTTTATGTCTTCTTTGGAGAAATGTCTGTTAAGTTCTTTGGCCCACTTTTTAATTGGGTTGTTTATTTTTCTAGAATGGAGCAGCAGGAGTTGCTTGTATATTTTTGAGATTAATTGTTTGTCTGTTGCTTCATTGGCTATTATTTTCTCCCATTCTGAAGGCTGTCTTTTCACCTTGCTTATAGTTTCCTTTGTTGTGCAGAAGGTTTTGATTTTAATTAGGTCCCATTTGTTTATTCGTGCTTTTATTTCCGATATTCTGGGAGGTGGGTCATGGAGGATCCTGCTTTGGTTTATGTCAGAGAGTGTTTTGCCTATGTTATCCTCTAGGAGTTTTATAGTTTCCGGTCTTATGCTTAGATCTTTGATCCATTTTGAGTTTATCTTTGTGTATGGTGTTAGAAAGTGTTCTAGTTTTATTCTTTCACAAGTGGCTGTCCAGTTTTCCCAGCACCACTTGTTAGAGAGGTTGTCTTTTCTCCATTGTATATTCTTGCCTCCTTTGTCAAAGATAAGGTGTCCATAGATGCGTGGATTTATCTCTGGGCTTTCTATTTTGTTCCATTGATCTATATTTCTGTCTTTGTGCCAGTACCATACTGTCTTAATGACTGTGGATTTGTAGTATAGCCTAAAGTCAGGTAGGTTGATTCTTCCAGTTCCATTCTTCTTTCTCAAGACTGCTTTGGCTATACAAGGTTTTTTGTATTTCCATACAATTTGAGAAATTATTTGTTCTAATTCTTTGAAAAAGACCTCTGGTAGCTTGATAGGAATTGCATTGAATCTATAGATTGCTTTGGGTAGTATACTCATTTTCACTATATTGATTCTTCCAATCCACGAACACGGCACATTTCTCCATCTGTTTGTGTCCTCTTTGATTTCTTTCATCAGTGTTTTATAGTTTTCTATATACAAGTCTTTTGTTTCTTTAGGTAGAAATACTCCTAAGTATTTTATTCTTTTTGTTTCGATGGTGAATGGAATTGTTTCCTTAATTTCCCTTTCTGATTTCTCACTGTTAGTGTATAGGAATGCCAGGGATTTCTGTGTGTTGATTTTGTATCCTGAAACTTTGATTAGGAGTTCACTAATTAGCTCTAGTAATTTTCACTAGATTAGCTCTAGTAATTTTCTCGTAGAGTCTTTAGGGTTTTCAATATAGAGGATCATGTCATCTGCAAACAGAGAGAGTGTTACTTCTTCTTTTCCAATCTGGATTCCTTTGATTTCTTTATCTGCTCTGATTGCTGTGGCCAAGACTTCCAAAACTATGTTGAAAAGTAGTGGTGACAGTGGGCACCCTTGTCTTGTTCCTGATTTCAGGGGGAATGCTTCCAGTTTTCCACCATTGAGGATAATGTTTGCTGTGGGTTTGTCATATATAGCTTTTATTATGTTGAGGTATGTTCCTTCTATTCCTGCTTTTTGGAGGGTTTTTATCATAAATGGATGTTGAATTTTGTCAAAGGCTTTCTCTGCATCTATTGAGATAATCATGTGATTTTTATTTTTCAATTTGTTAATGTGGTGTGTTACATTGATTGATTTGCGAATATTGAAGAATCCTTGCATCCCTGGGATAAAGCCTACTTGATCATGATGTATGATTTTTTTAATGTGTTGTTGGATTCTATTTGCTAGAATTTTGTTAAGGATTTTTGCCTCTAAGTTTATCAGTGATATTGGCCTGTAGTTTTCTTTTTTTGTGGCATCTTTGTCGGGTTTTGGAATTAGGGTGATGG
>ML660197.1:29065217-29094191 GCA_007570785.1 Antilocapra americana | reverse complement strand
GGAGGTGGGTCATGGAGTATCCCGCTTTGGATTATAGCAGAGAGTGTTTTGCCTATGTTATCCTCTAGGAGTTTTATAGTTTCTGGTCTTATGCTTAGATCTTTGATCCATTTTGAGTTTATCTTTGTGTATGGTGTTAGAAAGTGATCTAGTTTCATTCTTTTACAAGTGGCTGTCCAGTTTTCCCAGCACCACTTGTTAAAGAGGTTGTCTTTTCTCCATTGTATATTCTTGCCTCCTTTGTCAAAGATAAGGTGTCCATAGATGCGTGGATTTATCTCTGGGCTTTCTATTCTGTTCCATTGATCTATGTTTCTGTCTTTGTGCCAGTACCATACTGTCTTAATGACTGTGGATTTGTAGTATAGCCTAAAGTCAGGTAGGTTGATTCTTCCAGTTCCATTCTTCTTTCTCAAGATTGCTTTGGCTATACGAGGTTTTTTGTATTTCCATACAAATTGAGAAATTATTTGTTCTAATTCTTTGAAAAAGACCTCTGGTAGCTTGATAGGAATTGCATTGAATCTATAGATTGCTTTAGGTAGTATACTCATTTTCACTATATTGATTCTTCCAATCCACGAACACGGTACATTTCTCCATCTGTTTGTGTCCTCCTTGATTTCTTTCATCAGTGTTCTATAGTTTTCTATATACAAGTCTTTTGATTCTTTAGGTAGAAATACTCCTAAGTATTTTATTCTTTTTGTTTCGATGGTGAATGGGATTGTTTCCTTAATTTCTCTTTCTGATTTCTCGCTGTTAGTGTATAGGAATGCCAGGGATTTCTGTGTGTTGATTTTGTATCCTGAAACTTTGCTATATTCACTGATTAGCTCTAGTAATTTTCTCGTAGAGTCTTTAGGGTTTTCAATATAGAGGATCATGTCATCAGCAAACAGAGAGAGTTTTACTTCTTCTTTTCCAATCTGTATTCCTTTGATTTCTTTATCTGCTCTGATTGCTGTGGCCAAAACTTCCAAGACTATGTTGAAAAGTAGTGGTGAGAGTGGGCACCCTTGTCTTGTCCCTGATTTCAGGGGGAATGCTTCCAGTTTTTCACCATTGAGGATAATGTTTGCTGTGGGTTTGTCATATATAGCTTTTATTATGTTGAGGTATGTTCCTTCTATTCCTGCTTTTTGGAGGGTTTTTATCATAAATGGATGTTGAATTTTGTCAAAGGCTTTCTCTGCATCTATTGAGATAATCATGTGATTTTTATTTTTTAATTTGTTAATGTGGTGTATTACATTGATCGATTTACGAATATTGAAGAATCCTTGCATCCCTGGGATAAAGCCTACTTGATCATGATGTATGATCTTTTTGATGTGTTGTTGGATTCTATTTGCTAGAATTTTGTTGAGGATTTTTGCGTCTAAGTTCATCAGTGATATTGGCCTGTAGTTTTCTTTTTTTGTGGCATCTTTGTCGGGTTTTGGAATTAGGGTGATGGTGGCCTCATAGAATGAGTTTGGAAGTTTACCTTCCTCTGCAATTTTCTGGAAGAGTTTGAGTAGAATAGGTGTTAGCTCTTCTCTAACTTTTTGGTAGAATTCAGCTGTGAAGCCATCTGGTCCTGGGCTTTTGTTTTTTGGAAGATTTCTGATTACGGTTTCAATTTCTGTGCTAGTGATGGGTCTATTAAGATTATCTATCTCTTCCTGGTTTAGTCTTGGAAAGTTGTACTTTTCTAGGAATTTGTCCATTTCATCCAGGTTGTCCAGTTTATTTGCATATACTTGCTGATAATAATCCTTTATGATCCTTTGTATTTCTGTTTTCTGTTGTGATCTCTCCGTTTTCATTTCTAATTCTGTTGATTTGGTTCTTCTCCCTTTGTTTCTTGATGAGTCTGGCTAATGGTTTGTCAATTTTATTTATCTTCTCAAAGAACCAGCTTTTGGCTTTGTTGATCTTTGCTATGGTCTCTTTTGTTTCCTTTGCATTTATTTCTGCCCTGATCTTTAAGATTTCTTTCCTTCTGCTAGACCTGGGCTTCTGCATCTCTTCCTTTTCTAGTTGCTTGAGGTGTAAAGTAAGGTTATTTATTTGACTTTTTTCTTGTTTCCTGAGGTGAGCTTGTATTGCTATGAACTTTCCTCTTAGCACTGCTTTTACTGTGTCGCATAGGTTTTGGGCTGTTGTGTTTTCATTTTCATTCATTTCTATGCATATTTTGATTTCTTTTTTGATTTCTTCTGTGATTTGTTGGTTATTCAGCAGTGTGTTGTTGAGCCTCCATATGTTGGAAGTTTTGAATGGTTTTCTCCTGTAATTGATATCTAATCTCACTGCATTGTGGTCAGAAAAGATGCTTGGGATGATTTCAATATTTTTGAATTTACCAAGGCTAGATTTATGGCCCAGGATGTGATCTATCCTGGAGAAGGTCCCGTGTGCACTTGAGAAAAAGGTGAAATTCCTTGTTTTGGGGTGGAATGACCTATAGATATCAATTAGGTCTAGTTGGTCTATTGTATCATTTAAAGTTTGAATTTCCTTGTTACTTTTCTGTTTAGTTGATCTATCCATTGGTGTGAGTGGTGTATTAAAGTCTCCCACTATTATTGTGTTGTTGTTAATTTCCCCTTTCATACTTGTTAACATTTGCTTTATATATTGTGGTGCTCCTATGTTGGGTGCATAAATATTTATAATTGTTATGTCTTCTTCTTGGATTGATCCTTTGATCATTATGTAATGTCCGTCTTTATCTTTTTTCACTGCCTTTATTTTAAAGTCTACTTTATCTGATATGAGTATTGCCACTCCTGCTTTCTTTTGGTCTTTATTTGCATGGAATATCTTTTTCCAGCCTTTAACTTTCAGTCTATATGTGTCCCTAGGTTTGAGGTGGGTCTCTTGTAGACAACATATATAGGGGTCTTGTTTCTGTATCCAATCGGCCAATCTTTGTCTTTTGGTTGGGGCATTCAGCCTGTTTACATTTAAGGTAATTATTGATAAGTATGATCCTGTTGCCATTTATTTTTTTGTTTTGGGTTCAAGATTATATACCCCATCCGTGTTTCCTATCTAGGAAAGATCCTTTAGCATTCTTTTCAACTTTAAAACAGTGTTATTTTTTTTTATAAATCTCTTATTTATATGTACTGCATATTATGTGCAGCTATGCTTCAAGACATCATAAAGTATCTATAATTAGAGAAATATTTGTTAGTTTAAAATCAGTAGGTATTTAAAAGTAAAGTATTTATTAATCTGTATTTATGCATACCCATGTACATACATATCTCTATTAATTTTATATATACATAAAACCACCTATTAACCCAAGGGGCATTAGAAATAGTAGGCATTTTTTATGTGAATCTGTTTCTACCTTATTTTGGTCCAAATTACCTTTTTTTGAGTATCTGAAAAATAGAAGGTATTGAATAAATATTTTCTGAATTTTCAAAATTATTTTTACACACTTAGCTCAGTATTCAGGAGTGATTTCACTTATTTTCAGAAAAAGATTAATTTTTAAAAGTACATTGCCCTTATTTAAAACCATGGTGCCAATGTAATTCAAGTGAAAGTTGCTCAGTCATGTCCAACACTTTGAGACCCTATGGATTATATATGGGCCCCATGAAATTCTCTAGGCCAGAATACTGGAGTGGGTAGCCTTCTGCAGGGGATCTTCCCAACCCAGGGATCAAACCCAGGTCTCCCACATTGTAGGCAGATTCTTTACCATCTAAGCTACTAGGGAAGCCCAAGAGTACTGGAGTGGGTAACCTATCCCTTCTCCAGCCGATCTACCCAACCCAAGAATGGAACCAGGGTCCCTGCATTGCAGGCAGATTCTTTACCAACTGAGCTATCAGGGAAGCCCAATGTAACTCAGAGTATCCATAACTGAAAAAAACGTTTTAATTGAAAGATGATTCATACTCTTAGATTTAAGTAGTAATGGCAAGTGATTGTCTAACTTTTGAATATCTCTGAAACAGAAAAAAAAATCTTATTAAATTGGCACAGTAACTTGTCTACCTTATTTGTTTAATGCTACTCCGCAATTAGTACTGATAATTTTCCTGGGATAATTTAGGTCAAGGGTAGCAAATTTGAATGCCTCAGGCTCCAGGCAGGTAAATACCTTCTGGAGTTGCCAGGTTGCTTCGAAAGCTGAGGTGAGATACTGACATACTCTGCTTGCTGTTGCTGTTCAGTCATCCAGTTGTAGCCAACTCTTTGAGATCACATGGACTGCAGCACCCCAGGCTTCCCTGTCCATCACCAACTCCCATAGTTCATACAAACTCATGTCTACTGAGTCCATGATGCCATCTAAACATCTCATCCTCTAATGTCCCCTTCTCCTCCTGCCTTCAGTCTTTTCCAGCATCAGGGTCTTTTCCAATGAGTCAGTTCTTCTCATCAGATGGCCAAAGTATTGGAGTTTCAGCTGCAGTATCAGGCCTTCCAAAGAATCAGTCAGTTCAGTCACTCAGTTGTGTATGACTCTTTGCGACCCCAGGAACTTCAGCATGCCAGGCCTCCCTGTCCATCACCAACTCCTGGAGTCCACCCAAACCTGTGGCCATCGAGTCGATGATGCCATCAGCCATCTCATCCTCTGTCATTCCTTTCTCTTTCTGCCCTCAATCTTTCCCAACATCAGGATCTTTTCAAATGAGTCAGCTCTTCACAACAGGTGGCCAAAGTATTAGAGTTTCAGCTTCAACATCAGTCCTTCCAATGAACACCCAAGACTGATCTCCTTTAGGATGGACTAGTTGGATCTCCTTGCAGTCTAAGGGACTCTCAAGAGTCTTCTCCAACACCACAGTTAAAAAGCATCAATTCTTTGGCACTCAGCTTTGTTTATAGTCCAACTCTGATATCCATACATGACCACTGGAAAAACCATAGCCTTGACTATATGGACCTTTGTTGACAAAGTAATGTCTCTGCTTTTCAATATGTGGTCTAGGTTGGTCATAACTTTCCTTCCAAGGAGTAAGCATCTTTTAATTCATGGCCACTATCACCATCTCCAGTGATTTTGGAGCCCAGAAAAGTGAAGTCAGCCACTGTTTGTTTCCCCATCTATTTGTCATGAAGTGATGGGACCAGATGCTATGATCTTAATTTTCTGGACGTTGAGTTTAAAGCCAGCTTTTTCACTCTCCTCTTTCACTTTCATCAAGAGGCTCTTTAGTTCCTCTTTGCTTTCTTCCATAAGTGTGGTGTCATCTGCATATCTGAGGTTATTGATATTTCTCCCAGCAATTTTGATTCCAGCTTGTGCTTCCTCCAGCTCAGCATTTTTCATGATGTACTCTGCATATAAATTAAATAAGCAGGGTGACAATATACAGCCTTGATGTACTCCTTTTCCTAACTGGAACCAGTCTGTTGTTTCATGTCGAGTTCTAACTGTTGCTTCTTGACCTGCATAGAAGTTTCTCAAGAGGCAGGTCAGATGGTCTGGTATTCCCATATCTTTCAGAATTTTCCACAGTTTATTGTGATCCACACAGTCAAAGGCTTTGCCATAGTCAATAAAGCAGAAATAGATGTTTCTCTGGAACTCTCATGCTTTTTTGATGATCCAGCAGATGTTCGCAATTTGATCTCTGGTTCCTGACTTTTCTAAAACCAGCTTGAACATCTGGAAGTTCACAGTTCACGTATTGCTGAAGCCTGGCTTGGAGAATTTTAAGCATAACTTTACTAGCGTGTGAGATGAGTGCAATTGCACAGTAGTTTGAGCATTCTTTGGCATTGCCTTTCTTTGGGATTGGAATGAAAACTGACCTTTTCCAGTCTTGTGGCCACTGCTGAGTTTTCCATATTTGCTGGCATATTGAGTGCAGCACTTTCACAATGTCATCTTTCAGGATTTGAAATAGCTCAACTGGAATTCCACCACTTCCACTAGCTTTGTTTGTAGTGATGCTTCCTAAGGCCCACTTGACTTCACATTCCAGTATGTCTGGCTCTAGGTGAGTGATCACACCTTTGTGATTATCTGGGTTGTGAAGATCTTTTTTGTACAGTTCTTCTGTGTATTCTTGCCACCTCTTATTAATATCTTCTGCTTCTATTAGGTCCATATCATTTCTGTTCTTTATTGTGCCCATCTTTGCATTAAATGTTCCCTCAGTATCTCTAATTTTCTTGAAGAGATCTCTAGTCTTTCCCATTCTATTGTTTTCCTCTATTTCTTTGCACTGATCACTGAGGAAGGCTTTCTTATCTCTCCTTGCTATTATTTTGAACTCTGGATTAAACTGGGTATCTTTCGTTTTCTCCGTTGCCTTTCACTTCTCTACTTTTCACAGCTTTTTGTAAGGCCTCCTTCTACAACCATTTTGCTTTTTGGCATTCATTTTTCTTGGAGATGGTCTTTATTCCTCCCTCCTGTACAATGTCATGAACCTCCATCCATAGTTCTTCAGGCACTCTATCAGATCTAATCCTTTGAATCTATTTCTCACTTCCACTGTATAATCGTAAGGGATTTGATTTAGGTCATACCTGAATGGTCTAGTGCTTTCCCCTAAATTTTCTTCTATTTAAATCTGAATTTGTGAATAAGGAGTTCATGATCTGAGCCACAGTCAGCTCCCGGTCTTATTTTTGCTGCCTGTATAGAGCTTCTCCATCTTTGCCTGCAAAGAATATAATCAATCTGATTTCAGTGTTGACCATCTGGTGATGTCCATGTGTAGTCTTCTCTTGTGTTGTTGGAAGAGGGTGTTTGCTATGACCAGTGCATTCTCTTGTTAAAACTCTTTTAGCCTTTGTCCTGTTTCATTCTGTATCCAAGGCCAAATTTGCCTGTTACTCCAGGTATTTCTTGACTTCCTACATTTGCATTGCAGTCCCCTATAATGAAAAGGACATCTTTTTTGGGTGTTAATTGTAGAAGGTCTTGTAGGTCTTCATAGAACTGTTCAACTTTAGCTTCTTCAGCATTATTGCTTGGGGCATAGACTTGGATTACTGGGTAATTGAATGGTTTTCCTTGGAAACTAACAGAGATCATTCTGTCTATTTTGAGATTGCATCGGAGTTCTGCATTTTGGACTCTTTTGTTGACCATGATGGCTACTCCATTTCTTCTAAGGAATTCTTGCACACAGTAGTAGATACAATGGTCATCTGAGTTAAATTCACCCATTCCAGTCCATTTTAGTTTTCTTATTCCTAAGATGTCGACATTCACTCTTGCCATCTCCTGTTTGACCACTTCCAATTTGCCTTGACTCGTGGACCTAAAATTCCAGGTTCCTATGCAATATTGCTCTTTACAGCATTGGACTTTACTTCCATCACATCACATCCACAACTGGGTGTTTTTGCTTAGGTTCCATCTCTTCATTATTTCTGGAGTTATTTCTCCACTGATCTCCAGTAGCATATTGGACACATTCTGACCTGGGGAGTTCATCTTTTAGTGTCCTATCTTTTTGCCTTTTCTTAGTGTTCATGGGGTTCTCAAGGCAAGAATACTGAAGTGGTTTGCCATTCCCTTCTTCAGTAGACCAGGTTTTGTCAGAACTCTCCACCATTCTGTTTTGGGTGGCCCTACATGGAATGGCTTTTAGCTTCATTGAGTTAGACAAGGCTGTAGCCCATGTGATCAGATTGGTTACTTTTCTGTAATTGTGGTTTTCAGTCTGTCTGACCTCTATGGAGATGGATAAGAGGCTTATGAAGTTTCCTGATGAGAGAGTCTGACAGAGGGGGAAACTGGTCTTGTTCTGATGGGTGGGGTCATGCTCAGTAAATCTTTAATCCAATTTTCTGCTGGTGGGTGGGGTTGTGTTCCCTCCCTGTTATTTACCTGTTCCTCAGTATCTCCCAAAGTTTGCCCAAGTTCATGTTCATTGCATTGGTGATGCCATCCAGCCATCTCATCCTCTGTTGCTCTCTTCTTCTTCTGCCCTCAGTCTTTCCCAAGATCAGGGACTTTCCCAGTGAGTTGACTGTTCATATTAGATAATCAAAATACTGGAGTTTCAGCTTTAGCATCAGTCCTTCCAGTGAATATTAAGAATTGATCTCTCTTAATGTTAACTGGTTTGATCTCTTTGCTGTGCAAGGGACTTTCAGAAGTCTTCTCTGGCACCACAATTTGAAGGCATCAATTCTTAGGCATTCTGCCCTCTTTACAGTCCAGTTATCACAACCATACATGACCACTGGGAAGATCATAGCCTTGTTTATATGGACCTTTGTCAGCAGAGCAAAGTCTTTGCTTTGCAACATGCTGTCTAGGTTTATTATTGCTTTCCTGCCAAGAAGCAATTGTCTTCTGATTTCATGGCTGCAGTCACCATCCACAGTGACTTTGGAGCCCAAGAAGAGGAAATCTGTCACTGCTTCCACCTTTTCTCCTTCTATTTGCCATGCAGTAAAAAATTTCCCTGGTGGCTCAGACAGTAAAAGCATCTGCCTACAATATGGGAGACCTAGATTCAGTCCGTGGGTGGGGAAAATCCCCTGGAGAAGGAAACGGCAACCCACTCCAGTACTCTTGCCTGAAAAATCCCATGGACGGAGAAGCCTGGCAGGCTACAGTCCATGGGGTTGCAAAGAGTAGGACACTACTGAGCGACTTCACAATGGGGTCAGATGCCATGATCTTAGTTTTTTAATGCTTAGTCTTAAGTGGGCTCTTTCACTCTTCTCCTTCACCCTCATCAAGAGGCTCTTTAGTTTCTCTTCACTTTCTGCCATCAGAATGTTATCGTCTGATTATATGAGGTTGTTAATGCTTCTCTCACCTATCTTGATTCCAACTTGTAACTCTTGGAGCCCAGCATTTCTCATTATGTACTCAGCATATAGATTCTAACTGTTGCTTCTTGACCCACATACAGGTTTCTCAGGAGACAGGTAAGATAGTCTGGTATTCTCATCTCTCTAAGAGCTTTCCACAGTTTGTCATGATCCAGAGTCAAAGACTTTAGTGTAGTCGATGAAACAGAGATAGATGTTAAATTCCCTTGGTTTCTCTATAATCCAGCGAATGCTGGCACTTTGATCTCTAATTCCTCTTCCTTTTCTAAACCCAGCTTGAACATCTGGAAGTTCTTGGTTTGCATAATGCTGAAGCCTAGCATGCAAGATTTTAAGCATGACCTAACTAGCATGGGAGATGAGTACAACTGTTCAATGATTAGAACATTCTTTAGTAACTATCCTTCTTGGGAACTGGGATGAGGATTGACCTATTCCAGTACTGTGGCTACTGCTGGGTCTTCCAGATTTGCTGACATAATGAATGCAAAACCTGATGGCATCATCCTTTAGGAATTTGAATAGTTCTTACGGAATTTTATCACATCCATTGGCTTTCTTAACAGCTTAAATGTACTTAAATTCAATTGATTCTAAATATAAAACAGAAAACTAATGAGAACCTACTGCATAGCACAGGGAACTCTACTCAATGCTCTGTGGTGACCTAAATGGGAAGGAAATCCGAAAAAGAGTGATATATGTAAACATATAGCTGAATTGATATCTTCAACCTATGTTGCTGGAGAGTAATCCTGAGAGTGCATTGGACAGCAAGGAGATAAAACCATCAATCTTAAGGGAGATCAACCCTGAATATTCACTGGAAGGACTGATGCTGAAGCTGAAGCTCCAGTATTTTCATCATCTGATGGAAACAGCTGACTCATTGGGAAAGTCCCTGATGCTGGGAAAGATTGAGAGCAGAAGGAGAAGAGGGTATCAGAGGATGAGATGGCTGGATGGTATCACCAATGCAATGAACATGAACTTGGGCAAACTTTGGGAGATGGTGAAGGACAGAGAGGCCTGGCATGCTGCAGTCTGTGGCATCACAAAGACTTGGGACACAAATGGGCGACCAAACAACAACATAGCTGATTCACCTTGCTGTACCCCAGAAACTAACACAATGTTGTAAAGCAACAATATGCCAATAAAAAAGAGAAAATTGGAGGGAAAAGTATTTAAATTGTCTTCATTTTTTTTTTGAAACTCTGTGCTTATCAAAGAAAACCATTTGTCTCCCTAATATTTTAGACACAGGGACTAAATTAAAGTGAATATACAGAACTGGTTTTCCAGCGACCTCCATGGAAAGGCAGCACCAGAATGATTTTAGCGTGTTAATGAAGATTATAGCCCACAATTAGACACTCTCATTCTGTAGACCTAGGTATGCATATTCTAATGCATGAGTAGTGTATACAACTTTTACTGTTGAAACTATACAAACAAATGTTCAAAAAATCAGATGCACACTTCAAAAATAATCAAGTCCTTGGAAGTGATAGAGTGATTCAGGAAGAAGTGTTTGCTGAAATGAGAGGCCACAGATGTGAAACAATCCTGGTGTCTAAATACTGGCTTGTCCCACACATTTCTGTCTATTACTGTTTGCATTTGAACTTTTGCTTTTGTAAAATATAGGCACGGTATGCAGTAGAGATTAAGAAAAGGAAATAATTTGAGTGTATAGATTAATACAAATAAATCCTCAATGGACAGTGCTGAAGTTTGTTTCTGATCTTCCTTCTGATTTAAATGAGAGCTTCCTGGAGGATATGGTAGTTATGAATATTGGCACTTAACCTAGAAGCAGAATTTGAATACACTGTGGGAAAATAAACTTCTCTTGACCATGATTTCAGGATTAATATCAGTAGGCAATTGTCTAAACTATAATCGTTTTTTTTTTCATGGCAATTAGATTTACTAAATAAAGCATTCTAGTAAAGTGATGATTGTATTCATCTGCCTCACTTCTTTGCTTTTTTTTCACCTGAACTGTCTGCCTTGCTGCAATAGTGTCTTCATTTGGTCACCCTTAGACCGCCATCCCCTGACTAGCCTTGATATTTCAGGTGAGTATTATTTCTGCACCAGGTTGTTCTGCTGGGCTGGTTCCTGGATGGGACCTGGGGTCCCAGTAAGCTGAGACAGGCCACGTGATGAAGAGAGGCTGGGCAGCTGGTGGAGTACAGGTAGATGGAGCAATTTCAAAATCCGGAGGACTTGGGCAAGAAGCATTAGCCACAAGTCTAGGCAGCCAGCAGTCAGTGAAAAACAGAGTTATGAGCATGGGGATGTAGGAGAAATTCTTGTGTTTGGAGGGAGGGAGTCTGCATTTCACTTTGAGAGCAACTATAGAGAGGTTCTATGTTTCCCATTCAGAGAGGTCCTAAATGGGACCCTTGGCAGGAGCAAAAGAAGCAAGGGAGCACCAAGAATCCTCTACCAGGAGTGGGGACTGAAATGTCTAATCTTAAGAGATCTTAGGTTCATAAGCTCTTAAACCAAGAACCTAGGTTTTAAAAAGCTGGGTTTAAGGTCAGAGTAAAGTTTGTTATCAAGCTTACTCTTGAGATTCTTAAAATCTTCCAGTCTAGCATCAAAGGTTTGTCCCAGAATCAGATACCAGCAGCTACAGAATTTAGTTGTTGGGGCCAAAATTAGATCCCAGGTTTTCAATTTTCAGACCACATCCATAATGAATATCAGTTCAGTTCAGTTTGGTCACTCAGAAGTGTCTGACTCTTTGCAACCCCATGGACTGCAGCATGCTGGGCCTCCCTGTCCATATAGGGACATATATAAATATGCAATTGTTTCAGACATGTTCACCTCACTTGTTTCATAACCATGAAGATGATAATTAGTGACAAATTACTGGAGAGATAAAATAAAGCAATTCACAGATGCATCTAGTAAAAACATACAGAAACCTGTCTTAGATTTTCAGAAAGCCTCGAATTGACTGACTTCTCTGATTATTATTTACATAAGTATGGTAGAGAGAGATGGATTTATTATAGATTGTCAACAATCATAAAATTTTCCAGATTGGAAAGTTCCATTATAAGTGAATTACTAAATAATGCCTAATTCCATGCACCTAGCTTATTGATAATTTTTTATTTTCTTTCATTCTCCAAACTTAGCATTAAATAGATTTCTTGAAATTCTATGTTATCATGTGTGCTTAGTTGCTCAGTTGTGTTTGACTCTTTGCGATCACAAGAACTGTAGCCTCCAGCTCCTCTGTCCATGAGATTCTCCAGGCAAGAATACTAGAGTGGGTTGCCATGCCCTCCTCCAGGGGATCTTTCCAACCCAGGAATCAAACCCAGGTCTCCTGCATTGCAAGCAGATTCTTTACTATCTGAGCCACCAGAAAAGTCCAATGTAATCATGTTTGAGCTTTTCTGTCCTTTCACTGCCCTAATTACTAAATTTTGATTAAAAGTTTATACAGGATATGCTTAGTCATTGAGTCATGTCCAACTCTTTTTGACCCTATGGACTGTAGTCCATCAGGTTCCTCTGGGCATGCAAGTTTCCAGGGGTTGCCATTTTCCTCTACAGGGCTCTTCCCAACCCAGGGATCAAACCTGCATCTCTTGCATTGGCAGGCAGATTCTTTACCACTGCTCCACTTGAGAAGCCTTGTTTATATAGGATAGATTCCTATATGATCTGAAAATTAAACCATTAATTCAAAGCAGTTCACACTCTATCCAGTGATAATTGTATTTATAATTTTTTTCTGTTTTTGCCTTTAATTTTAAAGGTTAGTGTAGACCCCTCTTTTCATACATAAGATCATTATTTCACCTTAATCTTGCAGAACTGATATAAAATGAACCACTACTTTTTATAGTAACTAAAACATAAAACAAATATTTCAAAATTTATTAGATGGTGGTAGTTGGAGATAAATTGCAGTATTCAGCACCATTGCCTTAGATATCTGAGGATTTTGTTTGTTTTTAAGCAGAATTGATATTTTTAACAGCAGAATCACTGAGCTTTCTGACCTTCATGGACCCCGGACACAGATATTACAGTTTCATTTTTACTGCACAGAATCACACTCAGCAGGCGACTAAGCTGTGAGATCAAGGTGCCCAGGGGAAGCTGCAGGTGTGGGAATGGGACAGTCGGAGAGATTTTTGAGAGAATTTCTGCCTTTGAGAGTATAGATTTAGGCAATCCACAGTTACAGGAGATTTTTCATTTATTAATTTTTTATACCAACTAGGGAAAAAAGAAAAAGCAAAAAAATGAATGAGATATCCAGATTGGGAGACCTTTTTGAAAGAACTGGAGAGACAACAATAAAATATCTAGAACAAGTTGAAATCTTTAATCCTGTTACTGGAAACAAGAATCCAGAACCAGCAGCATGAACACCAGGTAAGAATTCATTAGAAATGTAGACTCTTGAACTCAGATCTGTACTTTAACAATATTCCCAGGTAGAGAGTATGCATTTTTATGTCTGAGATTTAAGTTCAAGGAGCTTGTTTTGCACATTAAGATGAATACAAATATAGCTTCAAACATTTTTAGAATTATTGAAAATTTTTTCTTAACATTTTAAAGCTATGGGGAAATGTTAGAGATCTTAAACATTTTGTTTTTTACTTCTTGTTCACTCTCAGTTTTCTTCATATGAAATATTTAATTATCAAAGTTTTTACAAAATATACTTGGTCAAAAGTATCCTATGAAGCATTTTATTAAAATATTAAATATTTTCATTTTCTCTTTTTTTTACAATGAGTGAGTAAACTTTGTTTAATCTTGTATTTTAAAAAATCAGTTAGAAAAGATTATCTTGGTACAGTTGTGGAACTATATGGACTAAATGTTACTTGATAATAGAGTTATTGTTAATTTTTTAAGGTATGGTAGAATTATTGTGGTTATGTAGAAGAATATTCTTTTCCTTAAGGGGTAAACTGTCATGGTGTCTAAAGATTCTTTTCAAATAATTTAGAAGTATAAAATTAAATGCATATATATGTATGTACACACATATATATACATGCATAGATACATGAGTGAGCAAGCCAATGAGAGTGTAAATAGAGATAGAAAAGGCAACAGTGGCAAAAAATTAAGAGCTGGCAAATCTAATGAGGGATTTAAGATGACCGTGATTTTTTTTTACTATTATATAATAAAATTATATATTTCAGATATTGTTATATTATTTCAACTTTTCTTTTTTAATATAACTTTATTTATTTTAATTGGAGGCTAATTACTTTACAATATTGTAGTGGTTTTGCCATACATTGACATGAATCTGCACAAGTGTACATGTGTTGCCCACCCTGAACCCTCCTCCCACCTCCCTCCTCATTCCATCCCTCAGGATCATCCCAGTGCAACAGCCCGGAGCACCCTGTCTCATGCATCAAACCTGGACTGGTGATTCATTTCACATATGATAATATACACGTTTCAATGCCATTCTCTCAAATCTTTTGCCCTCTCCCACAGAGTCCAAAAGATTGTTCTATACATCTGTGTCTTTTTTGCTATCTTGCATATAGGATTATTGTTACCATCTTTCTAAATTCCATATATATGTGTTAGTATACTATAGTACAGAGAAGGCAATGGCAGCCCACTTCAGAAATCTTGCCTGGAAAATCCCATGGATGGAGGAGCCTGGTAGGCTGCGGTCCATGGGGTCACTTTGAGTAGGACGCGACTGAGTGACTTCACTTTCACTTTTTGCTTTCATGCATTGGAGAAGGAAACGGCAACCCACTCCAGTGTTCTTGCCTGGAGAATCCCAGGGACGAGGGAGCCAGGCCGGCTGCTGTCTATGGGGTCACACAGAGTTGGACACGACTGAAGCGACTTAGCAGCAGCAGCATACTGTATTGGTGTGTTTCCTTCTGGCTTACTTCACTCTGTATAATAGGCTCCAGTTTCATCCACCTCAGTAGAACTGATTCAAATGTATCCTTTTTAATGGCTGAGTAATATTCCATTGTGTATTTGTAGCACAGCTTTCTTATCCATTCGTCTACTGATGGACATCTAGGTTGCTTCCGTGTCCTAGCTATTATAAACAGTACTGTGATGAACATTGAGGTCCACGTGTCTCTTTCAGTTCTGGCTTCCTCCATGTGTATGCCCAGTAGTGGGATTGCTGGGTCATATGGCAGTTCTATTTCCAGTTTTTTAAGGAATCTCCGTACTATTCTCCATAGTGGCTGTACTAGTTTTCATTCTCATCAAGAGTGTAATAGGGTTCCCTTTTCTCCACACCCTCTCCAGCATTTATCCCTTGTAGACTTTTGGATGGCAGCCATTCTGACTGGCGTGAAATGGTACCTCATTGCGGTTTTGATTTGCATTTCTCTGATCATGAGTGATGTTGAGCATCTTTTCATGTGTTTGTTAGCCATCTATATGTCTTCTTCGGAGAGATGTCTGTTTAGTTTTTTGGCCCATTTTAGCTTGCTTTTCAATCTACAATTGCACTGTTTTTGTTTCGTCACTCAGTCCTATCTGATTCTTTGTGACCTCAAGGACTGTAGCCCACAAAGAAGGACTATAGCTCACCAGGCTCCTCTGTCCATGGGATTTCCTAAGAAAGAATACTGGAGTGGGTTGACATTTCCTACTCCAGGGGATCTTCCCGACCCAGGGATTGAACCATGCTTCCTGCACTGGCAGGTGGATTCTTTACCAATGAGCCACCAGGGGAGCCCTTACAATTAAACACCTTCCCCAGTGTTTGTTGTTGTCAGATGGTGCATTTTCCTTTTGCAGCATTATTTTTAACAACTGTGTGAATTAAAGCATGGAGATCACTTTACAAGTGCAACATTGCCTCCGTTATGCTTACTAGATTATAGTCCCCCAAACCTTGGTTTATTTTATCTTGAATTGTTCATTATCCAGCTTAGCCCAATTACTCATTCGTCTTGGCTACAAATATGTTCAAAAAATTCAAATCCATCACCCAAAGCAAAGTTTTACCAAAGGAATAGATATTTTAAAATGTGCTACCAATATAAAAAGCAGTTTCCAAAGACAAATTCTAAAAAATATTTTTGGCAAAGGTATTATCAGTGGTGCGAATATCAGTTTTCCCAGGTGTCTGCTTTCAAGGAGTTTACATTCAGGCTTATATTCACTTCTGATATATTTGCTAAAATAGCCATTTCATTGCTTTGAAAGTATGGAAAATGCTGAACCAAGGGAAAAAGCTGATATTCAAATTGTACCATTTTTTTTCTTAATTATAGATGAAAACTTGATTCACGGGTAGAAACAGGCTAAATCAGTTCACTATAAAAATGATAGAAGGTTCTAGGTCAAGTTGACTATTGGAAATAAAGCCAGCGTGATGTTTCATCAAATATTAGGATTCAGTGCCAAGTGTTTTCATTATACACAGGGTATGAAGTACTTTATAAATCACCATATCTGCTGACATTCAATTACATTCAGTCTTATTAATATGAACTGTAGAGTGTCTTTACGTATCTACTGGCAGTAAAATCAACCTTTTTATTAAAAAAGCTTGGCATTCACACATGGGCCCGAAGTTCACATAACACCTTTAAACATCTAGGGTATAAATGCTGATTATTTTTCAATGTTTCAAACTACAGACTAATTACCTAAAATCCTTCAAAAGAAACACCTGTCCATATGCCCTGTGTCTGACTGAAATAGGATAGCAGGACTTGGGCAAATCAAGTAGTGATTTTTCTAAGAAAATGTAGTCCTTCCACACCTCTTTCTATATGATCTCTATTTTTTTTTTTGCACTATAGTATATTTTTATGAGTGAGTCTGCTATATTTGTAAAATAGTCTCAAAGTCTCTAGGATAGAAAACATCTGTCCTGTTTCTTGTAAATCCACAATAACAGTCCCTGTGCAGAGCAGGTAGTGTCAAAAACGAAGACTCAACATTTTATCATTCTCATACTTCCAGGTAGGCTTCCTTTGTGGCTCAGCTGGTAAAGAATCTGCCTGCAATGCGGGAGACCTGGGTTTGATCCCTGGGTTGGGAAGATTCCCTGGAGAAAGGAAAAGCTACCCACTCCAGTAATCTGGCCTAGAGAATTCCATGGACTGTATAGACTCCAAATGATCAGAAAGAGTTGTACATGACTGAGTGACTTTCAGAAGCACATTTCCAGGTAACGTGGACTCACCTTTTCTCCCTATTTTATATATTCTCTTTCAACTGAAGAGTCCTTACAAATACCTCTTAGATCAGAGGTTTGACATACTGGCTGTATTTGAGTCACTTTTAAAACTATCCATTCCTGGACCTGTACCCAGGTATTCTGGCTTCATGTTCTATGGGATGCTCAGTGGTGGTATTGTTATTATTATTGCCACCTCTGTTAATTCTACTATGCTTTCTGGATTGGGAACTACTCTTAGATGATGGCTCTGAGGAGCTGAAAAGCCTCTGTATAATTTTGCAAGTAGTACAAGAGAGAAGAGGTACTCTTTTACGATGTACTTTAGGCTACCACAAATTTTATGGCATTTGTATGAACCACAGGATCTTTTGGGACTTATTTGTATATGCATGTCATAGTATGTATAACAAATGAAATTATGCCACATATTTAGAAAGAAAGAAATATTCAATTTAAATTGGGTTTAAAATCCAATTTAAGTGTCTTTGTTCAAAACAAGACACTTCAAACCTTAAAGCATTCGCTCAGGTATATAAGTGCCTTGATAAGAAATATTTTTCCATGACCACAAGGGGGTGCTAATGAACTGTGAATGTAAATAGTCTATACTTCCGCATTAAAGGAAAATCAGTAATCATATGTGCAGGGGGAAATCATTGTTATCGGAAAATTTTTCTTTTTCTGGAAATAAATGTTCTGTTTTATAGTGACAGTAACATAAACTGCTTCCTATGCTATATATATAATTCCTCCATATCCACTATGTAGTAAAGGATTCTTTTTGGAAAATATTTTCGTGTACAGATGTTAGTTAAAATTTCTAATTTAAATATGTGGATATTGTTGTAGATTTGCTAAATATATTTTAAAAGAACACATCAGAATGTTTCCTCTAATGTTAAAAATATCTATAGCGTCTAATTTGTTTTCCATGAAAGTATAGGGTTTCCCTGGTGGCTCAGATGATAAAGAATCTGCCTGCAATGCATGAGATCTGGGTTCGACCCCTGGGTCGGGAAGATCTCCAGGAGGAGGAAATGACAACCCATTCCAGTATCCTTGCCAGGAAAATCTCATGGACAGAAGAGCCTCGCATGCTACAGTCCATGGGGTCTCAATTTCAAGGAAGTATTACAGTTTTAGCAAACTAAAAGTAACATTTATTTCTTATGACTATGAATGACTGTAAGCAGATTTAATTCTTCTTTTGTTTCCTAGTTTATCAAACTCGGAATATATTCAAAATTGATAAATGTTAAAATTTGTTTTTAGTAATATCAAGAATTTGAGGAGATAAACACTTAACTTGGTTTGGACTTTAAGCATTTAGTTATTTCCCAAAACTTAACTTTGTAGCAAAAGAACATTCTAAAATATAAACAAAGAAATCATTTATGGAATTTAGTTGAATAAACATTATGAATGCCTTTTATTTTGAGGCAGAAAGTTCTGATATTTTATGAATTAAGGAGGCATATTCCCCATTCTCAAGAAAACTGTGCAATTTAGTTTGAATTATTACTGTAGGGGAGATTAAGAGATTTATGATTCCCTTGGATCTTCCCTGGTAGCTCAGCTGGTAAAGAATACATCTGCGATGCAGGCGACCCTGGTTTGATTCCTGGGTTGGTAAGATCCCCTGGAGAAGGGAAAGGCTACCCACTCCAGTATTCTGGCCTGGAGAATTCCATGGACAGAGGTGCATGGCGGCTACAGTTCACGGGGTTGCAAAGAGTCGGACACAGCTGAGCAACTTTCACTATGGCTATGGTTCACTCCCATGCTGCCCTTCTCCCTCATATCACCTTGCTATGCTTCAGGATTAGACATCTTCTCTGGGCTTCTCAGGTGGCCATCTTAGAGAACTGGCCTGCCAATGCTGGAGATCCCTGGATCAGGAAGATCCCCTGGAGAAGGAAATGGCAGCCCACTCCAGTGTTCTTGCATGGGAAATTCCATGGACAGAGGAACCTGGTGGGCTACAGTCCATGGGGTCGCACAGACTTGGGCACGACTGAGGGACTGAGCACACACACATATAGGAAGACCTGAAGATAATTCCACCTTTCAGAATAATCGAATTTCCATGTATTATGAAAAGCTCGTAAGGCAAGCAGGAGCTCTGTCTTCCAAACAAAAGTTATTTGACACTTATGTAAAATATGGCTATTAAGAAAGCAGAGGAAGAGCCTTCCAGCTAAACCATGAAAATGTATTTTCAGTACTCCCCACACCAGCCTCCTGCCCTGCAGTGGCCCAGCATGCTGGTGTCAGGCTGAGTTCCTCGCAAGTATCTTGAAGGATACTTCAAAACCCTTCTTCCCAAGAGCTCCGAGCCCTTTGTAACATGCCTCTCCTGCCCATATCTATCTCCACTCTGTACCTTGCCATGTTTTAAATCACATGCAAACTGATGTGCAGTCTTCTTTGTGAGGACCTGGACTGCCGGGGTCCAGCCCCAGCGGAGTCCGGGGGTCTTGAGGGATGAGTGGCGTCGGTGAAGAAATGAGCTGAGTCGATGTGTGGTGATGGAGCAGTCTCTCAGTTTATTGCTGTTAGTTTGTGGGATGATGGAGAAGTCTATCCAAAAGGAGATGGAGAAGTCTCTCAGTTTATTGTTGTTGGTTTACAGTTTTATAGCCAAAAGACATCCCCATTACATCATTACATCACCTATCATTCTATACAATTTTTTGTTTTCTACCTTCTATAGCAACCTTATCATTGAGTTCATTCCTCAATCTATCATGAAACATTCCCCTTACAGAAGTCAGATTTTTATGTAATTAGATTTAACAATAGTATGTTTACCATTTGAATGTCTTCAGTATACTTCATTCAATCATAAGTACATCAACCTAAGTAGAAAGGTTGCATTTCTCTTATCACGTACAACAACTATGTAGAAGCTAGAAGGACGGGCTTAAGCTTGAGACTGTTTATTCTAGTAACCTACTTCAGTTCTTACGAGAAAAGAGGAAAGAGGACAAAGAGACAGTTTAGAGAGAGGAAAGAGGACTAAGACAGTTTAGGAAGAGGACTAAGAGACAGTTTAGGAAGAGGAAAGAGGACTAAGAGACAGTCAAGCAGCACTGCTTCAGCAATAAAACCCTATTAACCTTATAACTACTATAATGAATTCCTATGTCTACATTATCCTAAAGCAATCAATATCTCCAACTATGCTGGCCACAATTATGAGCATTCCTAAGTCCCAATCCAGCCTGATTTCTTCAAGGAAGAGAGCCTCCTCTGTGGAGTGGTCAGGGGAGTGGGAGGTGGAAAGGTGACCCACGTACGAGCCTTTTTGATGGTGGCCTTGCCATGACCCCCAGAGAACTCTTGGTAAACTCCCCAGTAATTAGTAGGAGGAGTAGTAATCTATTTAAATGTAATAGATTAAATAAATTACTATTTAAATAATAATAGTAATAGTAAATAATAGTAATCTATTTAAATGTCACTTTCATTCCTCCTTAGCCCCCGGGGAAGGTGATCCACCTTCCTGGATCCTCTGGTCGGTAAGGTCTGGGGGGATTATCTCAGGACAAATTCTTTCCAACTGGGACTGACCTACTGAAATGAGCCAATGTTCCGAGCAAGGACAGAACTCCCAAGAAAAATACCAAGGCGGGGTGGGGGGGGGGGGCTTGCCCAGGATGCCCCGATAAAGAAAGTCAGCTTTGTAATTTCTTTCTTAATCTCGTGACCTTGTCATCCGAGTAAGGGGGCATCCTGACGGCTCCCGGCACTGGGCTGGCTTCACTCTGAGGCTGGTCTATACTTCAGAAGGTTGAAGAGTTGGAGACGACTCAGCAACTGCGCACATACACAGCACAGTCAGTGAATGCCCCAAGATTCAGCTGCACTTAAGTTAATAGTGGATAGAAACTGACTGAAGAGCAAACAAAAGTGGGAAGTCATCCTAGTTTCTACTGTGGTTCAGGACAGACAGCTGCGACCACAGACGATAATATGAAGGGGCAAAAATGTGAACAGAAAAATGAGATGAAAGAGAAATGAAGCTGTTGAACCAGCACACTAATGCGAGTTGACTTCTGTGACTGCTGGGCCCCGGGGGCTCTTGACAGAATCCACAGACAATGAATTTTAGTCTCCAGCATTCCACATTTGGCAGAATACAGTCCATGGGGTCGCAAGGAGTTGCAAATGACTAAGCAACTGAGCACACACTCTACATTCCTCAGTAATGCTTTGGCTCAAGGTTGGAGAAATCAGAGGGAAGTAAATGGGAAAATAGAGTTTGGGGACTGCTGAGCAAGGTACAACCTGGTTTGAATTTGGGCAAATGGATGGAGAGACTGTATAGCTCCTAGAATAACCAGGTAAAACCCTTGTTTCAGTAGCAAAAGCAGGCCCTTCTGCTGTTTATCAGCAATACCGCTGCACAGTTACCCTCTCCCATCTGTCTCTGGATTTTCAGCTCCATAAGTAGAAACTTTCTGACTTTTAATCAAAACATTCATATGATGTTTATACTGACTCATTATGACAAAGAGTACCGGAACAGGAAGGAGCATAGCTGTATTCTTTAACTGGAAAATAAGATTGTGGCAATGTCAAATTAACGTCAGCAAGGTCCATGTGACACAAGGATGTCACCCTCCTCCATCCCAGCTCAGTAAATACATTGGAAATATCTTGCATTAAAAACAATATGACATGTTAATTTTCATATGTCTAATCAATCGCCAGCCCAGGATTGATGCTCGGGGCTGGTGCAGCGAGATTTCCCGGGCGGGGGGAGGGAAGAGGGAGGGGGGTTCTGGAGGGGAAGCATATGTAAACCCATGGTGATATCATGACAATGTATGGCAAAAACAATTAAAAAAATAATAAAAAAAACCAATATGACAGTGTATTCTTGACTCCATATTTTAAAAATAAGCCTAAGTATGACCAACTAATTTTCTTACTAACTGCCTAGTTATATAATTAATAACATCAATAGCCTTAGCAATTTAGTGACTTCAGGTCACAGTTTATATCTTTAAAAAAATGTATTTGTTGACTGCAGCCTATTATTTTCTTCTAAGCCTGGTAAATTTTTGCCGGTATCTCCACTTCTCAGCCCCGTGTGACTTATATAACAAATGCAATTAGACTGTATGCCTTTTAATTAAAATTCTATGTATGTGGTCTATTCAGAAACTTCAAACTTTATCTCTCTGATAGGATAGTTAATATACAAAGTACATTAAGGGATTCTCAATTATCACTTAAATCTCATTGTTGGCAGTGTTTAGCAGCAATACAGTAAAGTTACAAACACTTCTATATGCTTTTTTACTGCCTTGCTTTGTGCAATTGTCTGCAAAAAACAAAGTTTCCAAATTTAACAGGGAAAAGTTCGTTGCTAATTAGATTTAGAAAATAGTCTAAAAACTAATAGAAAAAAATAAATTTAAGAAGGAGGGCGGTTAATCCAAACTCACCCATGAAATCTTTACCACTGTGGCTGCTGCTAAGTCTCCTCATTTATGTCCGGCTCTCTGCGACCGCGTAAGCGGCAGCCACCAGGCTCCTCTGTGTCTGGGAGTCTCCAGGCAAGAACACCGGAGTGGGTTGCCATCCCTTCCCCAATGCATGCATGCATGCTAAGTCACTTCAGTCGTGTCCGACTCTGTGCAACCCAATGGCCAGCAGCCCACAAGGCTCCTCAGTCCACAGGATTCTCCAGGCAAGAATACTGGAGTGGGTTGCCATTTCCTTCACCAGAAATCTTTACTGCTACCATGTAAAGTCTATTTTCAGTGTACCTCCCTTTGAGGTTTGTAAAACAGTGATTAAAATAATATATAAGTGCATACTAAACTAACTGGTGGAAAAAGAATTTATATTGGACATCTTCAGTTCAGTTCAGTTGCTCAGTCATGTCCGACTCTTTGCAACCCCATGAACCTCAGCACACCAGGCCTCCCTGTCCATCACCAACTGCCAGAGTCTACCCAAACCCATGTCCACTGAGTTCGTGATGCCATCTAATCATCTCATCGTCTGTTGTCCCTTTCTCCTCCTGCCCTCAATCTTTCCCAGGATCAGGGTCTTTTCCAGTGAGTCAACTCTTCGCATGAGGTGGCCAAAGTATTGGAGTTTCAGCTTCAATATCAGTCCTTCCAAAGAACACACAGGACTGATCTCCTTTAGAATGGACTGGTTGGATCTCCTTGCAGTCCAAGGGACTCTGAAGAGTCGTCTCCAACACCACAGTGCAAACACATCAATTCTTCAGCACTCGGCTTTCTTTATAGTCCAACTCTCACATCCATACATGACTACCGGAAAAACCACAGCCTTGACTAGACGGACCTTTGTTGACAAAGTCATGTCTCTACTTTTTAATATTATGTCTAGGACATCTTAACTATGTGAAAAAAGGGACCTCGTGTTCTTGGGTATTTTAGAGAATTTACTTTTATCATACGGGTTAAAGATTTATGGAAAACAGTGTGGAGGTTCCTTAAAAAGCTGCAAATAGACCTGCCATATGACCCGGCAATCCCACTTCTGCGCATATACACCGAGGAAACCAGAATTGAAAGAGCCACGTGTACCCCAATGTTCATCGCTGCATTGTTTACAATAGCCAGGACATGGAAGCAACCTAGATGCCCATCAACTGACGAATGGATAAGAAAGCTGTGATACATATACACAATGGAATATTACTCAGCATTGAAAAGAAATTCATTTGAAGCAATTCTACTCAGATGGACGAAACTGGAGCCCATTATCCAGAGTGAAGTAAGCCAGAAGCAAAAACAACAATACAGTATATTAACGCATATATATGGAATTTAGAAAGACGGTAATGAGAACCCAACATGGGAGACAACAAAAGGAACACAGATGTATAGAATAGACTCGTGGACTTTGTGGATGAGGGTAAGGCTGGGATGTTACGGGAGAAGGGCATTGAAGCATGTTAATTGTCATGTGTCTAATCAATCGCCAGCCCAGGATTGATGCTCGGGACTGGTGCAGCGAGATTTCCCGGGGCGGGGAGGGAGGAGGGAGGGGGGTTCCGGAGGGGAAGCATATGTAAACCCATGGTGATATCATGACATTGTATGGCAAAAACAAGTAAAAAAAAAAAATCTGGATTCCAAAAAAAATAAAATAAAATAAAATAAAATATCTTGGTCACTTATAGATGAGTGATACCACACCTTGACAGTAGGTGGCACCATTGTCATGTTCTAACATTGTGTTGCAGCAGAGGTCAGAAGCTCTCATAGGCACTCGTTTCATTTAAGATGTGAGGAGGACTAGCGTTCAAGGATCAAGCTTGAAACTTGTTATTAATTTGTAATAATATAAAAGTTCCATTCTTTTGCCATTCTTTGTTTTAAAAGAACAAAAATTATCTCATATCTTTGCTGTTAACTGCGCCCTTGTGGTAACCTGAAGCTCTTTTATATGTAATGATTTTCTTTTAAGTGATTTCAATGCTTTTGCTGGCAAAACAGAACAAAGTCTTACAGAAATGATGCTAAGGGGAAAAAAAATCTATCTCCTCCTGATAAAGATAACAATAATCTTTATTCATCTTTGATATTTATTTTCCCTTTTCAATAGCATTACATGTGTTACATGGCAGTGATCATAAAGGTTAGAGTCAGTTTTCTTTAGGAAGATTATTTGTATTTACATTTTCTTATGAATTGCTAAAATTACCTTCCACCAGCTCTTTTGTGAATCCCAAATCCATTTACTGCTACTATTTATCCTAAAACAAATAACAGCAACGACAACAAAACTTAGTTCACTACTTTCTCCTGCGATGTTTTGCCATTGTCCAGGTTAATACAGAGTCAGCTATTAATCACTAATGGATCAGCAGCTTGACAAGGTGGATGTCATTGACAGGCACAAATGGATTTTTAAGCATTTCTCTAAAACTCCTTGCTAATGTTCCTTTCATAGGAACTGTTAAGCATGTCAATCACTTCTTGCAATTTTTTTATTTTGCTCCAAAGAGATAGGGTTTGCCATCCTAAGATTTTCATTTTCTTTAATCATGGAGATCTAGTTTGCTTTCCTAGGATTTTCATAGTTGATTGATGGTGTGAGTTAATGCATTGATAAAAGAATACTTTGGAGACAACTCCAGGAAGATTATCTGTTTTTGTTTTACTTACCATTATGCTTTCCTCTAACTCAGAAAATTGATGGATGACTGTTATATTTGAGCCTGTGTGTATGTGTGTAATTTTTCTACATACTTGAGGTGTCTTTCATCTGCTATATTTATTCTATACCGAGTAATATGGGTATAAAGAGGGCATTGTTTGATTCTCTGATTCATTATATCTCAGCTACTGCTAGAGCTAAGAACTATTTGGCAATCACATATTCAACCAGAAATAGTATAAACAAAGGTGAAATTTATTTTCTAGGAATATTGAAAGAGATCAGACATTGCATTTTGTTTAGCTGCCTAGCAGCATTCAACTATACTACCTGGTAGTGCCAGTGGTAAAGAATCCGCTGGCCAATGCAGGAGACACAAGGGTCATGGGTTCAAACCCTGGGTTGGGAGGATCCCCTGGAGGAGGGAATGGCAACCCACTCCATCATTCTTGCCTGGAAAATTCCATGAACAAGAGGAGCCTGGCTGGCTACAATCCAAGAGGTCACAAAGAGCTGGACATAACAGAGCACATATGCAGGGATCCTACAGGAATGGTTGAATCAGGATGAAATTAGTGCTACTCTTAATATTTAGGATTGATATTAGATGCCAAATAGCCTGAAGGTGGTGTGAGTTCTGCAGCCTTTTTTAATAAGTGGAGCTATTTGAGACAAAATCATCTCTAATTTCTACTTTTGTTTGGTTCAGTTCCCTCGTGGCTCAGCTGGTAAAGAATCCACCTGCAATGCAGGAGACCTGGGTTTGATTCCTGGGTTGGGGAAAGTCCCTAGAGGAGGAAAAGGCTACCTACTCCAGTATTCTGGCCTGGAGAATTTCATGGACAGTCCATGGGGTCGCAAAGAGTCAGACACGACCAAGCTACTTTGACTTCACTTCACTTCAGTTCAATCAGGTTCAAGGTTTTGACATCTTTACTTTCATCAGAATTTATTTAAGACTTAGTTTTTGTCTCTTTAGGTGCGCTAGTTACTATATATACTAAAGGAAAAATGCTGAGTGCTATACTGCAAGTAAATAGGAAAATCCGTATGTGCTCTATGGAGTCAAGGACTATTCTTATTTCTCTTTGTGCCCCATGACTAGTACGATGCCTTAGGCAGGCTAGTATGCGTGCATGCAAGTCACTTCAGTCATGTCAGATTCTGTGTGACCCTATGGACTGTAGCCCACCAGGCTCCTTTGTCCATGGGATTCTCCAGACAAGAATACTGGTGTGGATTACCATGCCCTCCTCCAAGGAATCTTCCCAATCCAGGGACTGAACCAATGTCTCTTACTTCTCCTGCACTGGCAGGTAGGTTTTTTACCACTAGTGCCACCTGGGAAGCCCAAACAGGTTAGAATGTTGCTCAGCAAATTTATTTACTGAGCAACATTTATTTATTTACTAAAGCTTTCAACAGGCCAGCTGGCTATCTGATAAACCTGGCAATTTGTTCTTCAAAATTCAGTCAATCAGGTGCTACCTACATCAGTCTGTCTTCTAAGCAGGATATTGATTCTTTCTCCTACCCTCTCTAGGGACCAATACGTTCTCTGAAAACTGTATCCCATTCTGCATGGTTGATGTACTCTTCCTCTAAGAAATCCTTGGAGATTTTTGTTTCTGGTGACATTTCATCTTCAAGCTGAGTCTTCAACAAGAAAATACGAAAGACACATTGAGAAGTACAGAATCTGTATATGTATGTAGTGTGTAATTTTTCACAAGCTATAAACCCACATGTGCAATCATAAAACCAAACTTAGAAACTGTGATCCAGTTATGTCCAGGCAATTTGAGTCTTTTCTGAGACTTCTCTCAGGCATTTGAGGTTTAAATTCAGTTAAATTCAAGATTTTACCTCTCCCTCTTCTGTCTGAATTTGATTTTAAATGGAGATTATAGGGGGAAAGGGTCTTCCCTAGTTCTTTGCTGATCTCCAGAGATGTGCATTAGTTCTCAATAGTTCTAAGATAGTATGTTCCTTCATAAAAGCACATGCTAAGACTTGTTAGGCCTCATTTGCTTTTTTTTCTTTGATTGCTGGATCTGAGTTCTTTACCCAGAAACTGAACTGTACCCCCTGCAGTAGGAGCAGAGAGACTTCACTAATGGACTGCTAGAGAAGTCTCAGCCCTCACTGCTACTGAGAGAGAGGGCTCAAGTCTTTTTTCATGTGGTACCCTTCCCTCTTATCTATGCAGCATTTAAGTCTTCCGTAACTTCTGCACTTTCCTTATGGGCTTCCCTGATGGCTCACATGGTGAATAATCCACCTGCAATGTAGGAGACTAGGTCAGGGAGATTCCCTGGAGAAGGGAATGGCAACCCACTCTAGTATTCTTACCTGGAGAATCCCTAAGACAGAGGAGCCTGGTGAGCTACAGACCACGTGGTTGCAAAGAATCAGACACGACTGAGCAAATGACGCTTTATGGGTGCTGGGAAGGGACAGTACCCCTCAGGTACTTCTTCCGGACAATGGAAAAGTTGTTGAGGCTTCCTCAAGTTGTCCAGCAGTCATCTCTGCTCTCTTGCTCCACGGCAGGCGTGAGGCTTTTGCTTCTAGGAGTTTCAGATGGACAGCGAGCCATTCTCCTCTCTTCTTGGCTGATCAACCTCATGTAGAAGTCTCTTCTCTCTACCTTTGCTTGCTCCATCATCACCCAGACAAAGATGCAGGACTTCCTGTACAGGATGCAGTCTCTTACTTGGAATCCTTTGATTCTTCTCTACACAGCTTGGAAGTTGTCACCTGTTCTGTAAGGTAGGCAAAAGGCAAGCAAAGCAAATATTTTCCTAAGTAGGCATTCTTCTAAATACTTTACACCTGGGCTTGCTTTCTGAAACTTAAGACTTTGCTCCAACTTACCTGTTTTTTTTTTTTCCCATAGGCATTTCTCCCTTTGGTGATGGTGGCCTTCAGAGTTAAGCTGTGTGTAGAAGTGTGAGATGGAAGGGAGACCTTCAGCTCATGCCTCACACACCACCCCAGTCCTAACACAATATGAATTCTAGAAGGAAGGGGCACCAGGCACTTTAAAACTCTTTATAACAACTCTATAAAGGATTTTTATTTCCTTTTTAGAGGTGATAAACTTGAGATTTGAAAAGATGAATATGTCATAACACCAAATTATAGAGGGCTGGTGTGAATTCAGAATTACCCATCAATCTTCTTGGCCTCCAGATATTAGGGAAAAACTTAACATGACTGCCAAGTAAATGGATTTTGTAAAATTCTGGCCTGGTTGCCTCCTACCATAATCCCATCTCTAGTTCATCTGTTTACAATCTGGGAGGGTCCACAGTCTCATTTTCATTCACATTGGTCCATATTAGAATGCTTATGTCCTTGTATCAAGTCAGAGTTTCTCAGTCTTGCTGCTATTGACATTTTGGGTTAGACAGTTCTTGAACAAATTCAGATAATTTGGACAGTTGTGGAGGACATTTTGTGTTTTGTAGCAGTATCCTTGACCTTTACTTACTAGACGCCAGTAATACTCCCTCCAGCCACAATAATCAAATATGTCTTCAAACATTGTCAGATGTCCCCTGGGAGATGAAATAGACCACCTCCCATTAAAGTTCCTGTATAAGTTTAAAAAACATCTCTAACTCTACTATATTATGCCCTAGTGTACCATACGGTTCCAATGTTATTTCTATTTATTACTTGAGACTCCAAAACTCCGTGTGAATGCTTATAATACATTCTGGGGCAGATTTCAGTTTTGTAGGCCTTGAAGTTGTATCACTTTGAGGCCCCTCTTAAGAAAAGGCACACTGAATTTTAAAAGTAAAACTAACCTTTAATAATAAGTTAATTATTTGTAAGGAGAAAGA